>JARQZK010005087.1:655000-747778 GCA_030704885.1 Cynegetis impunctata | reverse complement strand
AAACAGTTATCGTATTGTTCTTCGATATTCTTTTTGAAGGATCATTATACCCCATGAGGAGGGGCAAATTGATCCTTAGGTCATCACGTCATAATCCGTAAATATCTTACATTAGACTTCGATTACAAGAAATCTCCAAATTACATATACCCTTAATTATGAACATTTGAACCTTTGGGGGATCATTTTGCCCCGGTCTCCCCTAATACCTATTTGGGTACACGCTGAATTCAGTGGCGTAATTATTTCAATAATAAAATCTATAATAAAAAATCCCGAATTTCGACTAAAAAAACATATCGTAGTATGCCCTGAAAATTGGAATAAACATTTCAAATTATCTTTTAGTACATGATATTTCAAAAAAACATGGTTGCAAGCGGTTCACAACTTCAAATTTCAGGGGTGTTTCCATTAAGAATAGGGCACACTGTATATACATAATTATATATCTAATATATAAAATTCTCGTGTCACGGTGTTAGAAATTAAACTCCTCCGAAATAGTGTGACCGATTCGGATGAAATTTTGTGTGAATATCGGGTAGGTCTGAGAATCGGCTTTCATCCCCCTAAATGTTAAGGGTGGTCCAACCCTTAATTTTTAATTTTAATTTTTCAGACAAAATTTTCTGTTCTATTTTTTTTATGATACAGCATTCAAAAATACATACAACCCTTAATTTTTAACCCTCTACGATCAACTATTTTTTATTTGTCAATTAAAAACTTCATTTTTTTTGGCAGTTTTTTATTTTTTTTTGTCATGACTAAATAAATTAATAAAAACATTCATATTACTCTCCTAGGATCAACACCTATTTTTCCATCGCGATTTTCATTTTTAAATTTTATTCACAGATCCGCAATAGGGTTGCAAGATGGCGATCGAGAATAACAATAGTAAATATGAGAATAGGTCGTAATATATTTTTCATACACCTAAGTGATCAGGGTGGTTCTCCACAAACATTTTTATAAATTTTTTGGACAAAATTTCTTATTTTTATTTTTTTATGATGTTGCATACAACTCTAAATTTTCACCCTTCTATCACCAACCCATATTTTTTAATAGCCATTTTAATAATTTAAACAACGTTTGCCGGGTCAGCCAGTATATATATATATATATATATATATATATATATATATATAAATGTATACTCTGCGTCGCAAATTTAACGCATAGCTTAAATATTCCCTAAGTTTTGACTGTGAATATTTTCTCAGTCAGTAATCCGATTTGAATGATTTTTTCACCAGATTGTAGCTC
This sequence comes from Cynegetis impunctata, assembly GCA_030704885.1. Lineage (NCBI taxonomy): Eukaryota > Metazoa > Arthropoda > Insecta > Coleoptera > Coccinellidae > Cynegetis > Cynegetis impunctata. Next base: position 746,503 of record JARQZK010005087.1, on the reverse strand, counting down.
TTTTCTTTGAAAAAACACTTAAGCATGAGACTATCGAAAAAATGAGACAAACTTAGTGTACAGGGTGTTTGAATAGTTACATGCTTCCTCTATCCAAGTTTAAATTCTTCTGCGGGCAATATTGGGTAGCTCAGGCAGAAAAAAAGTATACGGTGTTATAATCCCATGCCTTCTGAATCATTTGTTTTTTTAATCGTCTATTTACCTTGGGCCATTTGAGAGATATTCCTGTTTTTATGATCGCTCACATCTTTCGCACAAAATTTTTTAAAACTTTTTTGTTTATTTGTGAAGAGGACTGTGCAAACAAAATTCAATTACAAGTTGACAACTTTGTTTATTTGTTTATTTTGGATTGATTGGGCCGATATATGATGTAAATTAATTAACATATTAAAACAATAGTTTATAAAAACAATTTACATATTTATTAAATAAAATAACGCTTGACGCACCTTTCGGTGAAACTTCACCTTCTTAATATGCTAAATGCAAACTAAATATGTTCCTCCGTCATATCGAAAACCAAAAGAAAATAGACGACAAATTGTGTAGAAATGGTAAATAATAGAGAGATGGTTACAAATTAGTAAAATAGAAAAAACCCATTCTAAACTGCTAAAATGCTAGTCAGGTAGTTCGGTAAATTTAGGTCACAAGCTTTAATGCAAGTTGTTGTAAATAAAAATGAGGACCAAAACTTAAAATCTGTTGATAACATTGATTCTAGTGATAGTTCAGATGATTCAATGTCTCAAACTTCGAGTCAAGGTGGTGATTTTGAAAAAAATTTACTTGATATGAGTGAAAAAAGTGTTTCAAGTGTAGAAGTAAAACAAGAACTGCCACAACGCTTATCTTCATTGTCACGAGCTTATGACCGCAGAGGCATTTCTAGTAGAGCTGGAGCTCAGTTAGCTACTGCACTTTTGCGAGACTTAAATGTCGTCACTGCTGAAAACCAAGAAGCAGTAATCGACAAATCAAAAGTAGTACGTGAAAGACTTAAGTCTCGTAAAGAAGCAAGCTCAACTCGAACCTCCGATCTGTTGGCTATTTACTTTGATGGTCGTAAGGACGAAACCATAACAAAAGAAATAGTAGCTGGTAAAAGCGTCAGAAAATCAGTAGCGGAATAACACATCTCTATTGTTGAAGAACCTGGTTCCAAATATTTCGGTCATGTAACTCCCATAAATGGAACAGGAAAGGAAATCGTTACATCACTAGTTAAGTATTGTGAAGAAAAAACTGTCGACCTGAAAACACTTAAAGCTATCGGTTGTGATGGTACGGCAACAAACACAGGTACTTCAAAGGGAGTTATAACCTTATTTGAAAATAAAATAGAACAACCACTGCAGGCAGTTGTGTGTCTAATACATTTGAACGAATTACCATTAAGAAAAGTTATGGTTGCTCTTGATGGACCAACTTCTGGACCGAACACATTTAGTGGGACTATTGGTAAACAACTTTTAAGCTGCCAAAATCTGGAAGTTGTAAATTTTGTTGCAATTGAAAGCCATATAACAGAGGTTGATCTTAAAGAGTTGAAAACGGACCAAAAGTATCTTTACGAAATATCCAAAGCTGTATCAACAGGCACATGTACAGAAGAGTTGACCAAACGAAACCCCGGCAACATCTCGCACGCCAGGTGGCTTACTCTGGCAAATCGAGTCCTTCGTTTGTATATAGCCACCGATGATCCGACCCCTCAGCTAAGAAAGCTTGCAGAGTTCATAATGAAGGTCTACATACCATCATGGTTCTCAATTAAGTGCAATCCCCAAATCCCGCAAGCTTCCATTCATTTTTTAAAATGATTCTTCTCAGCAATAACTTGGAAGATGAGCTAAGAAAAGTCGTCCATGCAACGTTACAGAGAAATGCTTTCATGACTCACCCAGAGAATGTTTTGATAGCTATGCTATTCGATGAACGGAAACATATCAGAGCCTTGGCTTATAAGAGAATCCAGAAAGCTCGCGCAAACGAAAGGAAAGGGGTAAGGGTATTTAAACCACCTCAGATCAATTTTGATGCCAAAGACTATATAGATATGATTGATTGGCAATCCACTTTAGTAACCGAACCCCCTCTTGTTACTGATATGAGCCTAGAAGAGTTGGAGTCAATTGCGGAAACTGGCAAAAGTGGAAGGGTTGAATTTAGAATTCCTTCTCACACTCAAGCGGTGGAACGAATTGTCAAGGAAGTCACAGAAGCTTCGAAGCGAGTATGTGGGCTGATCGAAAGAGATCCGTGCCAGACTGGAAGACCGTAAAGAGCTACCTACGTTCGAGACCAAGAGCCAGTACAAAACCTCTGCAAAGGATTAGAATTTAAGTAAGTTTTTTTCGACTATTTTGTAGTTATAATGTTTCTAAATAACGTCTTTATCATACTGTCTTCCATATTAAATTGAAATTTCATTTGGGAACTGTAATAACATTTATAAAATTTTGTAAAAATCACTAGGCTTACGTAAATACTATACATAACTTTGTTTTAAGGTTTTGAAGCCAAGATGAAAGGACGAATACTTAAACCAGTCAGTAAATTTGCAGTAGAACAAGAAAACTGCCACTCATGTCGTATGGAAAGTAATCAGCAACATTTTGTACTTAGTTATTTTACTACATTTTATGACATGTTATAACCATTTTTACTTTTGTAATAAACAACAGTTATAGCAAATAACATTAGTTTCTTTCAACACCTTTCTCATACAATTTACACGGTCCAACTATCTTTTTTCAGGTATAAAACATATTATATATATAGTATATATGTGGTATATATTTTTACTATATGTATATATGAATTATGTATGTATATATTGTCTCATTTTATGCCTTTAGTAACAAAAGTACAATTAATTCCGCTGGTGTAAAATAAAAAATAAAACATGGTTCATATACACAAAATTTCATCAAAATTAACAAACTTTAGGGCTTGTGCGGGATACCTATAATCCATTTTTTATTTAAAAAAACCGTTTCTTACTTATTTTTATGCCCTAATATTACTGTTTTTTAACTTGGAATAAACACAAAAGTAACGATTTTATTTTTTAAAATTTAAAAAAAAATTGGCATTTTTTGAAAAAAATTAAAATTTTAGGCCTTGTGCGGGAGACCTAAACATTTTTTAAAAAATCCAATTTTTTTTGTGGTAAGTTGTGGTACCTAGTAGCAATTTTTTTTCAACTTGGCATTTGAAAACAAAAAAAAAAGTTAAAAATCGATACACCCTAATATATATATATATATATATATATATATATATATATATATATATATATATATATATAATTATATATATATATATATTATATATATATATATATATATATTATTATTATTTATTATTTGGACCGGGGTCGTTATGGCTCGGTTAGCCTTCCGGAACTGCGACCATGTAGATCTTTTGTTCTCTACCCTAACCCATTCATTGAAACCCAAGGAGGTCGTCAATGTGTTGATAAATCGACAACATCCTTGGGGGCCTTGGCCATTACCTCATGGGTATCCAGAACAGGTTTCCCCATATAAGTGGTTCTTAGTCCCGCCAACTCTGGACACTTGCATTACCATGTGTTCAGCTGTTTCTGCTTCTGATCCACAGAGCCTACAAATATCATCTGCCGACTTTCCCATACGGTACAAATGGTACTTGTACCGACAGTGCCCTGTCAGCAGTCCAACCATCGCCCGAAGCTCAGCTCGTGACAGCCTCAGGAGCTTTCTGGCGTAGGTCTGTGAAATCTTTACGAACTTCTTTGACTGCGTGAGTCCAGGAGTGTTTCTCCAGAGGGTTACCCTATTATCCAACTCCCATTGTTGAACCGCTGCCTTATATTGGTCTTTTCCAAGACCACAAAAAGGCTCAGGTCCAGCAGGTGTTAACCTTGATGCACTTTTTGCAAGTTCATCGGCCTTTTTCATTTCCTTCAACACCACAGTGCCCTGGCGCCCACAGTAGAGTCACTTTATTGGCCTTTGGCCAGTTGCTTTATGGTATTACGGCACTCCCATGTCAGTAGAGATCCCTGGCTTTGTGATTCCAGGGACCTCAGCGTGGCCTGGCTGTCCGTGGTAATGTAGATATGCGCCCCTTTGAGGTTCATTTTGAGGCACTCCTGAGCGCATACGGTAAACAGCCATTATTTCGGTCTGTAAGAATAGAGGGTTCACTTCCCAGGGATTTAGAGATCCTCAGTTTAGGTCCATATACCCCAATGCCAGTGCCTCTCTCTGTTTTTGATCCATCGGTAAACCATATGGAAGACTTTTTGTCCAAACGATTAACGAAACTTATTGGCACTAGGACGGTCAGCTATGACCGTTTCAAAGGGCGTTTCGAAATCGAAGATTAGTTGGCATAAACATCCAATGGTTTTGCCAGGAGTTTTGAATCCAGTTGACTCAGTATCCTCATATGTCCAACCAGTTTCCAGGTAGGAGCTTCCCGTTGAGGGATATTCTCATTGCTTTCAGCAGGCTGCATTTCCTCACATGTATATGTAAGGGAGGCAGATCGAGTATAAACCTCAAGCGCTGCTGTGGGAGCTGTACGCATAGCTCCGTAACACCAATGCAGGCCAGCCTCTGCAGTTTTTGCCAGCCGGTTGCGTGTGGTGACCTCTTCGGTTTTTGTCCACCATGCTAAAGACGCATAGGTGACAATCGGGCGTACTACCGCAAGTGTTATAACCACAGTGGGCCATTTTCGGTTTCATGCCCCAGGTCTTTCCAAAGAGTCTTTTGCAGGCCCACATAGCCGCTGTGGCTCTGGAAAGAGTCCTATCTATATGTTTCCTCCAGTTGAGTTTACTGTCCAGGATAACACCTAGATATTTGCATTCACTAGAGAAGTTAGAGTCTGGCCATTTAGGACCGGAGCTCTTAGGCGGAGGTTCCTTCTTCTAGTGAAAGGAATCAGTGTTGTCTTCGAGGGATTGGACAGTGAGCCCCTCTTCCTCGCCACCACTTTTCGATAATTACTGAGGGGCAAGTTGCATTCGGCTACTTATAGAGCCCTCATGCTTGCCTCTTACAGTTACCACTATGTCGTCGGCGTATGCCTGGGCGTTAAAACCATCCGCCGTAAGCTTCTCCAGAAGACCATCCATGACCAGGCTCCACAGCAAGGGTGATAGTACCCCTCCTTGAGGGCATCCCCCTGCACGTCAGCACTGTCACTTCAGCTTCCCCCAGATATGCTGTGACGGTTCGCCCTTTCAACATAGCTGATATCCACTTCACAGTGGAGGGTTCTATCCCTTTTCGTCAGCTGCATTACATATGGAAACATGTAGGGTATTATCAAATGCCCCCCCAATATCTCCAAACATTGCAAGTAAAATCTCCTTTGCATTGAGGGTGCCTTCCACCTCTCTAAGAAGATGATGATAGAGCGTCTACAGTCGATCTACCCGCCCTGTAGGCAAAAACTGCTTGTTGTGGAGCCTTAACACTTCCCCTTATGTTGTTGTCTATTATTTTCTCCATGGTCTTTCAGGAGAAAGAGGTAAGGCATATGGGTCGATAGGATTTAGGCTCTGTGGAGCCTTCCCGTCCCCCCTTTGGGTATGAATTACTACCCTTGCTTCCCTCCATGATTTCGGAATATAGCCCCTTGCATAGCTGGCCTTGAAAAGCTCAACCATCGGGGTTATGATGAATTCAGCACCTTTCTGAAGCATGGCCGGAAAGATGCCGTCCATGCCAGCTGATTTGAAGGGCTGAAAACTCCTTATCGCCCACTACCCAATTCTTCCTGGTGTGAATAGTCTTACCAGCTTTCTGAAAATCCCACCTGGTGGGGTTGTTTATACCTCTCAGTGGGGACATTATCTCTGGTAATAATCTGCTTAGAGCCAGGAAGTGAGTCTCTAATAGAACTCTCAGGCTCTCTTCAGGGTCATTCGAAAAAATCCCCACATGGCTTCTTTATTTGGCCAATTGGGTTGGAGTGATCTTTAGATAGTGCCTTTTGAAGTCTAGCTGCAGGGGCTGTTTTATATCTATTCCCCACAGAAACTTCTCCAGGACTGCCTTTTGGCTTTTCTAACCTCTTTTGTTGTAATTTGTCAGGGCCAGTCGATAGGCATCCCAGCTGCCTTCTCGCTTAGTCCTGTTGAAAGCTTTCCTAGCGCTTTCTTGAGGTTCTCAAGTTGTTTATTCCCAACCAGGGAACGTCTCTGGAGATCGTTTTCTTCCTGAGTGGACAGCTGTCTCAAAAGCTCTCTTCAAAACATGACGTGAAGTGAGCAGAGGCGTTATCCACATCCTCATTGAGCTGATGTTGTATCTCAGGCCTTCCAGTTCCGACCTTAAATGGGCTGCGTAGAGTTCCCAGTCAGTCTTTCTGGGTCATAATCCTGCATTCAACATCAGCTGAAGCTATTGCTTCAACATCGAATTCAATTGCCATATGGTCTGACATTGGATGGTTCTTTTGAGACCCTCCAGTTCTTGACCCATTTCCGCAATAAATGGTGTCACCAGCGTAAGGTCAATTACTTCCCCTCTAATCGCGTTCATAAAGGTTGGACTGTTACCTACATTTGCTATTCCTACATTGTGAAGAAAACAGAAAATCAAGGTAAATCCTCACCTCTGTGATTAGTGTCCGTGCTTCCCCATACCGTGTGGTGTGGCATTCGCATCGCAGCCCAGAATGAGTTGTTTCTGCTCCTTGCGGTCACCATTCCACGAGGCGTTGGACTTCCTCTGGTGGTGGGCTGATGGCGTCACCCGGCGAAAATAGCCTGAGGCAAAGACCACCTGGCCTCCTACTCTTTCCCGTCTGCACCACAATCAGAGCCGCAGCAAGGTCCCTGGTGAGGAACTCTGTAAGTGGAAGGCAAGTTAGTCCCTTTCTGAGTATAAGCATAGCTCTTGGACTTACTGACCTATTGCAATATATCATTTGATATAGGTTATTTGGAAGGCCCCTGATTTGACCTCCATTTATCCAGGGCTCCTGTATCAGCCCTATGTCGATGCGCCTTCTAGACGTTCTCCAGCATAAGGCACTAGATGCTTCCTTTGAGTGCTGGAGATTTATCTGAAGGCACGTCAGCCGTTCGTGCCCTATGGGGTGGTCTGTCCACTAGGCGGTTTGGAGGGAGCCGCAGGTTTTATACTGCTGGACTTCCCTTTACCACGCCTTTGCGGAGCAGCCCCTCCCCCAGAGCTGATGGATGGCTTGGGTGTCCCTCCGTCTCCGGCTTCCGTAGAGCCTGATAGGTTTTTCACCCTGTGCCTTTCCTCTGCCTTGGGCTTTCCTGGCTTGGAGTCCGAGGTCGAGGCCTTTTGAGCCTCATCCCTCACCTCCATTGCCTTATGGCCCTTAAGGCGAAGATTGGCCTGGCCGAACCTATAGTCGATACGCCAGTTTAGCGCTCTAAGTCTTTCGACCGATTTGATGTCAGCCGAGATGACGACTTCTAGCGTGGGTCCTGATGATCCCCTCCGTAGAACCCTCCAGTTGGAGGTCCTCAATCCCTCATTTTGGATCTCCATGAGAGCCAGGATCTTCTCGTTGGTGAGGTCCTGGCTTTTTGGAAGGTAGCCAATTAGGATCTCCGGGTGAGGCAGTTCAGCCTCTTCCACAATCCTTAGATCGGCCCCCTCCCAGGGCTTCAGCTTCGGCTGGATGCTCCTCAGCCACTCGGCAGTGTCTTCGTCGGAGCATGTCACCCCCAAGCCAGCCCGGACGGAGATGTAGTTGCTGGAACTTAGGCCCTCACCGCGGCCCTCTACTTCCCAGTTCGATTATCATCTCCAGAACTGTTGCTTCGATGGCCTTCAGTTTGGTCCACTCCCAGCAAACACCTCTGGATAGTTTTTGTCCATGATACCCACCTTGACGCCAGCGGTAACCTGGCTGTAGGTGGATCCATGTGCGGTAGGAGTCTTGGAGACTCCTGAGGACCTTGAGGCTTTTGGAGCCTCCTGTTTGACACGCTTAGGCTCTTTACCTTTAGGTGTGCTGTCCTCCGATCTATGTCTTTTGGTCGCTTGGTTTGTTCGCGGACCAATTGGTTTCGCAGATTCTCTCCTGGCTTCCTCTGGCGCCATCCCCTGCTTGATGAGAAACTTCATTCTCTTCCTGGCTGCCCCAGAGAGTCTGTCCCTCTTCACCGCCAGTTTTTCGAGGCCTTTGACGACCTCCTCGTCGCTACTTTTCAGCAGCATTTCCTCGGCTATGGGGTCAGGACTTGCGCCCTGTTCCGCAGACCGGTTGAGGCTTTGTTCTTCCTCTCTTTTTGGCACATTAGGGCTGGTGCCAGGCCCATCTTCTGTTTTTCCTACTTGGTCCATATTTAATCCCACGAGTAGCTAGGGAAATAAAAAGTCGCCAGGAGCAGAGCCCCGCATGCCCCTGGAAGGCTTGTTGAAACCGGAGGTCGCCTGGTATCCGGAGTTCGCATATTAGCGACTAGATCTTCCCACTAGCCATGCAGACATCGGCATATGCTGTTTCACCTTGTCTTGGGGAAAGTGTTTACTGTGTCTTTCTTACACTTAGTTCAGGCGGTCAAGCCAAAACCCCCGACTCGCTTCCTCTACCCGCGAGACGTGACCACAGACAGCAGAGTTCGCACAGCGGTGTGTCAGACACTAGGGCGTCAGTCCCTTACGTGTCTGGCATCGTTTACCCACGTGCAGTACCTTAAGCCACGATACTACAGCCAGGTAGTGGGAGTCGGTCTTAGTTTTCACCATTCAACTTGGACCTTATCGACATGGGAGACCCTGCCAGAACCATGTTCCGTCGACTTCGCTCCAAGAATCATCACGGCTACTTAAGCCCTCACACCGTCGCCAAGGTGCCGACCGTTCATGAGGGTATATATATATATATAAATATATATATATATATCCATATCTATATTTATATATATATATATATATATATATATATATATATATATATATATATATATATATATATATATATATATACATATATATATATATATATATATATATATATATATATATATATATATATATATATATATTTTTTTTTTTTTTTTTTTTTTTTCGAAAATCATGAACAAGATTCGTGTTGACCAGAATAATAAAACAAATTTATAATATTCAGACCATAAATATATTGTACTTTCAGAAAGCATATTGTCTTTGAGAATTCTAATGATTTGATATTAACGTGAGCATAACCTTTTTTCCTGAATATTTGATTTGTGTCAAGTGATATCCTCTAGTTGAATTTTGCTGAGCTCTCGAACAGACTTTTAGAAAAATGAGTGACCTGCAGAGCTCCGTCACTAAGGTCGTATTTTTCGCGTAAAGTGCATTGTGTCGAGATGCGAGTTCAAAAAACCACGTTTAGTCTAGTCAATGACCATTTTTCCGTGTATTTATCCCATACAGCACCGATTTTCATAACAAATTGGATTTACGTTCTACTTACCATCTTTCTCAAAGTCTACCCTGTGGCGGGGGTTGCTTTTTCTCTGGGGGTGGATGCCACCCCTTCTTGGAAGTGAAAAATTTTTCATCGAAAATAAGTGCATAAATCGATACACTGACTAATTCTAAGCAACTTTTATTTCTTGAAGTTTCTTCTGAAACTCAATAATTTTCCACATATTCGCGGCTCAAATTGTCGGTTTTCAGGCAAAAAAACCAAGTTTTCAGATTTTTTTTCGCGAATAACTGAGAAAATATGCATTCAATAGAAAAAATGCACAAAGCAAATTTATAGCTTATAAAAAAACAAAGAAAATCGTGTATCTATGATGTATGCAGACCCAATACAAACGGGATCATTGCTTGTTAAAAGTTGACTGGTATTTTTAATCGCCAAAATGGAAAGGTTCTACGTACGATAACCAAAAACCAATGCATTTTTCGGGGAAAACTCATGAAACTTTTTTTGAAGTCCTTTAAAAAACCTTAATTTTCATGCTTTATAAAAAACCCTAGCATCAAAACTGAGCGAGTTATGAAGAGAATAATGTTGATTCCTATTTTTTCGTTGGAAAGAAATAGTGAAAATATCACCCTCTCTTCCACCCCATTTGAAAAAAATCGTAGCTACTTTACAATTCACTTCATTTATGTTTTTATAATACTTTCTAAATGTTTGATCAGGTTAATGTTTTCTATTTGAAAAAAATTGAGTTTGAAGAGAGAAAATTATTTTTGTATTTTAGCGAAAAATCGCCCTTTCTTCAAAATAATTCAAAAACTATCAATGATACGCAAGATTTTGTAGAATAAGAAATGATATGTTTTTCTTATTTGAAAATTTTGGCGTTTCATTTTTTTTATAGGATGAAAAGTGAGTAAGATATGGTCATTCAAATCTTGCGTGTGTTCGCGCTAAGTACCCTTTTTGAGCTCTTTTAGCATGAACCTTTTTGAAAATAAGATCTGAAAAAAAAATTTATTTAGATGAGCTTCTAGCTCTTAAAAAAACACAAACAAAATGCTTTTTGAAGGACTTGATTGCTTAAAAACTAAGCAAGTTATTGGGAAAAAACCAAAAGCACATTTTTGTAGAAATTAGAATATGTATATTAGTATATTGAATATTGATGAATACACATAGTGGTAAATAACAATCAACTTTCAACAAGCAATCATTCCGTTTGTATTGAGTCGGAATAAATTATGAATACACGATTTTCTTTGTTTTTTGAGAAGCTATAATTTTGCTTTCAAAGGATTCTCGATTAAATGCATATTTTTCCAGTTATTTACGGAAAAGAATCTGAAAACGTGGTTTTTTTGCCTGAAACTCGACGATTTCAGTCGCGAATAAGTCGAAAAATATTTACTTTCAGAAAAAACCTCATGAAACAAAAGTTGCTTAGAATTAGTCAGTGTATCGATTTGTGCTCTTATTTTCAATGGAAATTTTTCAATCCCAAGAAGGGGTGGCATCTACCCCCCAGAAAAAAAGCAACCCCCGGCACAGGGTAGACTTTGAAATAGATGATAATTAGAATCTAAATTCAAATTTTCAAACAAATCGGTGCTGTATGGGATAAATACACAGTTTATACTTTTTTTACCGTCATTGACTGGACTAGTTTTAATAGCAACCGAAATAAAGATTATTCATTTTATTGAAAAAAAAAAAACAATTCGCTAAGTGCATCGCACACGGAAGAACCACGCTTCGCCAACAAACTGTAATAATAATTAGAAAATAATTCATTCTATTGAAAAAAATACGCGAAGTGCATCGCGTACTGAAGAAACTTGGTTTAGTAGCAAACCGTAATAAAATTGAGAAATTAATTAATTTTATTCATAACAAAAATCCCGATGCAGGTCGAAATATGATTCGAACAGAAAAGTATCTGCGAAGTGCAGCACGGTGTAGGAATAGAGTTGAAACCTACAAAGGAACGGATTTCAACATGAACTTAAACTACTTATCGAATTTCAACCCTTCTACTCAATATAGGTGCCGTGGAGTTTCGCCAATTTTCAGAAACCAGAAAAAAAAATATTCACGTGAAAATGGCGGTGCTTGAAAAAATTCTTCCAAATTTCAATAGTTTAGTTCTGCCTCGAAAAAAACTACTCTAGATACCCAATGTCAGCGCATTTGATTCGATGGGAGCCACTCGAGATGCCAATATGTACCGGGGCAAATAGTTAAATGAAAAAAAAATATTTACATCAAAATGGCTGCGGTTGGAGAATTTAAAAAAAAATATGGGTATAATATTATAGAAAATATAGTTAATATTCTAGAGTGGTTAAAACCTTTCTAATGAGAGTTTGATGCTAAAGCTGAAAGCAAACGAAGGGAACCTGTGCACATGTTGCAAAAATTTGATGATCGATGTATAATTATCATATATACATATTCATATGTATATATAAGTACCTATATATATATATATATATATATATATATATATATATATATATATATATATATATATATATATATATATATATATATTTATTTTTAATCTTTTGATAATTATTAGCAATAACAAATTTTCAATCTAATACTTAGCTACGCCGTTCTGATGAGGACCAAAGAGTCCGAAACACGTGTCAACGGCTGCTTCCATATAAACGTTCTATACAGATAATTCTGCTCTACTTTTTTAATATTTTCCCGTGACTAATTTCTTTCTGTTAAATAAATAGTACCCTATTATTATTATTTTCGAACATTACATAAGTAAAGGTTTCTGTAGTTTCCCTTGCCTTCTAATGAAACAATTTTGAATGTTAATATTAGACTGAAAGAATTTTTAACAAGACAGATCAATCTTATCTATTCAATTTTATCAAGTCAATAAATGTCAAAGAATTTTCAATTTTGTTCAAATTTTTGAATAACTATGAATGTCATAGTGAAACGTCAATTTATTAATTAAATCGAGTTTTTTAAGATTCAACCAGCCTGTTATTGCTAATAATTATCAAAAGATTATATATATATATATATATATATATATGTATATATATATATATATATATATATATATATATATATATATATATATATATATATATATATATATATATATATATGTATAAATTTAATATATATATTTAAAATAATTATTATATATATATATATATATATATATATATATATATATATATATATATATATATATATATATATATATATATATATATATATATATATATATATATATAAATATATAAGTACGCTTATACATGTTGCAGAAATTTGCTGATCGATATATAATCATCATATGAACATATCCATATGTATATATACAGGGTGTTCCAAAACTGAACGTACAAACGAAAAGGGGAAATTTTTTTAGTGAGTTTAAGAAAAAAAAGTCCTATTAACATGGGGTCGCAAACGTTTCGTTTTCGAGATACAGAGTGTTGAAGTTTGAATTTTTTTCAAGTTTTTTTCTCATAGTATCTACACTTTATAAGATATTCAACTGAAGTTTGGCATATATATTACATTTAAGAGTTCTCACCACGTGACATGTCAATTTTGATAACAGATCTACAGGGTGATATTTTTTCTGGAACAGTGTCACCTGTTTTCCTCAAGAACTTTCTTTTGGTGAGCAACTGTTAATTTGAAAAAATGTAAAAAGAAGCTTTGTTGTTATACTAAACTTTTCGGTCTCCTATAGTTTTGTCGTATTTGCTACCGATTTCGAGAATAAAAATTTTGAACGATTCTCTCGAAATCCTCGGAAAAATCCAAATTGTCATAAAATTAAGTTAGTAAGCTGTGGTGATTGTATTCAGTGTCAGTTTTGACACAAAAAATTATTGAACGTTTGTGTTTTGAAAAGTAAAGGTGGTTGCATTTGTAGCTATTTATTTTTTTGAATGAAGACTACTATTTTCATTACGATTTTTATGACTGTCACAACAATATTTGATCAGAAAATATAAACCTCTACACATTTTAAAATCAAAACATGTCGAATTTCACGAATTCCGAAATGACTTACATGCATTTCATGTATGGTCTTGCAAATGGAAATTCAAGAGAAGCTAAGCGTCTTTACATGTAACGCTATCCCAATAGAGGGATACCAGATCATCGAATGTTCTCTGATATTCATAGGCGTCTTTCAGGAGCCGGATCTTTTTCCACGGAAAAAATGAATGCCGGCAGACCACGCAGTGTGAGAACACCACAACTCGAAGAGGCAGTTATGAACGAAATAGAACAACATCCAAGAACCAGTACAAGAAAAATTAATGTACTTTTGAATGCAAGTCATAAAGCTGTTTGGCGGATCTTGCGGGATTCTCTGCTATATCCTTATCACATTCAGAGGGTGCAAGCTCTTCTGCCTCGAGATTTTCATTCGAGGATTAATTTTTGTCAGTGGTACCTCAATAGACTATTGAACAATCCTCATTTTGATTGCCAAATTATATTCACTGATGAAGCCTGTTTCTCAAGGACTTCAATTATAAATTTTCATAATGAACACATATAGGCTGAGGCGAATCCGCATAGATATGTAGAAACCCATTTTCAAAAGCAATTTTCACTAAATGTGTGGGGTGGTAATATTGGCGATCATTTGATTGGTCCTTCCTTTTTGCCAGGTTGACTAACAGGTCAATCATACAGACATTTTTTAGAAAACGATTCTCCCTTGTTATTGGAAGATATACCTCTTATGCTACGACAAGAAATGTGCATGACGGTGCTTCTGCTCATTTTTCAGTTTTGGCAAGGGAGTATTTGGACGACAATTATGAAAACAGGTGGATTGGACGGGGGGACCTCAATCATGGCCCGCCAGATCCCCAGACTTAAATAGTTTAGATTTATTTTCATGGGGCCACCTGAAATCTCTAGTATACTCGACGCCAGTGAACACCGTAGAAGAACTGAGAAATCGTATAATAGGCGCGTTTGATACAGTTAGGAATACTCCGGGAGTGTTTGAAAGAGTTCGATCGTCTACGAGACGAAGAACAGAAGCTTGTATAAGAGTTGGGGGAGGACATTTTCAATATTTGCTGTAGTTCAGTCCTTTGCGGTTACTTAGTTTTCTTGTTATGATTTTTTTTGAGTTTTACGTTTCTTGTAGTAATACATTTTTTGTAATGATTAAACGAGTTTATCAAATCTTTATGAATCATCGCAACAGATCAGGAAAATTTCCATAAAAACTAATAATGAGTTCATTCACCACAGCTTACAAACTGGCCTCATTATCATAATTTGGATTTTTCCGAGGATTTCGAGAGAATCGTGCAAAGTTTTTTTTCTCGAAATCAGTAGCAGATACGACAAAACTACAAGAAAATGAAAAGTTTAGTATAATAACAAAGCTTCTTTTTACATTTTTTTCAAATTAACAGTTGCACACCAAAAAGAATTTCTTGAGGAAAGCAGGTGACAGTGTTCCAGAAAAAATATCACCCTGTAGATCTGCTATCGAAATTGACATGTCACGTGGTGAGAACTCTCAAATGCAATATCTATGCCAAATTTCAGTTGAATTTCTTGTAAAGTGTAGATACTATGAGAAAAAAAACTTGAAAAAAATTCAAACTTCAACACTCTGTATCTCGAAAACGAAACGTTTGCGACCCTATGTTAATAGGACCTTTTTTCTTAAACTTACTTAAGGAATCTTCCCTTTTCGTTTGTACGTTCAACTCTCAAATGCAATATCTATGCCAAATTTCAGTTGAATTTCTTGTAAAGTGTAGATACTATGAGAAAAAAAACTTGAAAAAAATTCAAACTTCAACACTCTGTATCTCGAAAACGAAACGTTTGCGACCCTATGTTAATAGGACCTTTTTTCTTAAACTTACTTAAGGAATCTCCCCTTTTCGTTTGTACGTTCAATTTTGGAACAACCTGTATATATATATATATATATATATATATATACATATATATATATATATATATTTATATATATATATATATTAATATAAATATATATATATATATATATATATATATATATATATATATATTATATTACATGGGATGGACCTTCAGCCATTCTAAAGAAGATGACGCAAGATTGCATCATGCGCAACACGTCAATGCCGACTCAGCAGTGGTACCGAGCTTATATAAGACTATGTAGAGGCATTAGAAATTGAGTTTACTAGCATAATTGTATCTTATAAGTTGTAGAAATAAAGATTGTTTTTAAAAAGAATTTCAGTGTTCACAAAAACATAAATGGCGACGAGGATGGGATATTCTTATTAGTGCGGCGATTAAGTCCTAAAACACGTGAAATATTATCGGTGATATTTGGGCAACCAAACTAAGTGAATTTCAATTCTTGGAAGAATATCCGAACAGAACACATAAGCTTGCTCTGCATACACAGCGGTGCGAACAGAAAAAGAAGTACTACCCCGTATCTTAGCAACCACCCACTGAGGAGAAATTCAAACACGCGGCATATTGAGGCCTAGCAAACCCGATCCTGTCTGGAGCAATCTAGCAACTGTAAGTACAAGTGCTAAACTTCCTAGTTTTTCAAAGTTCCCTAGTTACCCAGAACATAGACTCCCTACACCAAAATAGGTGATAGCAGGTCACAAAAACAAACAAAACAAAACAAAACAAACAAACAGGCAAACAAGGCAAAGCAAAATTGATCCTTTAGTAAAAGCATTTTCCAATTTAGAATTAGAAAAGAAAAGGAAATCAAAAATGACAACGCCACAAGCCGCAACAGGTATAAATCCAATAGATTTAGCATCAAAATTTGGAGCTCTCTTACCACAATTTGATGGAGATTGCAAAAAGTTAAATTCATTCATTAAGAGTTGTCAGCAATTCTTAGCGCAATTTCAATCAGGTGATAATATTGTCAAAACATATTGTTTAGCAATTATCAGAAACAAATTGACCCACAAAGCTGCAGATGAATTATATTCATCTGACATACCAGATAATTGGAATTCTTTAAAAGATTTTCTAATCACGAAATTCGGAGACAGAGTAAACCTTGACGTACTTAAGAACGAATTACAATTTTTAAGAAAATTATATAATGAAACCATATTCAATTTTATTGATAGGATTAAAACCTACAAAATACGCATTAATTACAGAATAGACTCTGAAGTAACTTTAGACCCACATCTCAAGTTGCTACACAAACAATTAGTCGATGGACTAGCTAAAAATGTTTTAATGAATAATATTCCCATAGACTTACAAACTTCTATGTTGACCACAAATAATCTTAATTTTGACTTAGCTGTTTAAATGGTAGAAAATTATACCATACAGAAAGATCAATTAGATATGATCAGTCACCAATGCAAAAATCAAAGTAAAATTCAAGCTCAGAATAATACTTGAGTTTTTAATAGAAATTTTCCTTCACAACCAGTGAATATCGTAAGAAAAAAAAATTTACCACAGACAAAATTTTACACAAATAAACAAACATTTGGAAATACTCCAAATCAATATAATGTTTTCAGACCACGAAACGAAAAACCATCGTATCAACCAACCCCGATGTCCACACAGACACATCGAAACTACCCAGAAAAACGAGAAGTTGCCATGTCATCCCAAACTAACCAAAACCCAAATGCAAGAATGAAAAAATCACATAATTTTTTTCAATCTAGTAGACATCCACCAAATTTTGTATCGGAAAAATTAACTAATATTCAAGACATACATCAAGTAGATGGAACGCCAGAATTTTCAGATAACGAGAATAACGAAATTTATGAACAATCAGATAATGAACAAAATTACGTTGACCTAAATAGCATTAATAATTTAACAAATTTAACCTATATAATTCTAGAAAATCCCAAACGCAAAATCTTAATTTATAGCGGTTGTTCAGTCTGTCTGATCGATCCAAGCATAGCATATGAATATTTTCCAAACAAAATTTATTCAGAAAACACATGTCTCAATACAGTACATGGTTCAGACACCAATAATGAAAAAGTAAGCATGCCTATAAATGATTTCGGAATAGATAAAAAACATCCCTTTGTTTTATACAAATACATTGTATGACGGATTAATAGGAGCTGAATTTTTTAAAGAACATGATTTTATTATTGACTCAAAGAAACGTCTTTTGATAGGAGAACACTGCCGATATCCTATATATTTTCAAAAAGTAAATGAATATCGGGTAGATTCAAAACATAAAACACGTAATCAATTAATAGAATTCAACCAATTTAATAATAATAATGCAGATGCCTTATCACGTATTATAATCCCAGAAAATGACCTAAATATCATAGATGACGACATTTATTCTATAAAACCTCAAGTTGACGGTGAAGACTTAGAAAACAATGAAAAGCAATTAGAAGAATTCGAAAAATTAACCTCGGATGAAAATCAATCAGAAAGTGACACGAATGAAGCGGATACACCAACAATTCATTGGTACACCAAGAAAATCCAATTTTAGAGAGCCCTTATACAGAGCCTTCTTTAAATTGCGCCAGTAATCAAATTATTTTCACGCCAACCACAAAACAATATTATACTATAAGGAGCAAACCGTTCAATAATCGAACACAATATACAGTAGCAATTTCAAACGGAGACGACTTTATTAAATTCATTAAAGAATATTTAAAGCCCCGAGCGAAGTATTGCATTCATTTCAAACATCAAAATTTAGAAAAAGCATTTATTCAAGTATTACAAACAAATTTCAAAGCGAAAAGTTTCAATTTGAAGATAACTAACACATTTTTGGAAGACGTGTACGAAGAAGCTAAACAGCAAGAAAAATTAGAATTATATCATGTTTCTAAATCAGGACATAGAGGAATAAACGAAAACGTTAAAGCGATCAAGAAAAAATTTTATTGGCCAAAATTAGAAGAGTCAGTACAACATTATATTAATTCATGCGAAATTTGCCAAATTAATAAATATGAGCGTACCCCTAACAAGTTAATATTAAAAAATGATCCTATAGGTGAAAAACCATTCGCACATCTTTACATGGATACTTTCACATTTGAAAAATGTACATGTTTGACCGTGATTGATTCGTTTTCTAAATTAGTTCATAAAACAGCAATTGAAATCATGAATAAATTAATACATTTCATGAGTGACCATGGAATACCCGAGAAAATAACATGCGACAACGGAACCGAATTCAAAAATAAAATTTTGCAAGAATTCGCGGAAACCCATAAAATTTCAATGCATTATATTACAAATTATAATCCAAATTCGAACGCCTTAATTGAAAGATTCCATTCAACACTCATCGAAAAATTACGTTGTTTATCAAAAGAAAAATTACCCTTGACAATCAGAATAACACCAGCTATCTTATCGTATAATAATTCTATTCATTCATCTTTAAATTATACGCCTATGCAAATAATCAGAGGAGATTTGCATTACTCTTTACCACTAGAGAAGACGCGAGAAGAAAATATTGCGGACTTCATAAAAGATTATCAGCAAAACATGTTAGAGATAACCCAACTCGTAACTAAATCCAAAGACAAAGCTATCGAACGTAATCAGAAACTTAACATGAATAGAGAACCCGATAAGCACATTGACGAAGATAAAAGTGTTTATTTGAAATTACCAACACAATCTAAAATGGATCCTTTGGTTAGGAAGACGCCAATTAATATAATAAGCGACATCAAGGTTACAAACCCGCAAACTAAGCATATGTATCACAAATCGAGAATTAAGCAACGCAAATGCTAATCTTTAATTATTATTTCAGACAACAATGTTGAAGTGGATAATCGTACTTTACCTACCATATCTATTATCTCTAGAAGTAAATGAAGTGAGACACAATTTGATACCAATACATCTAGGAAAGACTTACGTTACGACGCACGCTAGACATTTAATATTTCATTATGATATTTCAAGAATCCCAGAATTATTACAATTGCAAAATGATTCTTTTACTCAAATAAATAAAGATGGAATAACCGCGGCTGTCAAACACTATAATAAATTAGCATTGAGAGCAATTAAGAGAAATAACGACACTTATAATAATGTGATATATCAAAATAGGTATAAAAGAGGACTTATAAATATGGGCGGAACAATTTCCAAATTTCTATTCGGCACATTAGATGCGGACGATGAAGAAACATATCAAAATTATTTTAAAGCTTTACAAACAAATGAAAAAATTATTCAAATTAATCAAAACAAAGTATTGCACTTTGTAAGCAACATGCAGAAACGGTATGTTGACACAATAAATCACCTAATAGAAAAAAAGCAAGAGTCAATAAAAAATAACCACAAACTTATAAGTTTGCATTTAATTGTTCTGCAATCGCAAGAAATCGAAATGATTTTAACAAAATTAGAAAACGCTATTAGTTTTGGAAGACTTCATCTTCTACATGAAAATATAATTCCATTACGTAATTTCACACAAATATATAAAAGTAATTGGAAACCTTTCAAGTACATGACTGATTACTATACAGTCTGTCCTACCAAAGTAATAATCAAAAATGATCAGATAATACTTTTAGTATCTGTACCTATAATAGAATTCACAGAATATGACCTCTATCATTTACACAATCTACCATTCCAAAATACCTATATCCCATTAATATAACCTTATGCACTTGTATTTAACGAAACCATGAAATGGGAAATACAAGAAGTATACCCTATAGAAGATTTCTTTATTACGAAACAAGAAGACTTGAAGCCCAGTACCAAATGTCTTGAATTACTAATGAAGAATTTAGAAGAAAATTGCACACGAATGCAGACCACAATGCTTCCAGATTTATACCAGTTAGAGGATAACTCGATAATTAGTCAAAATAACACATGGATCTTCGAACATTGTGGAGAAGCTACAAGAAGAATTAAAGTAACATTATTAAGCAGAGTGAAAAGTTCCTGCATGATATCCAATAAAATGAAAAACATTTATCCCAAGATGACCTTCGAACTCAAACAGAGCATCGACCTACAACCAATCGATTTTCCACTTATTAAGGAAAATAAAGAAAATAAAACGAAGGAAGAAGAAATTCCACCATTAGAAGACCTATACCAATGGGCACCACATCCGACGACAATAGCACTATCTACAGTGATGTTGCTACTAATATGTACTGTTGCATTTATTGCAGTACTCCTATATGTATTTAAGAAGTATTTATTACCCTCTAAGAAATTTATTATACCCTCAGCCACGGTTACTGAAAAAGGGGAGGATTTACATGGGATGGACCAGCCATTCTAAAGAAGATGACGCAAGATTGCATCATGCGCAACACGTCAATGCCGACTCAGCAGTGGTACCGAGCTTATATAAGACCATGTAGAGGCATTAGAAATTAAGTTTACTAGCATAATAGTATCTTATAAGTTGTAGAAATAAAGATTGTTTTTAAAAAGAATTTCAGTGTTCACAAAAACATAAATATATATATATATATATATATAGAGAGAGAGAGAGAGAGAGAGAGAGAGAGAGAGAGAGCGAGAAAGACAGAGATAGAAAAAATTGACAGCTTTTTAAGATATAACCTGTATAAGGCATAATCTTCACTACGATGCTAAGTAAAAAGGAAGAATGGGAAAGGGGATCCAGAAAAGAGCACAAACGCCATTTACTGGCTCAGAACCTTTCTGTGGTATAGGAGAATACACCTATAATATAGAGTTTCGGGAGAAGAAGGAAACCGAAAGAGAAATACTCTGGCGGAATCTTCCAGGGATGGATCACTCCAAAAAAATCCTCCGGAACTTTAAAACTGCAATATCCAAAGGATATCTGGATCTCGGTATGAGAATAGGTTTATCAGAAACTGACGAGTGTAGATTTTGTGGGGAGGAGGAGGAAACTTCTACTCATCTTGCTAAAGATTGCCTTGCCATTGCAAGCCAACGAAAGAAATAATTTGGCCAAGAAACTCATAGGAGTGAGGACATAACCTCCTTGAAGCCTTCCCAGATACTGGAGTTCATTAATACCCTGGAACTAGAAGGCGAGCTGTAGGTAAATGGCATAGTACAGAAAATAGCTCTGATGGGGAGGTAGACCATAAGGTATCAGCGCAACATAACTCCAAACTAAATAAATAAATAAATAAGGGAAATGAATAAGCCAATCGGGGAATCTCAGGAAAAACAGGTATTATTGGAGTCGAGAAAATCCGTCGCTCATAAGTCCTTATAACCAGCAGAGATGCTTATTGTTAATGTTTGGTGTGGTTTAATCCATTTTGACACAAATTTTCAAAACTTCAGTTCCATTTTCAAATCACTCTATATATTTTTTTCTTCGTCAAAAACGGCCAATCTGACCGCACTACTGGATTCGTAGTCGTTAAAAATAGAAACCATCAAAATTTCACACAAAATATTGGTTTCAACGAAGTTACAACCACTACAATTTTGGAAACAAAGTATTCGATTATATTTAGCGATATTGATGAACTATTTATTTTATGGAAATTCATTTCAAATGACGTGATAGTCGAAACCGGTAGTACTTATATTTCAAATACATTGTGTGGAAATAGACCAAAAGCATTTTTATTTCTGTTCATTTATTTGATTATAATTTTTATTTAGATTAGAGACCTATTTGAAATCTGGAAACACGGCCGATACAAAGTAGGACACCAATGAACTTGTACAGAGTGGGCACTCTGTACAGGGTGAGTTATTTTGGTTGTCTTTGTAGGCTATATTAGAATCTAGAATAGATAGACAAAAACTGATAGCGCACTGTCGATCTCTTTTTTTCAACTTTAGTCACTGGTTACATTTGATATTTTCTAGTTCGTTTTCTTTGGGAGATACGGGGGTTAATTGAAAATTAGTAAATTTTAATAAATGGTCATATCTGCGTTATTAGGAGGTTTATCAAAAAAGTTTTCAAATATCTTTTTACATGAATTGAAAGAGGAAGACAGAGGCGCACGCAATATTTTTTTAGGGTTTCAAAATTTGGAGTTATCATACATGACCAAATTTTTTAAAATGAAACACCCTGTATATTATTGCATCATTTTTAAGCTTTGTTTCAACCATATTAGAAAATATATAAATTACTCACACTTTTCTGTTGGAATAAAGATAATACAATAGAAAGTAATTTATCAAGGAGATTTCTATATTTTCATTTGAATATCGAGAATGTAACAGCAACAACAGAAAATATGTTGAATTAAATGTTCAAATTGCAAGCCCCTTTGTCGAATACATAATTGGCATCTTTTTTTAACAGCTTTGACTGCGTTATGAATGTGGATGTTGGTAATTTTTCGAATTGAAGTTTCAAAATTATCCTTCAGTTCACGTAACGTGTTCATTCTTTCTTTATATATTATATCCTTTAGATACCCCCAAAAAAAGAAATCTAAAACAGACAAGTCGGGCGATCTTGCAGGCCAAGGTATTGGCCCTCTCGTTCCCAGCCATTGATTTGGAAAGGTACCATTTAAAAATACTCTTAACAATCCCGCATTATATGCCGGTGCACCATCTTGCTGGAAAAATATTTGTTGTCTCTCTATCAATGGCAAGTCATCTAAAAAATCTAAATTTTCTGTCAGAATATCTATGTATAAAGCGCCATTTAAATTATCATCATAAATATGGTACGCTATTATTCGGTTATTGTAAATAGCAACCCATACGTTAAATCCAAATTTTGCTTGCCTTAAAGGTTCAACTGTTTGATAGGGATTATTATCTGACCAGTAATAACTGTTATAACGGTTGAAAATTCCATCACTGCTAATACGTGCTTCGTCTGTCCATTTGTTCCAAAATTTTCATTCTGTCGAATTTTCCTCAAATACCACCTTCTATGAGGATCTCCCGGATGAAGTTTATGCACTTTTCTGGTTCTGTAAGGTTTATACTTATGTTTTTTTAATACAGAAACTATACGAGTCTGAGATATGCCTAAAGCTTTTTCGGCATTTCGGGTTGAGTTTGTTGGATTGGCGGTAAAATATCCTAAAATATTTTCAATGTCATCTGCCTGATTTCGTTTATTATATTTGTTGATCTAGGTTTATTAAATCTTCCATATATTTCCAAATTACTCCAAATTCGACACATTCCCACTAGGTTGAGAACGTTCGGGGTAACGTTGAAAATATAATGCACAAGCAGCCTCAGCATTCTTTTCCCTTTCAATGTAACACTCCAACATAACACGTTTTTCAAAAAAACTGTAGCTATTGTTCATTTTAACAATTTTTACGTTACAAGCAACGACGAATAACTGTTTACAATTTACAAAAGTCACAATGGCAACAGTTTGTTTACTGTCATTTTAATTTCCATCCTACTATGTTAAACAGATATGTTACTAATAATGAAGTAATATTGAATTTAATAAACTAGTATAAGTTTATTCATTTTAATTTAAATTATTTTTCTAAAAATCTGCAGAGTAAACTCAGTTCTGAATTACCTAAATGTCAAATAAAAAGGCCGAGGACTACAGTATGACAAATTTATGTATTAAGTAATATTTTTTTTAGCTGTTACATTCTCGATATTCGAATGAAAATATAGAAATCTCCTTGATAAATTACTTTGTATTGTATTATCTTTATTCCAACAGAAAAGTGTAAGTAATTTATATATTTTCTAATATGGTTGAAACAAAGCTTAAAAATGATGCAATAATATACAGGGTGTTTCATTTAAAAAATTTGGTCATGTATGATAACTCCAAATTTTAAAACCCTAAAAAAATATTGCGTACGCCACTGTCTTCCTCTTTCAATTTATGTAAAAAGATATTTGAAAATTTTTTTGATAAACCTCCTAATAACGCAGATATGACCATTTATTAAAATTGACTAATTTTCAATTAACCCTCGTATCTCCCAAAGAAAACGAACTAGAAAATATCAAATGTAACCAGTGATTAAAGTTGAAAAAAAGATATCGACAGTGCGCCATCAGTTTTTGCCTATCTATTCTAGATTCTAATATAGCCTACAAAGACAACCAAAATAACTCACCCTGTACAAGTTCATATAACTAACTATAGGAACTATAGGATATACAAAAAAATGGAGGTGACTAATGAAAACCAGAAGTTTTTTCTGAAAATATTCACGAGCATTTTACTAGGACTCAACACGACATCTATTGTTATGATAATATTCGACCTAATGTAGGTTTGCGTAATTCAGCGTATGGAGCAGCAACAGTCATCTGGTAGTTTTACCTGGAAAGTTTTCCGGGAGTTTTGAAAATTGGTGATGTTATTGATTTCGATGTGCTCTTTTTGAATTTCAACGTTGCCACCTCGTATCTTTGCCGCTCGTGCCGCCATATTGGAAAAATGGCGCCTAATAGCAGTTTTTTTGGTAATTTCTCTTTTCCGACACATTTTACAATAAAAATATTCATATAAAGAATTTAACAAAAAAAAATTTCCTACAATTCATGTATCACCAATTTTTTTATAAAATCAATGGTTTTGGCGTAGAAGCGCCGAAAAATATACTTCAATATGCGTTTTGACTGAAAACCTCATTTCCACACCATCATGAGGTAGAGTAAGCGGTGCGTCTTTTTTATTGTGGTGTACCCTGTAGGCCTAATACACGTGTATTACCCAATTTAGAAATTTAGCGCATTCTTCTTCGCGTTATAGTTCCTGATGGGCCAGGAGTTGCGAATTCGGAGTGAAAGGCCGCAGACTGAAATTTTAACCACATCATCTTCAATGAGATTATCAGACTCATCACAATCTTCTTCGTTTTCGATTCCATCGTATGTTTCCTCGAAAATAGTATCAATTTCCTCCTCTTCATCGCTATCATGTGATGGAGCTTGCGAATTATCACAAAAACCACTACAATTCGTGCATATAACGGAGCATTTCAACCCAGCCTTTCTGAATCCGCAGGCTTTCTGACATCCCTTTTTACATTTACAAGAAATACGTTTCAACAAGGTTTTCGCAGCTGGAGGCTCGAGCGTCGTAACAGGAATTAGTCCATTTTTGTTTCTGTTCCATCCCCATTGCTCTGCATTTTGTTCATTTCCATACCCCTGCTGACCTGGTAATAGGTTCGCCTTGAATGTTGTGGTGCTGCTGCTTCTGTTGGTTTTCTTACTTTTCACATTACTGCAGCCATATAATTCAAGAAGGAAGCGTTCTCCACCTTTAGCAATGAACTGCGGATCAGCATTGGATTTTTGAATATTTGAATAACTTCGTTTAAATTCGGATTTTTTCAGACTAAATTGATAAATTTTATTTTTCCTTGATTATTTCCTTCCTATTGATTTTGACCAATCGCTATCAAGAATTGGTATGTCAAATATAAATTTCAAGTGGAAAAATTACTCAACAACTGCCAACTTAGCTGTCAGAATTTTTTCTGACAGCTGAAACTCGAAATGAATCGGTTTGGAAATGTTTCCGAAAGTAACATTAATGCGGCTGTTGAAAATAGTGTTTCACTAAATACTCAGAAAAATCACACATCGATCATAATTGAAAACAATTTAACCGATATGGCTAACAATACTCCTGTAACCTACAATAATTGTAATTTTTATATAAATTGTAATTTAAAATGAGTTTGAAGTGATTGCCTTTCCTAGCTTCAAAGTTATATTGTTCTTATTAATTATTGTTCTTATTATTTCAATTAAAAAAATGTTGTATTAAAATAAAATGTTTATTTAACTCAGGAAACAAATCTTACCAAATATCCCTCGTGCATCTAATTTTTCCTGTGGAAAAATTGGAACACTCGTTTCTAAGTAATCTGTTTTAACAAATGAAATTCGCGAAAGTGGAAAAATTCCTCGTCTTCGACTCGGATTTTTAAAACCACTCTCGGCCATGCTATTTGTTAAAACGAATTACTTAGAAACTCGTTTTTCCGAATTTTTCCGGAAAAATTAAATGCACTAGGGATATTACCCCCGATTAAAGAGTGCACATGTTGTATCACAGCCACTGAAGGCATGCAATAATAGAATATTATCTGCGGCTGTTTTATCTATGATACTTTCAGCTGAATATATTTGTTGCGAAATTTTTCCTTTTCCTGGTAAAAGAATATAAACGTTTGATCGCGTAGATAGAGCTGTCAAAAGAATAAGAAGATCTAAATCTTCGCCGACAACTATTACGGTATAGAAAACACGTGGTATTGTAGATGAACAATACTTCGAGGCACTCCTACGCCAAAACAATTTGATTTAACAAAAAAAAATTGTAGATACATAAATTGTAGGAAATTTTCCCTAATTTAATTTTGTACATAATTAATTTTAACATAAAATGAGTCGGAAAGGAGATATGATCGAAAAACTGCTATTAGGCTCCATTTTTCCAATACGGCGGCACGAGCGGCAAAGATACGAGGTGGCAAAGTTACGAGGAGGCAAAGTTAGATTTCGAAAAGAGCACATCGAAATCTATAAAATCACTAATTTTCAAAACTCCCGGAAAACTTTCCAGGTGACCCCTTTTTTCGATATTTTCAGGAAAACGGATTGAGCTATTGACTTCGGATTTTCCCTGTACAAGTTCGTTGGTGTTCTACTTTGTATTGGCAGTGTTTTCAGATTTGAAATATGTTTGTTATCTAAAAAAAAATAATAACAATTACAATCAAATACTTTATTTCCAAAATTGAAGCTGTTATATTTTCGTTGTTCACCAATATTTTAAATAAAATTTTGTTGGTTTTTATTCATAACGACTACAAATCCAGTGGTGTAGTCAGAATAAAAAACAAAAGTTGCCTAGTATACGTTTGCCGTTTTTGACAAAGAAAAAAACATAGAGTTCCTTGGAAATGAAACTGAAGTTATATATGTGTCAAAATACAGTTTTTGATGCTGTAAAGGACTCCGCACATTCAGTTAGAAAAAATAACGACAGCTAAATTCGCTAATTTTTGGATATATTATAGATACTGGCTACCTACACAACATATCAATTTTAAATTCTGTTCCCACTACTGGTTTAGGATATAGAGTGGTCCAAATATATATGTCCAAAAAAATCATATTCATAATTTCAGAAAATGATGTTAACATACAAATTTTGACTGTAATATGATGACTTCACTAAAAAACCGTCCTTTAAAGGAAGCCATCATCAACTTGAAAATTAGCCCGGCATATACAGGCTGTTTACTCGATGAGTTTCTGTATGTGGCTTCAACTTCGACAGTTTTATGCCGAAAAACTCTATTTCTAGCTTCATTGATAACAAACGATATCTAAAACAGTGAAACAAAATACAGCTTCCTACCATGTATAGTTTAGAAAAAAAAAGTGGTCCAAAAGTTAAAATCACAGAATTTTTTTTCTTTATTACTTGAAAACTTTTTATTTTTGAGGTACTGGAGAGTAAGTAAGTCGAATAGTCTATAAAAAGTACATATCATGTTGAAATTGACGTTTTTATACCGTATGTTCATTTTTACAGGCATACCTCGTAGATAAAAATGTAGGTATTAATTATTTTTCATCTTGAGGTGATCAAGATATTAATTTAGAAATTGATGAAGCTCATCTCGATATTAACCTTGTTAGGTTGAGACTATTTTCGAGATATAAAAATGTTACAAAGTATCAGCTATGAATTCAAAATAATGAAGACCGAGAGTCGGTGTCGGGGTACTACTGTACCTGTAAATCAGGTCCAAGAACACTCGGAATATGCGCTCATGTGGCAATGGTGTTGTGGTACCTTGGTTATTCTGGTATGCTCCCGCACGTGAAATATACTTTTATTAAAATTATAGATTCGGTAAACAACGCGATTTCAATTGATATTCAAATGTGAAAATAATTATTCATTCAGGATACTAGACTTATGGTCAAAGAACGTATTTCACTGTACCTGTATCTTGAAAAGTGAGTCTATGGATCTGGAAGAAGCGATTCCAAACCACCCTGAACAATACAAACTGAATATAAGTACTATTCTTACTTGTCTCGTTGAAATCTAATCAGTCCCATTGGAATCATTAGATACACTCTCATTTTTCGACATTAGGAAACGAACATACGGTATATGAACTCTAGTTTTAACATGAATGTGGCCTGTTTTTCAACTATTCAATTTGGCAATGAACTCATTTATTTTTCCAGTACCTCACAAATAATCTCTGTACAAAATATAAAGAAGAAAACTTCGGTGATGTCAAATTAGACCATCATTCTTTCTGAATTGTACATGGTAGAGAGTTGTATTTTCCGTCTACTATTTCGGGTATCCTTTGTTATTATTAAGTAAGGAATAAAGCCATTCGAAACATAATTGTCGAAGTCGAGACCGTGTACACAAACCCATCGAGTAAACAGCCTGTATATGTCGGACTCAATTTTGAGTTATATGAGTAACTATCGTCAAGCTATAGCTTCCCACTGAGGTTATCGTATTTCACAGAAAGTCTGTATGTTAACAGCATTTTCTAAAATTGTAAAGATGGTTTATCGAGACATTGACATTTGGACCACTCTATATCCCAAACCAGCCGTGGGAACAGAATTTAAAATTGACATGTTTCATAGCTGGCCAGTATCTATAATATATCCAAATTAGCGAATTTAGCTGTCGTCATTTTTTCTAACTAAATGTGCGGGGTCCTTTATGCAAAAATCAAAATTGATATTCATGGAAGAATGATTCACACTGTATATATATATATATATATATATATATATATATATATATATATATATATTAATATATTTATAAATATTTATATATAATATATATATATATATATATATATATATATATATATATATATATATATATATATATATATATATATATATATTTATATATATATATATATATATTTTTATTCATAGTTTACTATATTATATGTATATGTATCAATATGGGACACACTGTATCGTGTTCAAATAATATAATTAATGAAAAATCAAAAAATATATGAGACACAAAAAACCCAGGAAAAAACCAAAGTTGTGACTCTTCAAAGGATAAACATTTAATTCGCTCTACATGTTGTGTATTCATATATTGAAAAAATTAAATAACCCTTGAAGTAACAGATAGTTCAGGACAATGTTGTAGTGTAAAAGCCAATACTTAGTTTGTGGTTTTAACAAAATTGTTTTATTATTTTCTACTTACATTTAATTGAATAGATCATATTCAGTGAAATAATTGTAGAACTGATTCACCTTCTATCGATTTTATTAATATAATATTTTATTTCACTGATTAATACAATTCTCCTATTTCATACGAAATACTCTAGTTTCATTAAAAAAGCAAAATTGTATAGTTTACATGTATAAAACAATAAAAAATTTCATGTCTCCTGATATTGAATATGTCAACATTTATCAATTATGATATTTGTATTTCAATAAATTCAAGATTTCTGAATCGAATGAAATAACGATAAATTATCCATAATGAAGACATAATATATAAATAATCGTATAGCAATTTAATTGAGCATTAACTCAGATAAAATATCCAACCTATATCAAATATATCCGACATTGATGAACCCATTTCCTTATAAATAATTTGTATTGTTTTGTGATATTCAATATAATTTGCAATTTTCACCAATCTCACTTTTGATTATATTTGTTTTCGATGAAACAAAGTAATTTCACCTTCAGAATGTATTCTTTTTATGTTGAACTCATCATGTGATAACTTGGTAACATGTTGTATCGATTACGATAAGACCTCTTCTTGGTATCCCCAAGAAGATTATATTAAATTCGTTATCTTAATATTATAGTATTTCGTTTTCACTACAAAACACCAGCATACCGAAATCGTCATAATGTGCTCTATTGTTCTTCTCAATAAATTAATCTTGATTTTAATACCGTAAGTCGAATATAATATAATATCTGCCATGAAAATATGATTCTTTCAATTTGGTTTATACATACATATTATATATATATATATATATATATATATATATATATATATATATATATATATATATATATATATATATATATATATATATATATATATTTACATACATATATATATATATATATATATATATATATATATATATATATATATATAATATATATATATATATATATATATATATATATATATATATAGA
Organism: Cynegetis impunctata; assembly: GCA_030704885.1. Taxonomy (NCBI): domain Eukaryota; kingdom Metazoa; phylum Arthropoda; class Insecta; order Coleoptera; family Coccinellidae; genus Cynegetis; species Cynegetis impunctata. Next base: position 715,901 of record JARQZK010005087.1, on the reverse strand, counting down.
TATAGATATATATATATATATATATATATATATATATATATATATATATATATATATATATATATATAGACATATATATCTATATATATATATATATATATATATATATATATATATATATATATATATATATATATATATATATATATATATATGCTGACTAACTTCCTGAGTGTGAACCTGACCGTTTTCATTTTTGTGGTAATAAATTTGTTTATCTCACTACAAATCAATCATATTCATAGGTAATTTTTGTGATCTAAAGATGGTATATTTTGAGCAAGGTAAACATCATTTATCACAATAAAAATCTTCTAAATCTATTTCGTTAAGCTTTATTTTGTTTTCAAATTCATCACAGCAATCTAGTACAGGAAATGAAGCATTTTGGCTCGCAATTTTTTCGTCCTGCATGGACTTACGTGAAATTTCACAGAAGGTAGGGAATAGCCCAGAGATCATTTTCTACATCATGTCGGTGTACGTTAAAACCTTGGGGGTGGTGGCCACCCCATCTCGAGGGTGGAAAATTTTTTCTACATTTTAACTATAGTAATCGATATGAAAAGTAATTCTAAGATAAAAATGTATTTTATGTTTTCTTCATAAAACTAATATTTTTTGATTTATTCGCGGTTGAAAGTAACAGTTTTTCGACGGAAAAATCGATGTTCTCAAAAAGTTTTTTGCTAAAAGCTCAATGACTATGCATGTTATCAAGAAACTGGTGAAAAGCAAAATTGTAGCTTTTGAAAAAACAAATAAAATTTTTTTCAAATTATTTTTCTACGACCAATACGAATCGAGATACGACATGTTAATGGTTAACTTTTTTCAGCCAAATGCATAATTTGAAAGATTCAAAGTCAAATAAGGTAAATCTGGGTAAGAGTGAACGCTTTTTTGATTAGTGCCAATTTAAAGCATTATAACTTCTAAAATATATGTCTTTTAAATTTTATATTTTAAACATAGCTAGTATGAGTATCTGTCTACATGATTTTTGAGATTTGTTGGTTAAAAGCAAAACACTTTCACTCACCTTTTTTTCTTTTTTTTTGTCCGGTGTTCACACTTGCCCCACAAAGTGGGGCAAGTGTGAACGCGGTTCATGCTGTCTACAATATAAGGTGTTTTCAGATAATTTGGGGCAAGTGTGAAATACTGTTAAAAAGCTACAATTTCGTTTTTTGAACACTTTAATATCTAAAATAGTTAAAAAGTTATGAACTTTTCAAAATGAAATATAACTTAAGTGCCTAAATTAAAATTTGACAAATCTACTGAGAAAATGAATGTGTCTCCTCTGCGGCCTCTATTGGGGTTTGGCAGGATTCTTATGATCATTTCTTTATTAATCGTATCAATATCGTCTATATCGGGCCAAGAAAAGGTTTTTCTGCCGAATTTTAAAAATTTCACTTCCCATCCTTTCAGGTGATACAATAGAGTGGTTTTCGGAATATGATATAATCTATGGGCTCTATTTATGGTTAGAGCACCGCGTTTAATTTCAGCCACAGCTAAATTTATATATTCCTTTGAATAAATTTTTTTAAAGTTTTTACACCGCAAAAATGTACGTTCACACTTGCACTGATGAAATGTTCACACTTACCTCATTATGCGAAATACTAAGGGGTAAGTGTGAACACGATATTTATCAACAGTACGAAAAAAAACCGAAAATGCATATATACTGTGTTAAACTATAACATATTACAAATACAAAAGCAATAATTAAAAATAACTTACGTTGGTAAATGTATTTTTCCTTGTATTTTAAAAATAATACGGTGTACTCATCAACTGTGATTACTTTATGGTATGAATTAAATAGGTTATGTCGCGCCCGCCAATCATTGCACTGGCGTTCTTTTTAGCGGGCAAGTGTTCTAGGATGATATACTACTACTAACAAAAAAACGCACTTCTATCGGTGTACTCCTGTCATTTTAAAATGATATATTCACAGTTACCCCCGATTCACGCTTACCCAGGTTCACCTTAACACGAAAAATTCGCATTTTTCGAAGAAAACTCATAGAAACTTTTTTGAAATATTTAATTAGACCTTTCAAACCAAAAAAACAAAAGTTTCTAGCATGAACATTAAAGGACTTATGATCAAAATAATGTCGGTACCTACTTTTTCTATGAACAAATTAGTGAAGGTTTGTTCATTTTTTGAGCTTCATTTCCTGTACTAATCGGCTTATTTTTTATAAAATGAAGGTTTATGACGAACTTGCTATCAAACCTATTTCACTTTAAAATTGAATTAAAATTTGAAGAAATTACTTCAAATTTTGATTTCAACATTATTCTCATATTTTTCATTATTTCTGTTCTGGTTTGCTATCTTTATGTTGATAACTGTGTTATAGGAGATAAATGATGATTTCTCAATTTTTGACATATTACGAAATTTGCTTGTAATTTTTAATTTACGAGAATAAGTAATATGTGTATTATTGAAAATCCGCGTTAGTAGCAGAGCTCCGTCATTGAGGTCGTATTTTTACGAGGTTCATCCCACCAAGATGCAATTCGAATGAAATATATTATACCTTGAAAAAAATTTGATAATAAGCATCCTCATCTTAAGAACAGAACTTACCAATATGCAATTTGAAAATTCACATAAATCGCTTTGTCTCCTAAACTACTCGTTTTAGGCAAAAAATAAACGAGAGAAAAACCCAAAATCACCCTTCTTTCGACTCTCCACCTATTCCAACATATACTAAAGAATAAGTGCACTACGTGCAGAATTTACCACTCTCATACTAATCCCCATGCTTTTATCCTATACAATGGAATCTACATTTACCCATCATTCGTTCCTAAAATTTAGCTCATTTTTATTATACTCTTATCAAGCAAAGGATAAATAAGATATTTAGACAAAAAATATAAAAAAATACACCACTAAAGTGATCCCCTGTGAATTTTTTACTTGCTCTACAGTATATCAAAATATTAAGCTCCCTACGACAAAAATACATAAAACTCTATCCAACTTTAAATACGTCCAAGTTCGTCCAATATGTCCAAATGATTAAAAAGCTGATTCCGCCATATACAGTTCAAGATAAAAGATGCATTTTATCCTGATGATTCTGTTTAGCAAATCAGGAGAAAGTGATGAAATTATTGAATTATAAGTAGTTCTTATTACTTGTGGTAGTAAAAATTACGTTGAAAGATTCCTCCCCTATGGGAGAAGCTAATACAAGCGTGGCCTGGAGATGCCAATATGTACCAGAATATATATATATATATATATATATATATATATATATATATATATATATATATATATATATATATATATATATATATAATTATTTATTCGAATTGTTGTTGCCTGTGAACTATTTCTAATCTCTTGATAATTATTAGCAATAACAGGCTTGTTGAATCTTAAAAAACTTGATTTTATTGAAAAGTTGACGTTTCGCCACGACATTCGTGGCTTTATCAAAACTTTTGAGAAAAAATTCAAATTTCTTTGACATTTATTGATTTGAAAAATTTCTATAGAAACAGACTACTGTTTCACTAAAATTTTTTTCGGCTGTGGCCGTTCTTTGCTATTTTTTACGTGCTATTCAGTCCAATATTAACATTCAAATTTGTTATTATTAGATGGTAAGGGAAACCACAGAAACCTTTACCCACGTAATGTTCGAAATAGGTCCAAATTATTTTGATTTTGAAGAGTCAAAGAATAATACCCTGTAATAATTGTAATAAATCATATATAGGACAAACTTTTCAAAATTTAGAAGAAAGATTAAAAGCACACAAATATACCAGAACACAAACCACAGCACTTATAAAACATAAAAACAATGAGAATCATACTTTCAACTTTAATAGCACAAAAATTTTAGAAATAGAAAAAGATCAAAAACGCAGAGAAATTTTAGAAATGTTACATATTCAAAAAAATTTAAATGAAGTCGTAAATGATAGAACAGATATCAAACATTTAAGTTCAATATACGCAGATTTAATTCAACAAACAAATTCTAACCACAACAACTCATCTTCTTAGACAAAATCTAAACATCTAGAATTTTCAATTTTTCTAGAAAGAAGATATAGTTTAGAACATGTGATCTCCAAAATCACAAGTAATGTCTTTTTAAAGACAACAATCAAATATTTTAAACCTATTTTGTACATTACGTGGGTGAAGGTTTCTGTGGTTCCCTTCCCATCTAATATCAACGGACCTGTCTGTTGATATTCGACTGAATAGCACGTAATTAATAACTGAAGACGGCCACAGCCGCAATGAGAAATTTTTGAAAAAAAGATAAATAGTACCCTATTATTATTATTCTTTGACTCTTCAAAATCAAAATAATTTGGACCTATTTCGAACATTACGTGGGTAAAGGTTTCTGTGGTTTCCCTTACCATCTAATAATAACAAATTTGAATGTTAATATTGGACTGAATAGCACGTAAAAAATAGCAAAGAACGGCCACAGCCGAAAAAAATTTTAGTGAAACAGTAGTCTGTTTCTATAGAAATTTTTCAAATCAATAAATGTCAAAGAAATTTCAATTTTTTCTCAAAAGTTTTGATAAAGCCACGAATGTCGTGGCGAAACGTCAACTTTTCAATAAAATCAAGTTTTTTAAGATTCAACAAGCCTGTTATTGCTAATAATTATCAAGAGATTATATATATATATATATATATATATATATATATATACCTATATATATATATACAGAGGCGGATTATCCTTGAGGCAAACTAGGCATGTGCCTTGGGGCGCGAGGGTACAAGGGGGCGCGCGGGCGGAATTGTAAAATAGAGAAAAAATATACAATATAGCATGAAATTAATTGGGCCAGTAAGTTAGCCACCTACTTAGACAATAAAAACTATTTCAATTTATAGCAAAAGATAAATTTAATGGATGATACTGACTAAAACTTACGCCTTACAAGCAACCTTGTTCTAATTCACATAGTTTCTGCAGAAAAGGGAAAATTCTAATAACTATGCAGCAAGCCTTGGAACTCTCACTAGCCAGAGAATATGTAAAGGATAAAAAGAGGATTCGGAAGAAAAAGCTCACAGCAGATGAGCCTGCCGAAGATATTACTTCTTCAGTATCTGGTCGGGACACATTCAGAGTGATAGTATTTTCAGTAATTATAGACTGACTTGTGTGTGGTTGAACTTCAACGAGAATCATACAGTAATTTTTACAGCAAATTTTCAATTTTAAGCAACTTGACCAATTTGAGCACTGAAGAGGTTCCAAATAGAGCAAGTACGATAGTAACAATGTATTTCGGTGATTTAGAAAAGTGTTTTGTGGATGAATGTATCCACTTGCGTTCTTACTTAACAACGGTAGCTCGAGACGGAAAACTGCCCCGAACAACCAACGCAATTTTAAAGGTTCTAAGAAATGAAGAACTTGAAACAACTTATGCAAACGTTAACATAGCTTTAAGAATTGTGTTTCGACGGCAGTCAGCAATTGCAGTGGTGAGTGGAGCTTTCCCTGTCTAAAGAAGGTGAAAAATTAACATCGCTCAACAATGACAGATATCAGATTAAATTCGTTAGCAATACTTAACATATAATCAAACTTATTGCAATCTTTAAACTATGAAGATGTTGACAATTTCGCAAGATAAAAATTTAGGCGTTGAAATTTTTTTTCAGTTTGTCATTTAAGCTGTAACAAAAAATTGAAAATTAGTAACTTTAAAGTCGAGCGTAAAAAGCTGCTTAATTTAACATACATACCATTATAATTTCATTTTTACTTCAAATAATTTCTGAAAATAATTCAATTATTTCCAATTATATCTTACTTCAAGTTACCAGAGTTCCTTCAAGTTCACTTTAAGTATACTTAAAAATTCAGATCTTGTTGAAAATTTAAACCTGTATCCGTGTTTAACTAAATAATTCGTAAATTGATTTTTTTTATTTACCAAGTATTAATAAATTCTTAAAATTTATAAAACCACCAGACAATTCACGACGACGTTCGTTTCCCAAATTTGCCCGACCGGGACTAGGTCACTATCTATACTATCGAGTTCCAATTAAGTAACTATAATATATTGAAGTTAGTTTATTACATAAATGAAATATTAGATACAATGATTCAATTCATTTTTATTCTGTTCGATAATTTAATTGATACGAGTGTCGTATGCCAGATATTATTATAAAGGGAATTTCATAATTTTCGGGTTTACATGCCAGTCGTACCTTAAAGCTCTAAAATATTGTAAACCAAAACAGTAAGATTTTTCCGACAATATCGATCTCATGTAAACTCAAGCTCTTTTTTCCTTAGCCCCCTTCTCACGACGTTTTCCTAAGGGGCTGTACATCAGTTTAAGTCAAACTATAGTACGATTTATTTTCAACATAGGGGCTCCGATGAGATGCTTGCCTACGGCGCTCTGAACGCTTAATCCACCTCTGTATATATATATATATAAATATATATAAATATATATATATATATATATATATATATATACATATATATATATATATATATATATATATATATATATATATATATATATATATATATATATATATATATATATATATATATATATATATATATATATATATATATATATATATATATATATATATATATATATATATATATACATATATATATATATATATATATATATATATATATATATATATATATATATATATATATATATATATATATATACATATATATATCTCGAAGGAATGACAAGACATATAGAAGCGACCCAAGGATGGTAGAAAAATATGGGGAGAAGACCTTGAAAGCGACCATAAAAGAGACGGGGGACAGTCTACAGTGAACTACCGTGTTATAAACGAAGAACGAAGCTTGTGTTTTGAAGTAGTGAGAGTAATTGAAAAGTGTGGTTATTGTCAGAATTACTGTTGTGTGAATAAATACTGCTTTGTTTTGTTTATTAATTGAATTTAGTTGTTGGAAATCATCCTAGCGAACCCGAATTCGTAACAATATATATATATATATATATATATATATATATATATATATATATATATATATATATATATATATATATATATATATATATATATATATATATATATATATATATATATATATATATATATATATATATATATATATATATATATATATAACAAAAGTTATAGGGTTTTTTAAAATCTATCACCATAAATAAAAATTGAGTATATAGGGTCAGTCAAAAAGTAAAGAAGAAAAAAAATTGTTTTTTCTTTAAGAGAACACCCTATATATTATACCATATTTCAATTCTGCTCGAAATTCTGAACAAAAGTTACATAGCACATCATTTCCTAAATTCAACTGTTTTCGAAATATCGAATTTTGAAAATAACCTTTTACTACTCTCTAATTTATTGAAGAAATAGCTCGAAATGATGGATATTCATTATGGAGGTCACACAAAGTGGAGAATGTGGATATGATTACACTTTAATTATTTTTTCACACGAAATAAAAACACATAATTGTTTAGGGTTGATAAAAATGCAGGAAACAAGTTGTAATAAACAACAAATTCTATTTAATAAGGTGCTCAAACTGTTTACCATTTCCCCCCTGACAGTAATGAACTAGCTGAACAAAGTTTTGTAGTGAATTTAAAATCATGTGAGGAGGCATGGTAGAAATTTCATGCCTTATTCCTTCTTTCAACTCTTAGATATTTGGCGGCCTATTTTTGTTGCATTGTTACATTTACCGTCGGCAGGTAAATGGTAAACACTTTGAGCACCTTATTAAATAGAATTTGTTGTTTATTACAACTTTTTTCCGACATTTTCATCAACCCTGAACAATTATGCTTTTTTATTTCGTGTAAAAATATAATTAAATTGTAATAATATCCACATTCTCCACTTTGTGTGACTTCCATAATAAATATCCATAATTTCGTGCTTTTTCTTCAATAAATTAGCGAGTAGTAAAAGGATATTTTCAAAATTCGATATCTGGAAAACGGTTGAATTTATTGTCAGAATTTTGAGCAGACTTGAAATATGGTATGATATATAGGGTGTTCTATTAAAGAAAAAGCAATTTTATTTCTTCAGTACTTTTTGTCTGACCCTGTATACCTAATTTTTATTTAGTGTGATAGATTTTAAAAAACCCTATAACTTTTGTATTTTAACATTTTTCGCTAGCTATCTTACTTTAGTAAATAATCGACCGTTTCTATACATATCAGCGACCCTGTATAAATATATTCACATGTGCCGGACCTCCAAAAATTTCTAAAATCGTTGTATAAATCGGATAAAAAACTAATCCCGCGTCTGACTACATTCGATACGCTGCGATAGTCTATTAATTTTGGAAAAAATACGACTAATAATATGATTTCTCAATGATGACCATAAATAATAACATTTTTCGGATATACTAATTACTCAGATAACCTATTCGTTGTTTTTATTCCTAATATAAAACAAAATTGTTTACATAGTTTCAGATGGAGCTATCGGATTAATATAAATCAACCGTTCTAAAGCGTAAGATATCTATTCCTTACTATTTTGCTTTCATAACGACATACAACCATCTTTTTCTTACGAGCTATTAAATTGAATGATTTCTTGTACTTGTTCAGTTTGTTACCTACTGATATATCTCAATTTGTTTAATACACTCGTTGAGATAATATTCAGTTATAATACCTATCACAATATCACGTTATACTGACCTCGTCACTCGACGTATTTTCTTGAAACATCACTCGAGCTGCGCTCTCGTGGATGTTTCGCAAAATACGTCTCGCGATTCGGTAGTATAATTGGAAGTATTTTCGATTGCTCGAGTGGTATTCGTTACGATTAGATAACGAATAGAATAAAAAATATTAATTTTTTTTGACAAACGTCAAAACATCGTCAATATGAAAACATTCAAATTTTGACACGAGGCGAAACACCAAAATGATTATATCACGACGTCGACGTCACATTTCGTAATCCCATAATGTTATTTTGATTTAACGGTATTCAGATGACAATTGAAAAGTTAGTGTTAACAGCCGCCGGCCGTTAAAATTTTTTATCTACTCCAGTGAGTTAAGAAGCTCTTACCGCACGCATTTTGAGTGAGTTAAGAGCTTCTTAACTCACGCATTTTTATTACCGCACTCTTTCTTTAGATGACTACCAAAATAAAAAAAAAAGTTTGTAAAACATTTATTTTGCAATACCTACTAAATACAAGTTCAATAAACTACTGGCTCTCGATGCCTCTTCTTCAATATCAGAAGGAATACTTTCCAAATCGCTCATTTTAGATTACAATTTTTGAAACTTGACTTTAAAGTGACATCAATATTATTTAATATCAAATTGACATTGCCATGCATGGTCTTTCAGGTACTTATTTGAACAAAGGTATTTAGGTAAAATTAATTATAATAAAAATGAATCGTATAAAAATAAGTATCCCGGTTAGTAGATAAAATATTGTACAATACACGCGAGTTAACCCCATTAAGACACTTGTGTGGTTACACAACTCGTGCTACGCACTCGTTGTGCAACTTTCACACGCGTATCTTAATGATGCTGTTAAGAAATCAATTGTTCAAATATTTATTTCAAAACTTCATTCTGCTTACAATAACAACATTGAAATCTTGGTCCACAGCGAGTTGGGAGAATAAACCTCTGATTTTCATTTCGCATAGGCTAATAATACATCTTCATTAACCACCTTTACATTCTTGCTTTTACGCCACATTTCAAAATTTTCATATTCTTTTTGATTCCGCTCTTGAGTTATTTTTGGCAGTTAATCAACACTCGCTGCACTGCACATGATTCTCCTAATATTTCTAAAGGAATTTGATTTCGTTCCTCAATTTCATCCATGGTCGTCGTTAAAGCGAACTTGAGAACACAAAAAACTGACGTTGTTTATAAAATTGTCAAATTGTTCCATGACAACAGAGTGCACGACGTTGAGATTTTTCTTCAGAATTAGGAGGTACGGGGTTTTTTCTTTCTTTGGAATCAAAATATAATCTTTCAACGGGATTACGAAAAGTCTTTAACAACACACGGCCGATACGCAAATAACGGATTCGGTTAGATATAATCCTCGACTGCGCCTCGGATTACAATATCCAACCTCATCCGTTATTTGCTACATATTGGCCTTGTTACGTTAATAACTATATCAATATGGAGTAGTTATGCAAAATTCACGGATTCTATTGGATTATTCAAGCATGAGTTATGTAATCACGGTTATTCATCAATGAACATCAGATTGATATAATCCACAAGTCCGTGTTATTTTATGCATAAGTTTCATTCATATGTTTATAAGGCTCCTCATGAATTGTTCATCTGTCTTTTTTATATTCATAGTTATGACTAAAATTAAGTTTGATTTTTCGCAGGTATCTGAGTAAAGCATATGGCCTTATACTTTGTCATTAGCCATCTACAAAATCGTTAATTAATGGTTTTGAAGTTATTGGCAGCCCAGAAATTTTATATGCGCCAAATTCTCTTGTAACTAGGAATTATCAGGAAACCGAAAAGAGAAAAGTGACCATAAACTGTATTATTACATCCACTTAAAGGATATGGCAGGTATGCGCAACGCTAAAGAGACCATCATGACGTATTGATGTGATAGGTAGTTGTTCACGATGGAAGTATTTTGAAGATTATTTTTTTCGTATTATTTTCAACCAATCAGAACGGTTCATTTAGTTTAGTTACCTTGTATAATTTCGATTATATAACTCTCGTGTCAATAAGCCAATAGAATCAGTGAATTTTGCATAACTACTGCGTATTGATAAGTGAATATACCCTTGACGACGTGATATAATCGTTTTGGTGTTTCGCCTCGTGTCAAAATAAGAATGTTTGCACATTGACGATGTTTTGACGTTTGTCAAAAAAAATTATTATTTTTCGTTCGTTATATAATCGTAACGAATACAACTCGAGCAATCGAAAATAATCGTTATACTGACCTCGTCACTCGACGTATTTTCTTAAATCATTACTCGACCTGTGCTAGAGTGTGGATGTTTCGCAAAATACGTCTCGTGACTCGGAAGTATAATCGATTATTTTCGATCCTCTTGTGATATAATAACTGATAATACCTGATTATATAAAGAGTAGCTCTACCAATCGAAAATTTCACAATAATTTAATTTCCATAGTAACCACATCGACATCAATATACAACAATACACAAACTCACAGGACCGTCAAATTTATCAATAACTGTTCGAAAATGAATCGATTCGGAGATTTTTACTTAATTGACCCAATAAATAATCGTATCAAATACAATACGTACTTTAAAATAAAAACAGTTATACATCTCAAACTTCCTGCATAATTACTAATCGTGTCAGTTGACAGAATGACAGTTGACAGAATAATCCTCCCGCTTCGCGGTCGGATTATTTATATTGTCAAACTGATACTCTGTGTAATTATGCAAAAAGTTATCGATGCATAACCAGATTATTTTGAAGTACTTATAGTATTATACTGATAATATTGTCTGGCAATATGAATTTACAATACGAATATTGTACTAGTGAGCTAAATCTATATTTACCTACACATCGCATCCTCTCACTTACTAATTGGCAATTGAATTCATTACATAAAAGCGTTTCTATTAGGTATCTATTCATGAATTTTGATGACATTGCTATAGCAACGAATGCTCATAGTGAATTAAAAAATTAATTCCTAATAAAATAGGGAAAAAATATGAAAAGGAGTATTAGAAATTTGAAGACAGTGCAGTGTCAAAAAATTGAGAATCTAGGTAGGATTTAATAACTTCAATTAACTGCGAGGTTACAACACTTAGCAACTAAATTTGAAAAAAAAATGTACGCTATGCATTTATATTTTGCGATACACCTGAATTAATACTTTCAAGATTAACTTTTGATTCAAAATGTTTGGATATTGGAATTTCACAAAATTTCTTCAATATTGTCACGTTTAGAACGAGACACTGCACTATATTGGAAGGTTCCTAAAGCTAAGTGGAAGTAAATAAAATAACTAACCTAACCATTTTGGACGGGAGCAAATCTTCGTAGGGTATAGCTGGTAATGGACTTTCAAAATCAGGATCAGAATAAATTGATTTTGAAATTGTATTGCTTCTAAACCGGATGTGAAGCAGACGAGTTTTCCGCAAATTGAATTTATTTGGCGAATTATTCCATTCGATTTAATGGAAGAATATGTTTTTAAATTAGTTATTCCCTCATTAGCTATATATTTAACAATACCAATTTAACTTCTAATTTTTTTTCTTAGTGATATTTTCCATCTTGTCTTTTCGGAAGTAATTTTTCTGTGGTAGCCATGGATTATGGTTCATTGCATTTAATGAAGAGTAATAAGATATATATATATATATATATATATATATATATATATATATATATATATATATATATATATATATATATATATATATATATATATTTTAATTTCCTCCCCATTCCTTTTTTGTTCAGTTTTCATCATTCAGTAATATTTCATTTACAGTGGTTCAACAAGTCGTAAATAGAGTAAATAAATTTTTAACTTCTATAATTATCTCAGCTATCCTTGAGGGGAGTAGATCGAATAGACAAATTATTTTTTGTCGAGTCAATTTAATCTATATTCGCAATTACAATTATTTTCAATTTTCTTTAGGAACTGCCGAATATTTTATCATTATTAAATGATTTCAATGTCTTAATTCAATTAAGACTCAATACTTTCAAACCTTTTGATTTTCAAAATCCTTCTTTGCATCAAAACTTTTTTTCGAATTCTTGGGAGTGTGTAATATGATAGATGTACTTTGAATTGAATTCTTCAGAAGAATTATATAGACTTATTTGAAATTATTTTTTGAACAACGCGATGATAGGTGATTCGGTTGACAGTCAAAAATTTAATAAGTGCAAGGAACGTATCAAAATTTGGGCGCCCTTTATCACTTTTTCTAGTAGCCCAGAGGTAAGGTTTATCGTTTGTATACTCAAATTTTCGTTCCAAAATCTGCACATATGTTAGATAATTATATAGACTCAAGCTAATTGGCATCGGCGTTAAACTGTAGATCTCTTAGGATAAAAAAAACCTTTTTGCTTTACGTTCATTTTCTGAGACTTTCTAACGGAAATCACCTTCTTCTTCGGAATATCAGAAAACTGCTTGAATCTAAAATTTATCTATTTATTGAATTTTATTTTAATTTTCCACAGTTGAATTGAAATATCTCCATGAGAGCTCCTTTTGAAATATTCATTTTCTACATTTTTTTGAGCTTCCAAAGTAATTCGATAATAACTTTTTATTTCACCGTTACAATTTAAACCTCAGTATTTTCAATTATTATCCTCGATATTCTTACAATAGTGTAGATAAATAGAAAAAAAATTGATGAGAGAAATATTATTCTCATTAAATTTCAGTGTATTCATGTTCGTATCAGCGAAGGTGGATATCCAGAAATTTCCGAAAGAATTTAAATTTGGAGCTGGAACTTCTGCATATCAGTGTGAGGGAGGATGGAACGAAGGAGGTAAGTGATGTTATATCTTTTGTATTATGAATATATATATATATATATATATATATATATATATATATATATTTATATAACTTTTCGATAATTATTAGCAATAACAGGCTTGGTATTAAAAAGTTGACGTTTCGCCACGACATTCGTGGCTTCATCAAAACTTTTCTAATAAAATCGAGTTTTTGAGATTCACCAAGCCTGTTATTGCTAATAATTATCAAAAAGTTGAAAATAATTCACAGGCAACAAAAATTCAAATAAATATCAGAAAAAATTTAATTTTATACTACGAATACTATCCAGATGAACTTCAGAGCATTGTTAAATCTTCTTAAGTTCTATAAACTACTATTGAAATTTCTCCCAAAACTGTCATTATTTACCAATAATGACCTCCCTCAAAAATATGGTTGAATGAAACCCACGGCACCCCTCTATTCTCCACTCCTTAACAGTTTTGGAAGAAGTTCCAACAGCAGTTTATAGAGCTTAAGAAGTTATAACAATGTTCTAGTGAGGAAGCATTTGCGGATATACATTTTTTTTCTTAAAATGTCTTAAATAATAACTCCTCGAAATTTACTGATGTTATTCTGGAACATTCTATATATATATACATATATATATATATATATATATATATATATATATATATATATATATATATATATATATATATATATATATATATATATATATATATATATATATATATATATTACACAAAAAAACGCCCTCCGCTACTGCCTATATTTTTTCTTCACTACGAGCTGGGTGTGGTCTACTTGGTCGTGCATTATCCAATAATGAAAATTGGGTTTCAAACTTCTCGATTGTATCACATTCCTCGTAGCACGCTGATTTTCGCTGAACACTTTGTAGAAGCTGCGCCGGTTCTGAATACGGGTGTTTTCTTTCCTGATGGATTGTCAAACAATACACAATAAAAATGCCTTGACATGTGACTCGATACATGCGTGATTTGACATTAGTTTGCCATCAAAAAAAGTATCTCTAAATCAAATTTCATAACATGTTTCAATTTAATTGAAATATATATTTCATCAGAGAGTACCTACTGTTTTTCGAACATTTGACTTAAATTTCATATTTTGATAAGAGCTGAATAGAAATCATCCTATCCTGAGGTTCCTAATTATTCTTATATAGATCTTGAACTGTTCTTTTCCTTCAGTCAGTGCCAACGTTCAGTGTTGCTACGATTAGATGCTACATAGTTGCAATAATTCATAAAAGTTTTCAGAATTGCACATCAGTTCAAAAAGTAAATGTTGTTTTTGCGCATATAGCCGATTAAATAAGTGGTACCGAAAGATTCCAATTTTTCCCAACTAACCTAAGAAATCGTGAAGTCTTCGAAATATTTTGATATTAATATCATCAAAAAACTTTATTTTATATATATATATATATATATATATATATATATATATATATATATATATATATATATATATATATATATATATATATATATATATATATATATATATTATTTATATATATGTAAATATATATATACATATATATATACTATATATGGAACTGTCAGAATTCCGAATGAAAACTACTATGTTTAAGAAATTCTTGTTCGAACTGTTTCTGCAACCTATGTAGGTCAGAACAGAAACGAATAACTCTTGACGTGTGGTGATGTAAACTCTTCACAAAGAAGCTCTGGTCCAGCCCTTATGAGGGATTTTGATGGAATCAAGACCATTTTCCCCGTCTGCTTCCTGGCACAGAGTGGGCGCGGGCAGATTGAAAAATTCAATCGACAAAAGACAAAAAAGAAGCCTTGAAAATGAGAAAATATCGAAAGAACTATTGCTCACCACAAATATGGAAACAAATAGAAACGTGGAAATCAATTTTGATACAGCGGAAAAGTTATGTCATGAAAAGTGAATTCCTTCGAATAATATTTTATTAGATGTTACGGATATCACACCAGCTATGACAAGGCGTAACAAAAGGTTCGTAAAAAATAAAGGGGAATATATAATTTGATTATATATATATATATATATATATATATATATATATATATATATATATATATATATATATATATATACCGGGTGAAAATGAGTGATGGGCCACCCCTATAATTTTTTAATGTATTCTTCGATTTTATTGAAATTTGGGTGGTTTATCTCAGACATAATTTTGAATTATTTCACTTACGAAATCAATATGGCTGACTTCCAGTTTCACAGAAATCACAAATTTTAATTCAGAGGCTTCAAAAACATACATTCCATCTGTCTAATGTCAATAATAATTTCCAAAGAAAAAACCATTTTCGTGAAGTTTGTTAGCGATTAAATTCTTTTTCGAACCAAAACTCTGTTTTTTAAATTAATACATACATGGGCCACCCGGTGTATCAAAAAGCTCCTTCAAATGCCTTCAAAATGATTCACACATAAGTTTTCTCAATTCCTAAATAACGAAGTAATTATTAAAACTCTTATTCTTATTAGTACCTTTGCTCCTTTGACCGACCCTGTTTACGAAATATGAAAAATTTTGGAAAGAGTACTTTACACGTTTAATGAAAGAAATACACTAATTTTGCTCAATTTCACTAGATTTTGATGTCTTCGTAATTATTTATTTATTTCAGTTGAATGTTGTTCACGATATGCAATAGCTGTCAAATAAATTCAATTTATTCATTGAACATTTAGTGTAAAGGTATTCAGAACATCTCTCAATAGTTTCAGTAGTTAACCACTAGATTTAATATTTAAAATGGAAAATCTCTTTCGTTATACACATAATGTGAAAGTTGACATGTTGTTAAAATACGAAGAATGCAGAAAAAATGCCACTCAGGCAGCATTTCTGTATGCCGAACGTTTTCCCGAAAGAAATCATCCAAACCGACGTCAGTTTTCAAAAGTTGAGATTCAATTTAGGAAAATGGATGATCCAGATAATGAAGATGAATTATTTATTAATCAATATACATAAATAGATATTTTGGCTTTCGTAGATTTAAATCCTACGTCATCTACCAGAGAAATTGCGCAGAATTCAGGAATCAGTCACCAGTCAGTGCACAATATTTTGATAAAACATAAATACAAAAGTTATAGATATGAACTGCATCAACACCTATACGAAGATGATAGTCCTAGGAGAGTGCAATTTTGTAACTGGGTGTTAAAAAATTACCATTACGATGCGAGTTTCCATAAAAAAAAATTATTTTCTGATGAAAGTCGCTTTACTAGTAATGGAATGTTCAATGGAAATAACTGCAGATATTGGGCCAAGGAGAATCCGCACTTGTTGAGAGAGGGAAATCATCAAGAAAGGTTTGGTTTTAATGTATGGGCTGAAATAGAAGATAATTATATTTTTGGACCAATTTGTGAAAGATATTTGTAATTTTTAATGCATCAAATTGAAAGTGATTTGGACAATTTATCGTAGATAGAAAGAAGAGATATGTATTTTCAGCAGGATGGAGGGGCTCACAATGAGATTAGTAACCGACTATTTGCATAAACGGTTTGGATACCACTGGATTGGCACGAACGGTCCCGTAAGATGGCCAGCAAGATCCGTAGACATTAAATGTATGGACTATTTTCTGTGAGTCTATATCAAAAACAAAGTCTACGCTACACCGGTCTCAACCCTGGATAACCTTAAACATAGGGTTAGAGAAGCATTCAATAGTATTACACCAGAAATACTCCAAAATGTTCACGCTAATTTAATTAGGAGAGTACAATGTTGTGTCGAAAAAGAAGGTGATCATTTCGAACACATACTTGCTTATAGAGAGATAACATTTCAATTCAATAATTTACTACGAAATATTGTTATTATTGTTTAAACAGGGCCGGTCTTAGGAGCAAAGAGTACTAATAGGAGTTTTAATAATTACTTCGTTATTTAGGAATTGAGAAAACTGATGTGTGAATCATTTTGAAGGAAATTGAAGGAGGTTTTTGATATATAGGGTGGCCCATACATGTTTTTAATTAAAAAAACTGAGTTTTGGTTCGAAAAAGAATTTAATCGTTAACAAACTTAACGAAAATGAATTTTTTTAAAAATTATTACTTTAGGCGATATTATAAATCAATTATCCATGATTTAGACAAAGTTGAAGCCATCTATGATGAAAAAACAAAATGAAAAACAAAATTGAAACGGAAGCTAGAATTGACATTTGTCAGATGGAATGTATGTATTTGAAGCCACAGAATTAAAATATGTGAATATACATAGGGTGTTCCATTTGAATTTTTAATTTTTATATCGTTTTCTGTGAAACCGGAAGTCAGCCATATTGATTTCGTATGTAGAAAAATTCAAGATTATGTCTGCGATAAACCACTCAAATTTCAATAAAATCGAAGAACACATTGAAAAGTTATAGGGGTGGCCCATCACTCATTTACACCCGGTATATATATATATATATATATATATATATATATATATATATATATATATATATATATATATATATATATATATATATATATATATATATATATATATATATATATATATATATATATATATATATATATATATATATATATATATATATATATATATATATATATATATATATTTATATATATATATATATATATATATATATATATATATAATATATATATATATATATGAATATATATATATATGAGATAGCGAGAAAGTCTGGCATCGAGGTATTTTCTATGAAACGATTGAACGTATAATTATCAAATTTTAGGGTTATGCACAGGATTGTATTTTTCATTTTTCAGAGGTCCTGTCAAACTTAAGTGACGTCAGCATTCAGTGTACCGCCGCCATCTTGAATTTTGTGAATAGCACCGTAGGTCGAGTAATATATCGTAGAAAAGCTGATTTCGTCATCTTTTCAAAAATACAGAATACATTACTAAATAATAAGAAAAACAATTTTCCAAGACATACAATATGTAATTTTTTAATTTATACTAACTTATAAAAATGTTAATAGTTTCCTTATAACAGGAGCTCAAAAAGTTGGCCACCTGTGTCTCAGCAATAATTCAATCTGTATTTTAAGCTTCGAATGCAATTGTTTATCATTTATGGAGAAATTGTTTGTGTCTCAAGACATTTGAGAGTTTTCGAATTAGTTATGTCTGATATAAAGTGGAGCCAAGTCGATAGATGTTCCGGCCAATTAATTACACCTCTTCAAACAATTCATCTCGAGGGGAAATTTGATGATTATAAGTTTAATCGTCTTAAAAAAATACCTTGTTGCCAGACTTTCTCGCTACCCTGTATATATATATATATATATATATATATATATATATATATATATATATATATATATATATATATATATATATATATATATATATATATATATATATATATATATATATATATAGGGGAGAAGGCCTATGCTGCAACTCCATTTGAATATTGGCAACACTGGAACTCAATTTTTTGAAACGAAATTCTATTGCAATCATTTATGATCTTCGACATATCGGCCTAATTCAAAATTTGTTTTTCCGAGAAAATTGATATTTTCACCTCTTTGAAAAGTGGAGTACGCCACGTTCCATATTGGTGCAGATATTGGTGAGTGCGGATGGTGACCGATGCGCTGCGACCTTATTAGATCTATTGTGCCCCATCTTCTTCTGCTTCTCGATGTGTTCTCGTTTTACAGCAGCCCCTCAAGCCTCAATACCTGCAGGAATTTGAGGATTTTAAGGGGGTCTATTCGTGGTATTTCTTCTACAGTCAGCTGGTATGATCCCAGTGTGTTAAGTCTTTCATGGTGCACAGCATAGCACTCCATCAGTATATGGTGGGGTGTTTCTGGACGTTCCTTGCAGAATCTGCAGGTGCTGTCCCCCTCTAAACCTAGCTTCCTTAGGTGTTCTTTGAGTCTGCAATGCCCCGTAAGAAATCCTCTTATTGTCTTTAGATTAGTTTTGCTGAGGTTAATCAGTGTCTTCGATCTTGCTCGGTTGAACTTTCCGAGAAGATCTTTGGCCTGCCTCTGTCCTGGAAGTCTTTGCCAGTATGTTGCTCTCATTGCTTCTTCAGCTTTATTGAGTTCTTCTTGGAAGTAAGATTTTCCAAGTCCGCAGAAAGGTTCTGGCCCGATCAGTGGCGTTGACGCACCCTTTCGTGCCAGGGTGTCTGCTTGTTCATTACCCTTCACTCCGGCGTGCCCCGGCACCCAGAGGAGGATCACTTTGTTGTTCCTGCCCAGATCGTTTAGTTTGTCTAGGCATTCACAAACCATCTTTGAGTTGATGTTATAAGAGCTCAACGCTTTGATGGCTGCTTGGCTATCGGAGAGGATCGCAATTTCCTTGTTCCGATATTTCCTATCGAGGTTGAACTGAATGCACCTTTCTATGGCGTGAATTTCCGCTTGAAAAATACTGGGGAACTGGCCCATGGGTTCTGAGTATTTGGTACGAGGCCCAACGACTCCTGCTCCAGTTCCTTCGGGAGTTTTAGAC
Organism: Cynegetis impunctata; assembly: GCA_030704885.1. Classification (NCBI taxonomy): domain Eukaryota; kingdom Metazoa; phylum Arthropoda; class Insecta; order Coleoptera; family Coccinellidae; genus Cynegetis; species Cynegetis impunctata. Next base: position 695,743 of record JARQZK010005087.1, on the reverse strand, counting down.
CCGTCCGTATACCATATTATGGTATTCTTCTCCAGTGCTCGAATGGATTCTATGCTCCATTCCTTCTTGGTATTTAGTTCCGTTCGAAATAATTTCTTGAAACTAAATTTCCTGGTAATTTCGTCAGTTGGGAGGTCAGCAAGGTGTGCACTTCCGATAAGGGTTGAGTCCCTTGTACCGTATGCAGCACCTTTGAGTCCAACTTTAGCCAACCTGAGGTTTGCTCCCCAAGCAGTTCTTCTCACCGTGATGTGGAGAGGAGTGAGGTCCAGAATGACCTCTAGTGCTGCTGTTGGAGTCGATCTCATTGCTCCTGTTATATAAAGACATGCTAGTCTTTGCACTTTCTCCAAGGTTTTCTTTGCTGTGGTGAGTTCGGTTCTGCCATACCACACTACTGCTCCGTAGGTGATCATAGGTCTCACTATCATGGTGTACATCCATCGCAGTATTGATGGGTTACAGCCCCACGTTTTTCCTGCGATGTTTCTGCACACCATCAGTGATGATTTTGCCTTGTTAATGATCTTTTCTACGTGCATGTTCCAGAGTAGTTTTGAGTCTAGGGTGAGCCCTAGATACTTCACAACTTGCTGCCATTCTAAGTCTGCTCCGTCGAGACGAATAGTCCTTAAGAGCTGAAGCTTTGTTCTTCTAGTGAAGGGTACCACTGTGGTTTTTGATGCGTTAATTCTCAATCCCACCGAGAGGCACCACCTTCTGGTAGTCTCTAGCTCCCTTTCTATGAGGTCGCAGAGGGTTCCTTCGAATTTACCTTTGGCCATGATGACTATGTCGTCAGCATAGCCGAGGCAAGTGACTCCGTTCCCGGCCAGTGTTTCGAGTAATTCGTCCACTACAAGACTCCACATCAGAGGTGATAGTACCCCTCCTTGTGGGCATCCCCTGTTTATACTGATCCGAAAGGTGTTCTCGCCCACCTTCGTTTCGGCCGTTCTTGTAGCCAGCATTTGGCACATCCATCTGGATGTGGTTCTGTCCACTCCCTTGTTCATTAGGGCCCTTTTTATTGCTTCGTGAGAGGTGTTGTCGAATGCCCCCTCTATGTCTACGAAGGCGCAAATGGCCATTCCTTTATACTCAAGTGATTTCTGGATGTTTTCGATGAGCACATAAAGAGCGGTTTCCGTTGATCTGCCCGCCCTGTATGCATGCTGCCCGGGGTGCAATGGCACCCTCTCCAGTATCTTGGTTCTAATGTAGTTATCTACCATCTTCTCCAGTGTCTTTAGTAGGAAGGATGTGAGACAGATTGGTCTGAATGACTTCGGGAGGGTGGGGTCCTTCCTTCCTGCTTTGGGAATGAAGGTTACCCGTGCTCTCCTCCAGGTGCTCGGTATGTACCCGAGCGCCAGACTAAATCTGGCTGCTTTAATAATGAACGGCAGTAATTCCGTCTGCCCTTTTTGCGAAAGAGCCGAAAATATGCCGTCAATTCCCGGTGACTTGAATGGTTCCATATGGTTTCGTATAAGCTTATTTTATATTTCAATGTAAATAAATATCATTATAATACGGATAAATTATAACTCTATCCTCTCTATTTTCTGATTTTCAACCCATTTTTCAAAACTGCCCCATATTGATTCAAATGTGCTTCCATGGGGAGGCAGATTTGAACAAATTTGATTTTTTTAAAAACACATTTTTCTCTTTAACGTTTTCACCAAATTCAAACATTTCATCATTTTCATATTAACAAAGGAGTAAGTAAACTAAGAAAAATGTCTTTTCAATTTCTCTTTACAGTTGATTCATTATCAGTTTCAAGGTGACGATGAGGAAGATTTTATCAGTGAATGTATTGTACAAATCTGAAGAATATTTTAAAATTGTTTTCAATGGTTTTCATACATATGTTGGATGGACATTAAGTGTTATGATTTAAGCATTCGGTTTTGTTTTTATTATGGAACTTTATAACTTGCATACCTATCTATGTCTGTATAATTTGTGAGTTAAATTTACATATTGTTTTCCCTACTGACGAGTGTAAACCAAAATGGTACAAACATGAATACATTCTATTCTATTCTACTTTATTCAGATAGGTGTGATGGATATCAAAAAGTACTTGTTTGACTAGATATACAGGCTGATTCACGGTGGATGGCGGCACATTATGCGTTTCTGGAAACCATACAACGGATTACTTTGAAAATTCAATGAGGAGGATAACGGTGATGTATGGTGCTTTTTTAAAGTTGAACCGAATGTATTGAAATATATAGTCTGTGATAGAGTAACTATAAACAAAGAAGCACGATTACGCGACAATAGAACCTACATGACAGATCTGTATGAACTGTTTAACGATGTCAATCTCCAACTTGCACTTGATAAAGAATAGATAAAAAATAGGGAAGTGCTTTCGCATCCAAATTGCTATAATGCGAATGAAATATATACTGACCGGCACTCAATAACAATATTAGATTAGGAAATAGTTTCGAAAGGATATTCATTGAAAAACACAGAACTTTAACACTTGAAAACGGCAAGAAACTCATTTTTTCAATGATAGTTTCAAGTGATTCAAGAAAATTTCCACAATTTAAATTCCTGAACACCTCAAAGATTTTCTATCACTAGGTCCTAATTTCGCGATATGCGCTATAATAGTATATTATTCAACGAGCACAAAATGATTGCTATTTTTCACGAGGGTGAAGTTTGCACGAGCTGCAAGCGAGTGTCGCAATTCACCCGAGTGAAAAATTGTAATTTTGTGCGAGTAGAATACTATACTTTGTCCACGACTTCCTCGAAAAAATTAGTAATTATCTGCATTTTCAACAATAAAAATAGTTATCAAAAGCGTTGACATAACATTTTCTGTGTTCACTGAAAACTGCATACTCACGTAAACGTCAACTATTTCACTTGACATCGATTCCATTCCTTTCTTTCACTCTGATAAAAATGAAATAGATAATTTATTAGAGTAAATATTCAATAAGTTGGGCATTATATTAAATATTAGTTTAATAATTTGCCTAAAAGTTATCTTAGTTACATAAAACCTAAAAATCTAATAACAATACTATCCTAACAATGTGAATGAGTCTCAAGTTTGGACATACGTTTTGAGTGTGACGTCATGCAGTGTATAATAAACCATTATACACACTAGTGAATAATAGGTATAATTGTACTTCAGGAAGCACACGTATAATGAATGATTTATAGTATAGTCGTGGACAAAAAATATTTCAAATAAAAATATTTTGTGGCTTACCTACTTTGAAGATCTGATGTGTAACATATCAGCACAGTTAGAAAGACCTTTGGAAGAAAAACTGAATAAGAAGCACCTTCACATTTGTAGATTTGGTAAATGAGTGACGATTGCCATATAATTCCAAGATAAGTTTTCTGCCTGCAGTTTCCCTACTCACGAGTTGACATTTCCACTGAACTCTGTGTTGAAGTTTTGAATAAAAATTATTGGAATAACATACAATAATCACTAAGTAGTCTTTCCCCACTTTCTCAGATTCTGTGTTCCGTAACAATTATTTCAGTTCTGTTGAGGAATTTTATAGATAAATATTTGGTGAACCCATTATACCAATACTCGCCATAACAATATTGGATTCCTGTTTGAATAGTGGGATTCCACAATTTTTCATCAAATTGCCGTTCATATATAATTTTTGGACTAATTTACCACGAGTGCACATGCCTGCCGAATAAAATCTATTGTGTTACCAAGAACTCACTATTGTCAGTTCTAAATCCTTATAATTTTGCATTGGTACACTAATCCTATTTCCTTATGTAGATTTCTGAATTTTTATTTAAACTATTTGTTTTTTGGTAAGCATATTAAAAATATGTGTACATCATATGCGAATTGTTTAATAAATGAAAAGACCCCTAAAAATGCTTACTTGATACCGTGGAGCATTTTGATTTTATGGGTCCTTTTATGAATAGGTATTTCGTAATAGAAATAGATGCCTATTCAAAATGGTTGGAGATCCTTCCGGTGAAATCAATCACCTCTAAAATCACAATTGATGTTTTGAGATCTCTATTCGCAAGATTTGGATTACCGCGACAGGTTATTGCAGATAACGCACGGACGTTCACAAGGGTGAAGTTTTATAATTTTTTAGTAAAAAATAATATCGAACATACAACGTCTCGACTTTTTCATCCATCGTCTAACGGAGCGGCAAAAAATTCGGCGAAAACCGCGAAAAATGTTTTGAAGAATCATTATTTAAATCGGAATCTGCAGATTCAAATATTGTACTAGATAATTTCCTTTTTGATTTAGAGGTCAGCACTGCGGAAGTATTGTTCCAGAGAATATTGCGCACCAGGTTTGATCCTCTATTACCTTCCTATTTAATTCATAATAAATTCTCTGAAAACCTAAGTAATCGTGTTCTAACAAAACAAAACAATCAAAAATATTATTATAAATCAAAGTGGACTGAGGGGATTATAGAGACAAAAAATGGGAAAAAATATTTATATATAGTAAAAACTCCTGAATTAAATAACATAGTTTGGAAACAACATTTTAATCCATTGAAAAAATATCATATAATATCAAATAATTCAGTTATTCTAGAATCTAGATGATTCTTTAGAAAGGGAAATGAATGAAGGCATCGATGCCGACATTATCACATCTGAGTGAACTACAACAGATAATTTACGCCCGAAAAGAATAAATAAACCAATTGAAAGATCGATATATACGTAAAATTTCATATATCTATATTATATTATATTGTTGATTTATATATAAATTTTTTTTTGAGGGGTAAAATATATGTGATTTATTGGTGTAGAGATAAACTGCGCAGGGTGCACAAGGAGCGATAGAACATTGGGTTATAAATTTGATAAAACCAGTTGAGTTTGATATTATGACTGATTAGTAGCAGGTGTTTTATTGTAGTATCAGTAATACATTCATATATATATATAAATATATATATATATATATATATATATATATATACATATATATATATATATATATATATATATATATATATATATATATATATATATATATATATATATATATATATATATATATATATATATATATATATAATAAAGTATAAAGTATAAACTTTAAAATAAAAACACTTGGCTTATGTTTCACAATATAAAAAATATTAAGATACTATATTTAGCAGTAATAAAAAGTCGACATGTTTCGAGCTATGAACTCATTATCAAGACTGTTTCACCAAGTGATGTGCGAGAATTCAATCTCAGTTATATATATATATATATATATATATATATACATATATATATATATATATATATATATATATATATATATATATATATATATATATACATATATATATATATATATATATATATATATATATAATGAAGTGAACTAGGACATTTATTTGAAACTAATCAAACAAACCTCCTAGCGGAGCTGGTTATACGAGTTCACAAAACATCGAAATGCCTCCATATACCTTGGATGGTGTATGTTAGAAACATTAAGTTGTTTATCACAATCAATGGAAATGATAGACAACTTAATGTTTCTAACATACACCATCCTAAGGTATATGGAGGCATTTCGATGTTTCGTGAACTCATATAACCAGCTCCGCTAGGAGGTTTGTTTGATTAGTTTCGAATAAATGTCCTAGTTCACTTCATTTTATTGCCACGAACGTGTATCGATAATACGAAAAATTCTGTTTTCTATATATATATATATATATTGTATATATATAAATATATATGTATATATATATATATATATATATATATATATATATATATATATATATATATATATATATATATATATATATATATATATATAAGAGGAGGGTAGTCGCTGACTAGTTAAGAGGAACACTATTTGTAGGGACTACAGCAATGTAAAAGGAAACTCTTTGAAGTTTTTCCAAGCTTTCGGAATCGTTTATTCCATCATCAGGGATAATCTATCGTGAGGATGTTTACATATATGTTGATAATAGGATATAAGAAACATTGAAAATGATGCTATTTGTTAAATATTTAGAAAAAATTATAATAACTTAAAAAATGTATCAACTTTTCTTTAACACATAGCATCATTTTCAATGTTTCTTATATCCTATTATCAACATATATGTAAATATCCTCACGACAGATTCTCACTGAAGATGGAATAAACGATTCCGAAAGCTTGAATAAACTTCAAAGAGTTTCCTTTTACATTGCTGCAGTCCCTACAAATAGTTTTCCTCTATATATATATATATATATATATATATATATATATATATATATATATATATATATATATATATATATATATTCATCTGTAGGTGGAGAATGATGCTGCAAGATACAATATCAAAATTCTCTTCTTGACTTTGCTCTATTTTACTTATTCATCGTATCAGAAAAACAGCACATTTGAAAACCAATTTTATAAACAAGATGATGTTTCGTCAGGAAGTTCGTTATATTCACAAAACTGAAAGATGGAAAATACTTTGGCTTTCATGAGTTTTGAAAAATTTAGAAATTAAAAATAGACAACTATGTGTTACTGATTTTTTTGCAGCTGCGAAAGTCTTCAGTTAATGATAACGTGCTATCAGCTGATATTGAGCTCAATCTATGTTTCCATCAATAGATCGAAGATGTACCTAGTTGGCTTAATTATGGGAAACCCTCTGAGCCCTTTGTTGGCTGAAGTATTCATGGATAATTTGGAAGAGTTAATTCATAATCATCCTGTCAGTCGACAATTCGTTCATTGTTTTAGATATGTGGTTGATATTATTCTTTGTTTCACTGGTACTCTTATACAACTTGACTGCTTGCAAACATTCATTAACACTTTACACCCTAATATAAAATTCACTTTAGAGATGAAAAAGGATAACTCAATTAACTATTTGAATTTGAAAATAATAAAAGTAGATAACAAACATAATTTTTCAATTTTTCGCAAACCATCGCACACTGATAGCGTCATACATACCCAGTACTTCCCTATATCCATTCCAACACAAAATGGCAGCTTTCAATAGTATGGTACATCGTTTAGTAAATATCCCACTGTCAAACGCCAATTTCAACATCGAGTAAAATATAATTAAACAAATTGCCGTCAATAATAATTATGATTCCATAATAATAGACAATATGATAGATAAAAAGTTGTTCAAAAATGCGATTAGCCAGGTGTACCCTCTTACTAAAAATAATATCAATTAAAACAAATTCACTCTCATCGGAAATTCAATTAGAGAACTTAAATCTCTCTTATCTAAGCACAAAATAAACATTGCAAATCGTACCGCTAATAATTCAGGAAAACAACAAAAAATAGCGAAACCAAAGATGAAAGTTCTACCAGCGACTTCCGAATCTTCGAGTAATTCAGATGATAATATGTCTTCAATAGAAAGAGACAATGATGATTATGATAAATTTATACAATAACAGTATAGGAACGAAGAAGTGGAAAAGGAAATTGAGGATGAGAACAGCTTACCAGAAGTGGGAAAATGAGCTCTTTGCGAAATAATTACCTCAAAACAAAATAAGAAACACTGTGTTGGACAAATAAAATCAATTGAAAATGGTGATGCAACCATCAAATTTGTAGGGAAGGACGAAAGCAAGATGAGGTTTTTGTTTGGCTAATAGCAGATGATGTTGGAGATGTCATGCTCCAGAATTTAATAGTTCTTTCAGATTCAAAGCTAGGAACGAGGGGCGAAATATCCTTCTCGATTTCTTCTGCAGGTTATAATATGTTTTAATGAATAAATTACAAATATTATCGATCTTTCATTGATTGTTAATTATTGGAGCAACTTCGGTCATTAATTGGTTATTTCATGTCAATTACTAGGATATATATATATATATATATATATAAAAAAAACATTGATTTTTTTTAGAATGCAGGGCAAGATAATATCGTTAATTTTTAGTGCGGATCGTAAAGTTACATTGCCTAGGTAATCAAAACTGTTTTTTTCAAAAAGAATTAATGAATAGTAATGAACTTAGGGAGCAAAAACCAATACAATAAGCTTAAACTGTCAATAACAGGTGACATTACCCTATGGCGTTTTGAGAAATCAGAATTGATTGAAATAAACATCAAGATCATAATATATGCGTTTATTTTTCAATATCTTAAATGTTATGTACGAGTTCAAATTATGAAGGAAAAAAAATTATGGATATAAAACAAGCAATATTTTATATCAACCGTTCAAAATGGCGACCATCAGACTCTATTTACTATTATTTATCGTATAGTGATCTACAAATTCACTCTTAAGTACAGGTAAAGTATCATACCCTAAAAACAACAGTATACTTTTTATAAAACCTTTAGCAACATTGGGGAACATACGCGGGCTTACATTTAGAAAAGCTTGTCTGAAATGCTGTTTCATGTTGTCTGGTGTTGTTGAAGGTGTGTATTATACCACACTTCTGAAATATTGACTTACCTACTTATACTTCGTCTGTAAAAATGAAGGTAAATTTATTGCAATCTTTAAACGGCAATTACTTGTTTCACTTAGATGGACCGCCCCGTATTTTATATCACCAACTGATGAGAAATTTTATTGTCTATCGAATACCTGAATACATTCCTATCGATAACTCTCCACGTTTTACAAAAAGTGAGCATTTTCATTTTGCAAACAAATTTTAAGAAATTTTTTATTTACCGAGTCGCCCATGAAAACAGCGACTCAGAGAAGCTTTTTTAAATGTTATCCCGCGTATGTTATTAGATGTTGCTGAAGGTTTTATAAAAAGTATACGTTTGTGTTTAGAGTCTGGTGGTCGCCATTTTGAACGCTTGATATAAACTATTGCTTGTTTCATATTCTTAATTTTTGTTTCCTTCATAATTTGAACTAGTACATAACATTCAATATATTGAAGGATAAACGCATATATTATTATGATATTAATGTTTATTTCAATTAATTCTGGTTTCTCAAAACGTCATAGGCGACTTGATGAATGATGAATTTCTTAAAATCAGTTTGTATGATGAAAATGTGCATTTTATTTGAAAACGTGAAGAGATATCGATTGGAATTTTAGGTATTCCATAGATTCGTGATATAAAATACGGGATGTCCCATTTAATTTAAACAAGTTAGTGCAGTTTAAAGATTGCAATTATTTTACCTTTATTTTTACACACCAAGTCTAAGTTAGCCAATATTACACAAGTGCGACATAAAGTTTGATCCAGTTAGTAGGCCTTATCATTAATTTGATTAAAAACAAGAAAACACCAGTTGAGAGTCTTAGCGTTGAAACAGATACTACATTTTCAAAAATTACAAGATATTTCAAAAACCATAAGGTTTCCTTTCCATCTGATATCAGCAGACCTGACTGTTGATATTGGACTAAATAGCACGTAATTAGTAACTGAAGACGGTCACAGCCGCAATAAATTTTTTTGAAAAAAAGACAAATAGTACCCTATTTTTTGACTTTTCAAAATCAAAATAATTTGAACCTATTTCGAACATTACGTAGGTAAAGGTTTCTGTGGTTTCCTTTACCTTTTTATAATAACAGATTTGAATGTTAATATTTAGGCCAGGCGCCAGAGCAAAAAAACACGCTTCTACAGAATTGATTTGACTCTTGAAATATGTTGAGGGGTGTCTCTTGAATATAAATCCACGTTGGCGTCATGCGGGGGTGGTCGCGTCAGCCGCCATCTTGGAAAACACGTTTCATCAAATATCTCGTGAAACGTGCATCATACATTCTCTACAGCTTTTATTCATAATTATTTTGTGTATAATGCATAGATTTTTATTTATAGCTTTTTTCCGTGAAATATATACTTCAATAGCCATAACGCTGTAAATGCCAAGTCGACGCAGAATAGCCACGAGATTATAATGCTGTATATTGGCACAGGGCTCGCACTCGGCTTCATCGCATTGAAATTTTTGTAGCTGCGTCAGTTATGTGTTTAGTACTACAGATTGTAGTGAAAACTTGATTGTTGTATACAAATCTTGGGTCCAATCGGATGGTAGTCGTGGACGGCGGATTTATTTTGCATCGAGTTGTGTGGGATCGCAATGTATCGTTTCTGACTCTTTATCAAAAATATGTTCAATACGCTCGAAACCATTTCGGACCAAACATGGTTATAGTTTTCGATGGATATCCTGAAGATGTTAGTAATTTGGGTATGAAGTCCCCCGAACGCATTCGTCGATCTGAAACACAGTCCTGTGCAGATATTATCATCACCGAGGCTATGATTACGACAACTGACCAGGAGAAGTTTTTGGCGAACGAAAGGAATAAAACTCGTTTTATAAGAATGCTAAAAAATGAATTTCAACAATCCGGAATTCTCGTCGAACAAGCCGCAGAAGAAGCTGACACGCTGATCGTACAAACAGGAATACAAAGGTCCACAAGATACGATTCAGTCATCATTGTGGGCGAGGACGTAGATCTTCTTGTATTGTTAACCGGATTGGCGAATGGATACGAGAATATTTTCTTACGTAAGCCTGGAAAAGGACGCACTCCGGAAACATTATATGGCTCTAATTGTCTCGATAGCATTAACAGTAAGAGTGTTAGCGACAACATTTTGTTCATTCATGCTTTCAGTGGTTGCGACACGAAAGCAGCTGCATATAAAATAGGGAAAACCAAATTTTTTTTAACTTTGCAAAAGAACGATTCCCTATTGAAGGCTGTGGAGTTGTTCACCAAAAAGAACGTTGATCCAAACATTACTTATTGCTAATGCTGGAGAACGTTTTTTTATTGCGCTGTATGGAGGTGACGAATCGGAAGAGTCTATTAACTCTCTTCGATACAAATGCTTCGGGAAATTGGCAAGTAAGACGAAGCTCAATCTATCACTACTACCTCCAACTCGAGATACGGCACGTTACCATTCCTTCAGAGTGTATCATCAGGTTCAAACTTGGCGTGGATTTTTCCATGAACCGGGAAAATGGGGTTGGAAGCGGACTTCAATCGGAATTTAACCTGTTCGAACCACTATGTCTCCCGCACCGTCAAGTTTACTAAAAATAATCTCTTGCAAATGCACTAAAAAATACGGAGCTGCCTGTGGATGCCGAAAAGCTGACTTAAAATGTTCAATTATTTGTTCTTATTGTAGTGGACAAACATGCTACAATGTGACTGATGTAGTCGATGCCGTCGAAGACGAAATTGATGAAGACTCAAATTTCGATTCATCTCCTGCACTTATTATAACGGAGGCAGAAGACGGAGATCCGCAAGGCGATGAGTCTTCGAAACAAATGGGACTTCCTTTATAAAATAACGTGCTATTTTTCTCATAAAAATAAATGTTTTAGTCCGTTTTTTTTTTCAAAAAAATAACTAACATCAATTCAACTCTGTTATCCCCTTTTTCAGCTTTTCCTTCTCATTATTATTATTATTATTTTCATTATTCAACTCAATCAATCTAATCACGGATTTGGAAGTCCGTCACTCCCTTACCCTTAATAAATTAATTCATATTATAAATAATATAATATAAAATAAAATATAATAATAATATTATTTTAACATTAATTATCATTAATAATAGTCTAATTAATAATTTCTGCATACCTTATGCCATTTTATGGTGTTCCGCTCTTAGTAACTAGCAACATTTCGTATGATAATTTACGAGGTGCAAGTTTTATAAAACTATAGCTCTTAAAGTATACATTTCACGGTAAAAAGTTTGAAATAAAATTTATAGTAAATTTCAAGCTCTACGAATTTGGTTTTTATCATTTCTTCTGTATCATCAACCGTTAACTATATATTTAGCAATAAACAAATTTGAAAAAGTTTAGAGCGCTATAAATGAAAATCTATGCATTGTACAGAAAGAAGTCATGAATAAAAATTGAAGAGAATGTCATTATCTACGGAAATTATTTGCATATTCTTGCCGTATGATGCAGTTCACGAGATATTTGATGAAACGTGTTTTCCAAGATGGCGGTTGACGCGACCACCCCCGCATGACGCCAACATGGATTTATATTCAGAAGACACCCCTGAACATATTTCAAAAGTCAAATCAATTCTGTAGAAGATTGCAGGAAAAAAATACGCGGTGCCTGGCCTAATTGGACTGAATAGCACGTAATAAATAACAGAGAACGGACACAGCCAAAAAAATTTTGATGAAACATAGTAGTCTTTTTTAACTATTCAAATTTTTTCGAATCAATAAATGTCAAAGAAATTTGAACATTTCGAAAGTTTTGAAAAAGCCACGAATGTCGTGGCGAAACGTCAACTTTTTAATAAAATCGAGTTTCTTTGAGATTCACCAAGCCTGTTATTGCTAATAATTATCAAAAAGTCAACAGTAGTTCACAGGCAACAACAATTCATATATATATATATATATATATATATATATATATATATATATATATATATATATATATATATATATATATATATATATATATATATATATATATATATATATATATATATATATATAAATATATTATTATAGCTGGGTATTCGGCAAGGAGATATGATCTAAACAACCAAATTTGTCTCAGTCGACGTTTCGACTCTTTATTGAGTCTTCCTCAGGACATCTACAATTTAAAAAGAATGACAAAGAATGTTACACCGAAACAGTTCGTCTTATATATAATAAAAAACAACAAAATTACATGTATAAAACAGTTTCTTTGAACTCTAGTTCCTGCAATTTACAAGGAATATACAACAAAAACTCATTTAAAACCGAAAACATGTTAAAATAACGTGAATAAAGCTGAAATACAGAAATAAAGGGGCTCGAAATATCAACTAAATGGTATAAAAATCTGACTGAAACTCAAAAACAAATGCCACAATTTAATCAAATACTTACAAACAGATAGGTTGTAAGGCCCATAACATGACACAACTCTACAACAGCTCATTGTTTTTGGAGTAAAAATTTTTTCTATTAATTTAATAATTTCTAAACGATGAGCCAAACATAACCTCACGAAAAACAATAACAAACCCAGATGACTGTCAAGCGACATTGTATTATCAGTAACCCGCGCATGTGGACAATTTCATAGACCGGAATATAACTATACTATGAAGAAGGTATAGCTAATTTATGAACATGAGAAAATATGATACTAAATATTAAATAGCATTCAGGGAGGATTTATCTAAACTTAAAACATATTTATATATTCCACTAAGATTACCAATATCGTCTCTAAAATTAATCCTTTCACGTAAATCACATATGAAACACATCTCCATGAACACTCTCTTCTTGTAATTCACCTCTGTCATTGATAATACAATGTCGCTTGACAGTCATCTGGGTTTGTTATTGTTTTTCGTGAGGTTATGTTTGGCTCATCGTTTAGAAATTATTAAATTAATAGAAAATTTTTACTCCAAAAACAATGAGCTGTTGTAGAGTTGTGTCATGTTATGGGCCTTACAACCTATCTGTTTGTAAGTATTTGATTAAATTGTGGCATTTGTTTTTGAGTTTCAGTCAGATTTTTATACCATTTAGTTGATATTTCGAGCCCCTTTATTTCTGTATTTTAGCTTTATTCACGTTATTTTAACATGTTTTCGGTTTTAAATGAGTTTTTGTTGTATATTCCTTGTAAATTGCAGGAACTAGAGTTCAAAGAAACTGTTTTATACATGTAATTTTGTTGTTTTTTATATATATAAGACGAACTGTTTCGGTGTAACATTCTTTGTCATTCTTTTTAAATTGTAGATGTCCTGAGGAAGACTCAATAAAGAGTCGAAACGTCGACTGAGACAAATTTGGTTGTTTAGATCATAACTCCTTGCCGAATACCCAGCTATAATAATATATTTTTGAAAAATCATCGGCAGTCACTTACTCAATGGAATTTATATATATATATATATATACATATATATATATATATATATATAATATATATATATATATATATATATATATATATATATATATATATAAATACGTATATATATATATATATATATATATATATATATATATATATATATATATATATATATATTATATATATATATTAATATATATATATATATATATATATTATATATATATATATATATATATATATATATATATATATATATATATATATATATATATATATATATATTTATATATAATATATATATATATAATAAATATCTATATATATATATATACCTATATATATATATATATATATATATATATATATATATATATATACTATATATATATATATATAAATATATATATATATACCTATATATATATGAATATATATATATATATATATATATATAAATATATATATATAAATATTTATTTAATTTTAAATATATATATATATATATATATATATATATATATATATATATATATATATATATATATATATATATATATATATATATATAAATATATACATAAAATTATTCATTTTGAGATATACTTATAGGTAGAGGAGAGAGTATGTGGGATCATCTTCTTCACGATAATCCGAATTTAATTCAAGATAAAACGAATGGTGATATAGCATGCGATTCTTATCATAAATGGAGTGAAGATGTCAAACTTCTCAAGAACTTGAATGCTCAGTTCTATAGATTTTCCATATCATGGAGCAGAATATTGCCGTCCGGTTATAAGGGTTCAAAAATAAATCAGGAGGGAGTACAATACTACAATAATTTGATCAACGCATTACTTGCTGAAAAAATTGAGCCTTTTATTACAATATATCATTGGGATCTTCCACAAATTTTACACCAAAAAGGTAACTGATAGATAATTGCTCATAATAGATATTACATTTCTATATTTTACAAAGCATTTTACTCAGATGGTAGATGAAGAGATTTCATAATATGACTGAAAATAACTCAAATGTGAAATTCATCAAGATGTTTCAATTGAAAGCATAATAGAAAAAGGAATCCATTTTCAATTCAACTAATTATTGTTATTCTAGAGTAGGTATAGGCTCTAGACCAGAGTATCCCGCTGTTTTATGTTAGTTAGAAATGTTAATTTCAGGAGTTCTTATATATTTACATCTCATGGTTTTGTCTTGCTATAACTTGATACTAGGCTTGCTTATTATCTCAACTGGACGAACCGAATTTGGGAGGTTTCCGATTTCTTAAATCAGAGAAATTGTTAGGTTTACATTCGTTTATGCAATTAAACCCCATCATATTTAATTCGTAAAATTACGTAGATATGCTTATTTCTAATAATATCAAATCAAAATCAGTTTATTTCATAATTTCAGATTGATAGGTGTAACTTGATGCTTTCAGGTGGTTGGTTGAATAGAACTATCATAGACGATTATGTCTATTACAGTCGAACACTTTTTCAACTTTTCGGCGATAGAGTAAAATATTGGATAACATTCAATGAAATTTTCCAAATCTGTCAAACTAGTTATGCAGATGGCATGTTTGCTCCTTTTTTCAAAGTGCCTAATTATGGAGGATACCAATGCACGCACAATGTATTGCTCGCCCATGGGAAAACCTACAGATTGTATGAAAAAGAATTTAAAATAACTCAGAAAGGTAGGTTATTACAATGTCATATATATTTTAGAATTAACTAGTGTTACAACTCTCATCTGTGGAGAGTAACTTTCTATTGAGAAAAATTAATATTTTGTGGATATATTTACATATTATGAATATTTTTTCTTTTTAATGATTTTTACGTATCACTTATTATTAATTGCTTTTTCTGTAGGAGAAATTGGTACCACAGTAGAAGGATTTTGGTGTGAACCTGAAACGGATTCAGAAGAAGATGAAGAAGCTTCTGAGATGTTTTTGGAGTTCAATGTACGTTAGTCAAATGGTTATGCTCATATATATATATATATATATATATATATTATATATATATATATATATATATATATAATATATATATATATATATATATATATATATATATATATATATATATATATATATATATATCATTTTATATTGTATATATATATATATATATATATATATATATATATATATATATATATACATATATATATTTTTTTTTCGGTGAATATTATTGCGTGGCTTGTCAGATTCTTATGATTTCAGATTTATACATAGCCACTAATGGCCTCAGTGTCCATGGCAAATTTGGTATGGCACATTTTCGACACTAAACTTCTATATCATCAAAACAAAAGTCTCTATTTTATTCTCGTGATGATATATATATATATATATATATATATATATATATATATATATATATATATATATATATATATATATATATATATATATATATATATATATATATATATATATATATGTGTATATATATATATATACATACATATATATATATATATATAAAACTTTAGAAGAAAAACTTATGAAATTTTGCACTAAGTCGTATCCCCCCCATCGCAAAAAGCTATCTACGCCACTGCTGAGCAGTGCCCCAGAGGAATACAACAATATATATATATATATATATAAATATATATATATATATATATATATATATATATATATATATATATATATATATATATATATCATATTCTTGTATTCCTCTGGGGCACTGCTCAGCAGTGGCGTAGATAGCTTTTTGCGATGGGGGGGATATGACTTAGTGCAAAATTTCATAAGTTTTTCTTCTAAAGTTCTATTCTTGTTGATAAAAATAATCTTTCATGTAGGTAGTACAAAATGAGCAGAAAAATTGAATTAAATTGCAAAAATTCAAATTATTTGAATTGGAAAAAATTTATCAAAAATTAGTGAAAAATTGAATTATATTAAATTGGATATATAAATCATTGAACATATTCTTGGGAAAATAAGAAGAATATCTAGTTTTCGGCGTTTTTCGACATTCATGACTTCGTCAACTGTGATTCCAATTTCACGATGAACTGCCAGAGCAGCCAAACCTTTCAAAAACAAAAAATTAGACAAACATGAGTTTTTAATTTGCAATGAATTTTATATATTCAGAAGGGTCATTACAAGTCCACTTCTTTCATCGTGCTCCTTTGAATAGTTTTTATTAGCTTCAAACGTCGATACCGACAGCATAGCTAATATTCTGAACAACATATTGATATTCGAAAAAAAAAAATTCTAGGCAATCATCAAGCTCTATTATTGAATTTTTAGGCTTAACATCGCCTTTACGAATTAAATATTTCTTCCACACTTTCAAGTTACGAGAACAGCAGGTGTGGCAGTAAGAAATTTTTGATAAAAGTCATCACTTTTGATGAATTTATCAACTGATTTGTCAATTTCGTATAAATCATGCTTGAAAAACATCGAAAATCTTTCTAATATATTTAGTCTAGTCAAAAAGTGCTTTTTTGTTCAACTTTTATCAGCAGTCTCGGAAAAATATGAGCAAGGTGTCATTCGATTCGTAATAGCATATAGAACTTTTTGAGATAAATAAAAATTCGCTCGCAAAAATTGTGAAAGTAAACAATATACTGAAAAAGGGGGGGGGTTGGTTCTTTGCCAATATGTCAGAAACTAATTGAGATTTTTGAAATATGAAGAAAGACTCGAAAAGAAGAGGAAATTTTCTAAAAAAAAAGACCCAACTTCTGGAACTGTAGGATCAATATTCATAATTTTCTCAGATAGGTAAAAATATTGCCGAAAACGGGTAATTTGGTTTGGGCAAGTCACGCTCATTTAGGGCACTTCAACAATTATTTTTCCATATTAAATATGAAAATTAAGGAATGAAAAATTCAGACAGTTACTAAATCGGTGAATGAGCAATAATCCAGCGATAATAGCGATTTTTGAATTAATTATGCAATAGTTAATTAACAATTTTTTGGTACTTGAACATGAAAATTGTAAGTGTGATAAATGTTCACTATGGGTCTGAAATTATTTTTCATTCTTGGAGCTATTATTATAAGGCTTCAGAGTAAATTCCCATTGAAATTTTTCAGTTGTTTATTGACAATTTACGTAGGTATAGTTTTGCAAAATCAAAATGAATTTTTTTTATAATTTTAATGATCCGTTTTTTATTATCGGAAGCTACATGGAAATGGTTTTTTCAATATTTATCTCCTATTGTTTAAAAAATTGTTATAAACAAATGCGTTGTTTATAAGAGAATCAAGAAGAAGAACAGTTATTACACTTGCAATGTTCTTGTTCAAGCAGCAAAAAACTATTGCATAACCAATTGAAAAATCGCGATAAAAATGTTTTGTCACCGGATTATTGTTCATTTACCTATCCAGTAAGAACCTGAAATTTTTCATTTCTTAATTTAATATTTAATATAGTTGAACAATGTTTATTGTTAAAGTGTCCCAAATGGGCGCTACTTTCGCAAGCCATACTACCCGCTGTCGGCCGTATTTTTACTCTGAGAAAACAATGAATATTAATCCTACAGTTCCGGGAGACTTTCTTTTAAAAAATTTTCTCCTTTTGTATATGTATTTAGATATCAACTAGTTTTTGAGATAATTTTTTCTTTCAGTAAATTGATTATAAGTTTTACAATTTTCAAGAACGGAACTTAAATTTTTTCAAATAATATCTTCATGCTCTTTCGAATCGAATGACACCTTGTTCATATTTTTCCGAGACTCATGAACAAAATTGAACAAAAAAAGCACTTGTTGACTAGACTATATTCTCATGATTAGTAAATCTTTCTCCAAGTCCAGAAATGGATTGAACGCTATCACAGAAAATTTTTATTCACTTCAAAATGTTATGGAGTAATTAAATTGTCAAAGCCAAAAGTTACTCATATTTTGATACCTACTCTACCTCAAAAAATATTCGAAATATTAAATATTGATTGAAAATATTCTATGTAAACAGAAATTTAATCAGTCACTAGGAACAAAAAACGTGTGTGACATGGAAAATTTTATTAACCAAGGAAGAAGTCAATCATAACCTCTTCGCACTTCTTTTCTTTCCAAATTTTATACTACCTATACTATTAAACAAAACTGCTTGTGTTTTAGATATAATACTACACCATTAAACAAAAGTTCAAGCAGTTTTGTTTAATAGTAAGTATAGTATACAATTTATAAAGAGAAGAAGTACGAGGTGATTTTGGTTGACTTCTTCCTCTCGAAATGAAAATTTTCTATTAGACCCATTTGAACTTTTTTAAACAAGTTTTTTGCTCAAAGTGACCGATTAAACTTACTAATTGAACATTGAATAGAATATGCTCAAAACTAATAGTTACTTCACCCAAAATTAGAAAAACGATTCAATTTCTTGATTATAATTATAATGTTGAAATTATAAGTAGATATTGCACACACAATTGCACAGTCGTCATGAAAACATATCTACATGATTTTCATATAATCGCACATACATAATACCAAAACAGGTGCTAGTGCTTAATAAATTTCATGTATACTCAAATACGTAGATACGAAGACTTTTATTCAATTCTATTATAATTTTCGTAGGCTCATGGGGGGGATTGATCCCCTTGATCCCCCCCCCTATCTACGCCACTGCTGCTCAGAGTACAACATTTGTACAGGGTGGTTACAATAACCTTCTGACACCAGGGCAGCTTCATTGAAGAAAAGCTCCGTAAAACTTTTAGGTTGAGCACTTTATTTCAGGAATGCCTCGAAAACTAACACACCAATACGTTGCAGTATCTAGGATTGAGTTAATTAGAATGTTGCACTATTTATGATTTATTGCACTTTATTGGATCTGGATTATTATTGAAGCATAAGACATTAATTAATACTGAATAGATATATGATTTATTATACGTAGAGAATGAACTAAAAACTGGCATTACGACGTGTAAAGCACGAAGGAATCTACTGGACTTTGAGTTAGCTGAATAACATTACGACGAGTAAGGCACGAAGGAATCTACTGGATTTTGAATGAATAGACTAACATTACGACGTGTAAGGCACGAAGGAATCTACTGGATTTTGAATGAATAGACTAACATTACGACGTGTAAGGCACGAAGGAATCTACTGGATTAAAGCTGCGTAGGATTGCTCTGACTTATATACTTTTAATATAAATGCTGACCTAAGCAAAGATAAATGGGTTAGGAAGAACAATAGGTTAATTGTTAGGAGGGTTCACAACATCCTCCACCCTTAAAAAAGATTTTTGATGAAATTTTGAAATTGAAGAGAAAATCTTAAGTGAGAGCAATTATACGTTAGGTTTATAATAATTAATTATTTTGGCAACAGTTTTGCAAGTTATTTGCATACATAGAATAAAAACTTATATAAAGTGACTGTTGCAAAACAATAAAATATACAGTTATTTTTAAATACGTCAAATAGAAAATTATATAATAACGTGATTATATGATCGGAATAATGGAAATATACAATTAGAATAATGGATACATAATAAGTCTGCTTTTGTTCGTGCAGATCGAGAAAAAACATTATTGTTAGATAGTAGCCTTATGGCAGTTCAATTAATAGGAAATAACTTTAGTTTTGGTCCTCTTGGATCTTCTCAAAGACTGTGAGCTAGACGTTTCGATATCTTGATCATTTGAGGGATTCGTAGTATCTATTCGTTGAAGTTCTGTATCGTAGCGGACTATGATTGGTTGAACTGATTTCTTATGGCATTGATTGAATATTTGGAAACATGGGCTGGCTTCAATCGCTCTAGGTTTTCTTGTGAAACAGCAGAATTTTCGAAGTATTTGAAATAATCCGCACCATTTCAAAATATTATAAATTGCAATAAGTAGAAATAAGCTGCATAATATGGTGATAAGTGTTGTATACCAGTTAGATTTCTTTATTATAAATGGTTGATTTAGTTGCTGTTGAATTTGTTCATAGAATTCTTTCAATTTATTTTGTGCGTATTTGAGTTCATGAAGATCAACAATCATTAGTTTAATTGGTGTTAAGTGTATGGCATCTAGAGTAAGATTTTTTTTGAGTTTCAGACAGCATTCATCTTCGTTAATATTTGTTGAAGGTATTTCATATGTCGAATTGGAAAAAAGAACAGCTTGCGTTGCTTCTAGAGTGGTATCGCTGGTGAAAGCTTTGCATTTCGGGGATAATTCTAGAATTCCAATTTTATTGATGATTTCTTGTTGCAGTGGTTCCTTTTCACATAAAATAGATAATTGTGTAGGACTTGAAGTCGAGTAATCCCATTGATTTTGATCTAGTTGGTGCCATATTTCTAGATGAGCAATAAGATTTCTTGTTTGACATGATTTTGGAATCTGGACAGTCGTTTTCATTAAGAGCTGAATTTCACAGTCTTCATTATAAGATTTCTTAGTTATGAGTAGCTTCTTGCAGATCCATTGTTTTGGAGAATATTCTTTAAAATTCTTCTCTAATTCATTAATCATTAAATATGTCGTTCTCATGGGAGAGACTAGGATATATGGTTTGGAAGGTTCAATATAAGAGAATATAGTATTATCATCATTATGAGGACTTGGTAGTGGAAATATTTGATATATGTTGAAATTACTAAGTCACTAATGGAATATGTAAAGCAATGATCAATATGTTTTTATTAATAAATGAAGAAATATCCATAATATTATAATATAAGTAAATATTATCAATTGTTAAATGAATTGGCAATGCATGTTTTACTGATATTATTTGTAATTCCTTAAACAGTTGTTCTGGAGGTAATATTCGATAATTAATGATTCCATATTGAATTAAAGATATATCGTTAACGTAGTTTTCTAATAATAATTGAATTTCATCAGTCATTTCGATGAGAAGAATTAGATGAGTTGAGAGTTCTGCTTCTAAAGTTATTTGTGTTTTCATTTGTACACCGTCGTTTGCAAATTTATTGAAGTTTTTAAGATTGTTATTTAGAGTTTTAATATTTTATTGAAATTACTAATCGTTTCAGAAATGATTGATACTTGTTGTTGCATTAGAACATGAGTTTGTTTTTGATCAGCCATTAATTGATTGATTGAATCTGTATAAAATTGGGCATCATCGGCATCTGGAGTACCAAAGAGCCATTTAAATGCGTCACCTATGCCATTTATTAGGCCGCGTTTTTAACGATTAGAAATAAAATTTATTTGGTGAGATATAATATAATAATTTCTTTTTATGATTGAGTATTTCGTTTTAATATATTTAAGTTGATTCTGATAATCTGACAAAATGTGCTCAGCCATACAGTAATTACAGATCTCATATGTTTTTATAGGATATTCGTAGATAGTATGCACTCGATAGTTTAAATGAGTTAGATTATAATATGTTAGTAAAGTATGTTTTTGATTGCAGATTTGGGTTGTTCCTAGATTATGATAAAGTAGTCCTGCGGAGGAGTTTATAGGTTTTATAGTGTATTTAGGAAGAGCTCGGATCGGAGAGTATAATTTTATCGTTAGAACGAGAAGTAGAAGGCTTTGCGACGATTTCATTTTCCTCAGAATCTGAAACAATATATGGTTTCAGTTGATTGAAATTATAAGTTTTTAGTTTAGAATGAGATAAGCGTAGAGTTGCGGTATTATTATTGTGAATTTGTTCGATTTTATATGGTCCTTTATAATTAGCTTTTGAGAGTGAATCATATAGGAGGACTAGATCACCTTCATTGAAAGTATACATGCGTTTATGTGATATATCATAATATAATTTCGATTTTTGTTTTGCTTGTATTAGGTTATCATGCGCCGTTTCGCGAATTATTCGAAGTTTATTTGTTATGTCATTTGCTAAATCTGAATAATGAGCTTTTGGTTCGGGATGAGTGATTTGTGATGGTATCCTTGCCTTTTGACCGAAGACTAACTCGTATGGAGTTTTTTGAGTGGATTTATGAATTGATGTATTATAACCGAAAATGACTAGATTTAGAAATTCGTCCCAATCATTATTATCTTTATTTACGTAGCATTTAAAATAATCTTTGAGGGTTAAATGTGTTCTTTCTAATGAACCATTTGATTGAGGATGATAAGGAGTGGTTTGTTTTTGTTTAATTGACATCATTTTATTTATTTCTTCAAAAATTTGAGATGTGAATTCTGTACCTTGATCAGTTGAAATATGTTCTGGAAAACCAAAATGTGAAAAAAATTTCAAGAAATGTACAGCAACAGTTTGTGCATCATGTTTAGGGATTGCGTAAGCTTGGATGAATTTGGTTAAGTCATCTTGAATTGTTAATATGAAACGATTATTTGAATTTGTTTGAGGTAAAGGACCTACGATATCCTAAAGCAATTTGTTCGCAAAATTTTGATGATGTTGTAGTAATTTGCATTGGACTCTTATTACATTTAAAATCAGTTTGTGACTTTTGAAATATTTTGCATTTCTTCACATAGTCTCGAATTTGATCTTTCATATTATCCCAGTAATAATATTGTCTTATTTTTTCATAAGTACGTTTGAATCCTTGGTGTCCAGCAATAGTTGAATCGTGATTTTCAAAAAGTATATCTTTTATTAAATTTTCATCAGAGATTGTTATGCGTTCACTGCTTAATATTTCATATTCGAAATCATTAGAAAGTAAATAAAGTAAACTGTAATATGAATCCTGGTGTATTAAATCATTATATTTATTTCGAGTTATATCTGTTACTACGAATTTTGAAGTGTTATTATGTTGTAATAAAATTCTGAGATTATATAAAGTCTTAAATAAATTTTCGTAGGTTACTGATTGATCATAAAATTCTTTCAAGAATATAATATAGAGATTTTGTTGAGGCAGAGGTTTTTTTGCTATTTCAGAAATTCTTGGGTTCTTGGGTAAATCTTGGAAATATTCACGTATATAATTCAGATATTCGTTTGATTGTGCATAGTCGCATGACATGGGTGTTATGAAGTTTTTGATCTTTGTTATTGGTACGTTTGTTATTTTAGGGTTTGGAATTCTAATTTCTCTTTGATGAAAGCCTTGAAAATTCTCAAACGTAAACTCCTCATTATTTAATTGATTTACTATGTTTTGTGGAATTTGTGAATTTGAGTAAATTTTTATTTGTATATCGCAATTTGAGAACACGTATTTGATCATTTCATAAATTTTATTCCATTCAAGTTTATCGAGTCCTGTCGATATTTTTGGAAGGGCAATACATTTGTCTCCATTTTTTAAACATAATAGTTTTAAAGATAATAACGTAGAAAATACATTGTCGTATGTTGGTTTATCAAAGAATTTGTTTTTAGTGATGAGTTAGTATAGCATTCTGTCTTAATTACGTAGACAAGCAACTTGACCAACATTTTTATTTTGTGAAATTAGTTCTTCAACATTGTTATATTTATTTTTGAATTGAAGAGCGATGCCTGTATTCATATGAAAATCTTTACTGACACAGTGACCTAGAGAAAAATTTGCTGGCGCATTAAATAAATTATCAGTTTCTTCTGTTACGTTGTCGCTAGTTATTTGTTTACGCTGAAATTGAATGAGGAATTCTTTGTATGATGAGTGACTTCGTTCATGTTCGATATTTTTAGTTTCTTGGCGAGTTATTGAATGATCAGGAATTAGGCGGCTTAGTGCATCGGCGTTTTGGTTTAATTTTCCCTTTTTATAAATTATTTCCTAATCATAATCCATTAATTTTAATCTCCATCTTAATAATCGACTTGATGGTTGTTTACAATTTTTGAGCCATGTTAAGGGTTTGTGATCCGTATAAACATAATATTTTTGTCCGAACAAATAAGGACGAAAATGATTGCATGATTCTACAATAGCTAAAAGTTCTTTCTCAATTGTTGAATATGATTTTTCTGCATTATTTAATGTTCTGGAATAATAACTTATGTGCAAATCTTCTGGAATTTTTCCTTGCGATAAAATAGATCCTGTAGCTTCATTCGATGCATCAGTAGTTAATATAAATGGTTTTGAGAAATTAGGATATTGTAAGATTGGTTCTTTGATAAGGATATCTTTTAATAATTGAAATGAGTTTTGACATTCTTGATTCCATATAAATTTTTGTGTTTTCTTCAATAGATGAGTAAGAGATTTAGCAGAGAAGTTTTTTATAAATTTTCGGTAATACCCGACGAGTCCTAAGAATGTTTTTATATCTTTTGTATTTTTAAGAATTGGAATACTTTTAATACAATCAATCTTTTTCTGATCTGGTTTAACTCCATAGTCACATATTTTATGACCTAAATAAATAGTTTCTTTTTTCAAAAATTCGCATTTATCTGGTTGTAATTGAAGATTATATTTATCTAATTGAGAAAATACTTCTTCTAATTTTTCATTATGATCTTCGAGAGTTGACCCATATATAACTATATCGTCCATGTAATAAAAACATTTAGTACCTTGTAAACCAGAAAGAACGATATTCATAAGACGAGCAAATTCGGAAGGTGCATTTTTGAGAACGAATCCGACTCTATTAAATTCGTATAGCCCTGAAGGAGTTATTATAGCTGTCTTTGGTTTATCCTTTTCTTCAATTTCGATTTGATGAAAACCAGAGACAAGATTTAATGTTGAGAAATAAATTGAATTTCCTAATTGGTCTAAAATATTTTCGATATTTGGTAGCGGGTAAGTATCACCTACAGTTATTTTGTTCTAAAATCGCAGACTAATCGCCATTTTTGTTGACTTGAAGCGTCAAGTTTCTTTTTTGGTACGACCCATATTGGAGAGTTCCATGGAGATTTAGAAGGTCGAATAATATCTTGATCTAACATTTTTTGTATTTGATCTTTTACTTCTCTTTCGTAAATTTTAGGTAATCGATAATTCTTTGAGTTAAATGGAACATCGGTAGTAGTAGTTATTTTATGTTTTAGTTGCCGTTAATTTATCGCCTGGAAGATAAAAAGTATGGGAATATTTTTTACATATTTTCAATAATGATTCGCGTTTTTCATAATTTAGATGATCCGTGCGTATATTTTCTAGTAAGTGTTTTTCTCTGTGAAAATTGCTGTTATTTTGAGATTCATATTTAAAATTTGTAAAATTTATACACTTTTGAGTTGCTATTTCAATAATTTCTAGTGATGGTCTATCAATAGTGACACTTTTCATATTTAAATTCAAGATAGGAATAGTTGCTGTGTGGTTGTTATTATTTATCAGAACACTTGGAATAAAGACGTTTTCTTTTATTGTTGACTGCTGTATTAATCCGCTTTGTATATTGTTTACGATATCTACTTCGCAAACGAATTCGCATCGTGGAGGAATTGTAATCTGAGTTTTGATATTATTGTTGAATTGTATTTCATTGTTGCAAATAGAGACGCTATTGTTTCATAATTAATAATTTCCTTATGCGTTTTAAAAAAATCGTTACCTAGCAAACCATCAAAGGGAGTTTGTATCTTCGCATTCGAATTCATGGGTTATCTTAATATTATTATATTCAAGGTTAAGAGATGAAGTTCCTAAAGAATTGATAGGCATATTTGAATTAATTCCAATTAATTGAATTGTCTTTTTACTATTAAGGACCGTTTTATTAGGAATTAGCGATGTATGCTTTATAATTGAGACAGCTGCTCCAGTATCGATTAATAATTTTATTTGTTTATTTGGCGCATTAATTAGATGTTTGTAGAGGTTGATCTATATTCAAAGAATTATTACTAAAAATTGGATTTTTCATTGAAAAAAGAATGTCTCTTAAATGGTTTATCTTAAAATTATATTCCTTCTTTCTACATTCGGAAGTTAGATGACCTTTTCTTTTACAATAATTGCAGAATATTTCATTATAAGAGTTTTGATTTGACATAGATGGATAATTGTGCATACTATTATTATAAGGACGACTTTGGCATTCTGAAATTAAATGTCCTTTCTTTTTGCAATATTTACAGAAATTTTCATATTTATTTTGAGGATTGAATGAATAATTATTTATATTTGGAAAATTTCTCATTTTCTTATATAACTTGTATCTAGGATTTGAATTATTTTTAGGATTGTATGAATAATTATTTATATTTGAAAAATTTCATGTGTTAGATAACAGAAATGTCTGGATGAATAATTAAAAAATGAAACGAATTACAAAATTGCACTGTAAATATCACTCAATTAATTTATGTCAAATTTGAAATAAACTGTACCAAGTATTTTCTTGATGTAATACATTTCATGAAAAAGTCTTTTTTTATAATTACTTTCGTATTTTAAAATTTTTACTTCAGGAAAATTAAAAAAAAATTCCAGTTTCCTCATGCTGTTTAACTAACGCACATGAATTCTTTAGGATTTTATAATCACTATTGTGCTGAGTGGTTCTTTACTTGAGCCACTGTTGCATCTGTCCAATATAAATGCCCTCACACTCATTACAGCCTATCCTATAAATTACATTAGCATTCAAAGCAGGCGTTCTATCTTTGACACTTGTGAGAAGATGCGATACTCTCTTTGGGTTGTATCTAACTATGTTAACATTGACAAAGTGTTTAAAAACTGACACCAAAGCATTCGTCAAATTTGAAATAAAAGGAAGTTTCCTATATGAACAAAGGAACAATCAATTCATTTTTTGCCTCACAATGACTCTTCGAATTGAAAATAAGGAGAGCATTTATATTGAGCAGACGCAACGATGGCTCAAGCAAAGAATCACTCAGCACAAGAGTTATTGTAAAATCCTAAAGAATTCATGTGTGTTAGTTAAACATCATAAGAAAACTGGACATTTTTGAAATTTTCCTGATATAAAATTTTAAAATACGAAAGTAATTATAAAAAAAGACCTTTTCATGAAATGTACATCAAAAAAACACTTAGTAGAGTTAATTTCAAATCTGACATACCTAAATCAATTGAGTAATATTTACAGTGCAATTTTGTAATTCGTTCCATTCTTCAATTATTCATTCAGACCAGACCAGAAAACATGACGGTTTTTTGTTTTTAAATGTTTCGTTTGCTTATGTTTAAGTTTTTCATGCTTTTTATCGCTTGTATTATTTATCGGATTCATTCAGCTGTGAGCATTTGACCTAGTTTTACTTTAATTTTAACGTTCCTTGAAGAGATTGTGTTTCAAATTGTGTATGTTCTTGACCACGGTATTCCCTAGTAAGTTTTTTTAAATATTTTTTTATTTGTATTTTTGGTTACAACTTTTATTTTGTGTCGTAGATTTTCTCCTGATGAAGCTGATAAATTTTGGAGACATATTGCGAATTTAATGGATTAATGGTTTCATTTAATTTCCAAAGACCTATAAATTTCATCTACATATTATATATATATATATATATATATATATATATATATCTAAATATATATATATAAAATGAAGTGAACTAGGACATTTATTTGAAACTAATCAAACAAACCTCCTAGCGGAGCTGGTTATACGAGTTCACGAAACATCGAAATGCCTCCATATACCTTAGGATGGTGTATGTTAGAAAGATTAAGTTGTTTATCACAATCAATGGAAATGATAGACAGTCTGTTTCGCCCTTATTTGGGGCTCATCAGTATCATCTATCCATCGAAAGTGATAACCAACCAAATATTTCCAACGACGTTATATTTTCCTTCCAGTGAGTATATGGCATATAAATATGACACAGCGCCACCAGTCGGAAACAAATGAACCACATCCCACAGATAGAAGAAAACATTTCTGCAACGGGAACTCGCACGTCCTGACACCCGAAGGTGGTTACTATAATCGCTAAGCAAGAGTAAAGTTGATACATCCATTCGATGTAATTCAAACTTCACACGCCGCAAGTAACAACTATATAGTGTTTGATTAGTTTCAAATAAATGTCCTAGTTCACTTCATTTTATTGCCACGAACGTGTGTCGTTAACACGAAGAATTCTGTTTTCTATATCTATATATATATATATATATATATATATATATATATATATATATATATATATATATATATATATATATATATATATATGTGTGTGTGTGTGTGTGTGTAATCAATCCATTATTTTTTTTCATTAAATATATCGACATGAAATTTCCATGGCAAATATGATACGACTGAATCTATTCTTCAAAATTATTATGTAGAAAATTCTGCTTTCGGTTTCGCCGGAAATGACATCAACTTTGAAATTTCAAATGGAATACCCTATTTTTTTTTATTCTTAAATTTCTTATGTAATTCCTAATACAGCTTTTCCGGTGCTATCTCATACAAAATTTCTAAAATATTGAAGAATTACGGAATCAAAATTTCATTCAGGACCAGCCATAACCTGGATAATGTTCTTGTAAACAATAAGGACAGAATGGATCCTATGGATAGTATGGGTGTTCATCGTTTGAACTGTAGTTGTTCACTGAAATATGTGGGTAGAACACGGCGTAACTTCAGAACCCGGAAAAAAGAACATTTGAAACACATAAGGTACAACTCGGATGAATCTATTTTCGCGAAACACATCTTAAGTACGGGACATGATTTTGCACCAGATAGTTCTTTTGAAAGACATCATTCTTGCAACTCTTATTTTATTTTGAATAACCTCGAGATATTAGAGATCTCCAGACTAACATTGTTGGGCGAAGGCTTGGCAATTAATTCACAACAAAATTTTGCTTAAAATTCATTGATTAAGGCACTTTTCCAACCATGATTTAGTTGCTAATTACTCTCATTTTTGTAGTACCTGACAGATAGGGTAGTTTTTGTTTGCGTAGTCTCTTTTCCTGTTTCTTTTTATTTTTATTTATTTTTGTTTTGTTAATATTTAGGCCTTATTTCATGGTAATTTCATGTTGTTTCCAGTTTTATTCTTAATAGACATTGTTATTTTTAGTAAGAATCTACAGATTGGTAGTAAGTTTTACGTACGGTAGTTTCCAATATATGTCATTTAGATGATTAATTGATTTAATAGTAGAAAATTATAGTTTCCTAGGTCAGTGTTCATCTATCTTAAACAGATGACTCTGTCCAAATTTCTAGAATTCATTTTCTTATTCAGATTGTCATTTCATGCCATGTGTCTCGCTTAGTTGAAGGCATCGTTTTCTATTATTATCTAATCTGTTCTTGTTTTCTTTCAGTCATTAGCATCAATAGTTATTATATCTTTAATTTGGAATATTAAACAGGAGAACTCTACCAACACGTATATTTTTGTGGATAATTTATAATATTATGATTTGACAAATCTTGATTTATGTATGTAAGTATGGATTGAATATTTTAGGAAATTGTTAGTTGAATTGCTGTTGTTAGGTTTATGTTGATTGATATTGAATAATTATATATATCTTTCGTTCTCCTTATGTAGCCTCAGAAGATCTGATGATGAAATGCGAAGCATTTTTAAACCGGTAATCGAGTACTGAAATAGAGGAGTGTAGAGTATGAAATTAAGACGTTTTTCTTAATTTTCATGTATATATATATATATATATATATATATATATATATATATATATATATATATATATATATATATATATATATATATATAAATATACGAATTTGGACCAAATATAAACGGTGGTTGTTGAAAGAATACTTATTGACTAACAATAAACACAACACAACAATATATAAAAGTGAAAACTTTTATTTTCCTTGCACGCTCCATACATTTTTATCAACGATTTGAGAGCTTCAGTATTCCTTTCTTAAAAAAAGAGTTAGGGCTAGTTGTGAGCCAATTGTGCACATGCTTCAAGACTTCTTTATTGGTTGTGCATTATGGTCCTTCAAGTGATATCGTCAAAGGTACGAACAAAAAATAGTCACAGTGTGGCCTGTTGTTGTCATGAAAGACGTTTCTCATCAGGCATACCTCATATCAGTGGTAACCAATTGACCACTTTTTCAGTTGATACCCACTTCTGATGAGATTTTTTCAACAGTTAACCAGCAATAATGTTCAAAAACACTATTAGGCCTGTTGTTGGTCACCTGTTGAAATTGTACTGTCCGAATACTATAGATAACTTGCGTTTTCAAAATATCAGCGAACGGCTACATATGATTTTTATATTTAGTACCTATAAGGGAGTCCAGTGAGATATTTTTAACATCTGGTTATACCAATCTAAATAGAGGCACCAGAATAGGACATGCTGGATATGTTCATTCATCAGTATTTGAGTTCTATCTAGCTATATTTTCAAGGAACGACCTGATAAGAATCACATGATCACGTACAAAACGCCGCCTGCCTCAGGTTTCAGAATGGGTCTGGGACAACTAAGAGATTCTTTTCATCAACATTAGGGATGTTTAGATTATTGTACTATCTTCCATGCAAATATTCACTATTCCATCCTTTGAGTAAGAATTGCTTTGTCTTGTATGGTGGATCAAAATCAGGGTTCGACAGTTAAAGAGCATAGTGATTCACATCAATTTCACATATAGTTTTAAAATAAGCTGAGATTTGGTTTTTGAAATACTCTTAAAACTTTCCAGTTGTTTTGCTATGGGATATTTCTTACCTGGTGAGTTTTCTTGTTGCTAAGTTTCTTTGATGAAAGCGTCCAGAAGTGCGGATGGGTATACCATGTTTGTCATTCTTAATTTCTGTGTCTAATGCTAGAATTCCGTAATTGATTATGTACGTACTCCTGAGATGAACGTCATTATCAGTAATGCTACTAGCAAGCAACAGGGAACTGGAGTTGAGGTTTTACTTTAAAATTATATTTACATGAAAGAATAACTTCTCTGACATATTGATAGGGGCCCCTTTGATCAAGAGTTTGAATGTCGTCTTGATTAGTGCTGTTTAAATTGCTAATGGAGATTTTTCAACTTATCACATTGACTTTCGCAGACTTTCAAGGCCTATTGCCATCCTTATAGCGTTGCTGAATACAGGAACTACCTCCTGCTGTTTCCTAAGTTGCTAAGCAATAGACGCATGAATTGGTAGGTTATTCTGTTTTTTTTTCAATGTTGTCCAAATTGAAGGCATATTAGGCATTTCTGATTAAAATGTTAAATGCTATTAAAATAAAGCAAAACCACGGGGGCTGAGTAAATCACCGCAAAAGAAATCACCAACTATTTTCATATTTACCGTTTTTAATTAGATATTTTCTGATCTCAGACTTACACTCACTAGATGTTTTAGTAGGTTAATAACGGAGTCACAGATTCGAAACATGCTCAAAATTTTAAATAGTCATCTACGAGGCACTGATTCAAAGGCTTTTTGGTCATCTATTCACGCCTCCTCAGTTTCATTCTTGCATGCTTGATAATGATGAGATCTTTAATGAATAGTTGTTTTTTTGTTTCCATGGTTTACAATCTCGCGTCAGTATTCCCTTCTAGATTATAAGTTCCCAATGCAGTAATTATTTGTTTCGAATTATAATATTCTCAAAGAAATACCCACCAAGTTTTAGCATGTGCTCTTTGTTTACATCTTTAACTTTTGACCCTGACTTTTAATGTTTCTTGCATGATGGGGGCCATTTAAGATAAATATCTACCAATTATCTCAATGTTTCGTCTGCAGGTGTTTAATGTTTAATTTATTTTCCAGCTGAATGGAACTAGGAGAATCATTGTGGCTCTTAATTCCATATATGTATATATATATATATATATATATATATATATATATATATATATATATATATATATATATATATATATATATATAAAGAAAAGTTCCTGTGACTTGTGGTGGTAAGTCTTGTGTTAAAGTTTTCAGGTCGCGCAATGGCCTCTAACATGACCTAACGACTACTAAGTAGCCGGGACCACCATCTTTACGTGTCCTCCGAAACACGGAGCGGCGATTAAATTCGTTGGAGTGGCCCGGGGATCGAACCCGGTACCTTGCGGTTAGCAGTCCACCACTCTACCGCTGAGCCATCGCCGCTCGCTGTATATATATATATATATAATATATATATATATATATATATATATATATATATATATATATATATATATATATATATATATATATATATATATATATATATATATAGATGTTCATTGAAACTGTAAATCAACACAAAGTTGTTATCATAGATTATAGCATTTTTCCAAGAATAGCTGACAATAAATTATGAAGTTATGAAATATATGCAAATATATGCCTGAATACTATTTTTAAATACAGAAAATGTATATGAATAACAAATTTTTTTTGGTAAATCATTATAAAGATAGGCTCCTTTGCAGCTGTGTTGCTTTTTTCCAAAAACTGATATTATTCTATCGTTTAGTGCGTAGCAGTCCTTATTTGTTGTGTCGTATCTGTGTGAAATTTTTTCGAATACAATACTACTCTTAAGTATTTTATGGTCTATTTTATATACTAACGTACAAAGTTCAAGATCAAAAAGTTTTTTAATTGGTACAATTGGATACTGTTTGTACAATTGAGCTGAATTTGTTTCATATTTATTGCCCTATTTTGAAGTCTTTGCAGGCGGTTTATATTGATTTGGGTTGTGTTACCCCATTATGCAATCAGATAGCTGAATACACTATTTACCTGTGTATTGTAGAATATAAGTTTGGTTTTATCACTAAAAAGTACATTTATTTTTTTCACACAATTGATAAGGCCACTCAGTCTATTGAAAATTCTGTCTAAATGATATCCCCAGTCCAATTTTTCATCTAATGTGAGTCCAAGATTTGTATGATGAGCGACTCTTTTAATGATTTTATTGTTTATTTTTATATTGAGGTTTTTATTTATTTTATCACGGCTTTTTGGGGAGAACACCATATACAATGTTTATTCTTCATTAATAATCAATATTTATATATATGTATATATTTAAATATATATATATATATATATATATATATATATATATATATAAATATATATATATATATATATATATATATATATATATAAATATATATATATATATATATATATATATATATATATATATATATATATATATATATATATATATATATATATATATATATATATATATATATATATATATATATATATATATATATATATATATGTGTGTATGTATTTATATAATATATAAATTCTTAGCCATATTATTGAACTTTGGAGGTTTTGGATTGCAAAAATCCTTGAAAAACTGAAGAATCTATGTTATGCCTCAAAAATAATACTTAATGATAAATTCAGTCAGAAAAAAACTTATCGTGACCCAGGAGGTATACGAATAAAATCTATAAAACCTGCCCCGCACCTAACAGTTGACTGCGATACAATGCAATTAGCTACAATTTTGGTGAAAAATAATATTCAAATGTATAAATGAGAGTAAATCTTTTTCATTTCTAGATCGGTTGGTTTCTTCATCCTATATTTAGAGGAAATTATCCACCTATGATGATAAACAGAATAACTAACTTGAGTCGACAACGACGCTTCAAGGAATCAATGTTACCAGTGTTCACTCAGAAAGAAATAAGTATTATAAAAGGCACAATCGACTTTCTTGGTCTCAATCACTATACTTCGTTCACCTGCACTATGGACAATTATTCTACTGTACTGCCCTTCTTTCATTCAGATGCTGGTGTTAAAGTGAACATAATAAAGGAGGGAAAGGTGAGATTCTAGTCTTTTTTCAATCGAACACACTATGTATAAAATGAAATCGAAATCTCTTCAAAAGTGTATGAATTGAATCTTTTTGCTCAAATCTTACAAAACGACAAATGAAACAAAAACATCATAATACATTGGATACATTTTCTTTGAAATATAAGTAAACTAGGACATTTATTTGAAACTAATCAAAGAAACCTCCTAGCGGAGCTGGGAGATATATATATATATATATATATATATATATATATATATATATATATATATATATATATATATATATATATATATATATATATATATATATATATATATAGATGGGTAGTCTTGACTGGCTAGTTGAGGAAAAATGTATTTATATATTTTGAGGTTGCAGTCAGAATAATTGTTGGGCTAGGTTAAAAAATACTCTTTGTCATATAGTCGAGCTTTCGGAAATGGTTATTTCCTTTATCAAGACATCTATAATAAAAGGACAAGTTTAGATTTACAACAGCATTCACAAAAAGTTAAAAATTACTTACTAACTTGAGGTTATATAAATTTTGAAAACACGTGAAAAAGAACAGAACAAGCTGATGGGTACAATCTTGAAAACTTCGTCACATAAGTAAACATCCATTACAAGAATAAAAATCTTATTTTTAATAATCAGTACTTTCCCATCTTGCTATCTACAGGAAACCAGACTAACAAAATGGTCGAAATCACCCTGAGCACGCGGAAAGTAAACCACAGAACAATTAGGTGATTTTCTTTCAATAATTGACAATCGTCGATATATCAACATAAACGGGACACGGTCCAAAGTAAATTTGAAGAAACTAAAAATATTTATCCGAAAGAGCATGGTGTGAAAATTTTGAAGAGCTTTTTATAATTTTTTAACAACTAAAACAATAACTGCAAACACTTTTTTAATAGTTCAATGAACTAATGTTACTACCTCTGAATGGCTAACAAATGGGCTAAATTTTGCTCTAATTTTGAAAGCTTTGTCACAAGTTCAATTTGACAATTTTACTTGTAGTCTAGACAAAATCTGCTCTATAGAACTACAGTAATATAAAATGAAAACATTCCACTGCGTACCTCGGCTACTATGCAACTATAGTGGAACAGACGAACCCAGGCTGAAAAATATTACACCACCAATGTGGAGTGTACACCCTTGATAAACTTAAACAAAAACAAACAAACGAAATGATAAAACATTAACGTTTTCAAGGGTGACAATTTTAAGATTGCTCAGCGTATGCCGTTGACAAATAAAAAGATTTTTACTAATACTAAGACTAAATTTAAAATTTTAGAACAGTCTAACTTAGTGTATAGCATACCTTGTCGGTCATTTGAGGGGTCATATATTGGACAAACATCGAGGAATTTGTCGGGGCGCATTACGTCGCACAAGAGCGATTGTGGCAGAGGTAAACTGTCGTGTGCCCTTGCTGAGCATGTGGTCGGGAATAGTCATATTATGGACTATGACAATGTGAAGATTCTCTGCATTGAAAATAACTATCACAGGAGAGTTTTCAAGGAAATGTTCTATATTAATAATGACAAAAATAGCATTAATAGGAAAACTGATCTCAACAACCTCAGTATCATGTATAATTACATTATTAAGTTGGAACAGAGTTGTTTTTCCAGACCATAGGTTCTCATCGTGGTGCAAGTTATATTTTTCAAAATTTGTAAGAGATTTTTAACTTTTGATTTGTAGAGTCGATAATGTTTTTTGTTTTGTTTCCTGAGCGCACCATCGGTTGTTTTATCATTTCGTTTGTTTGTTTTTGTTTAAATTTATCAAGGGTGTACACTCCACATTGGTGGTGTAATATTTTCCAGCCTGGGTTCGTCTGTTTCACTATAGTTGCATAGTAGCCGAGGTATGCAGTGGAATGTTTTCGTTTGATATTACTGTAGTTCTATAAAGCAGATTTTGTCTAGACTACAAGTAAAATTGTCAAATTGAACTTGTGACAAAGCTTTCAAAATTAGAGCAAAATTTAGCCCATTTGTTAGCCATTCAGAGGTAGTAACATTAGTTCATTGAACTATTAAAAAAGTGTTTGCAGTTATTGTTTTAGTTGTTAAAAATTATAAAAAACTCTTCAAAATTTTCACACCATGCTCTTTCGGATAAATATTTTTAGTTTCTTTAAACTTAATTTGGACCGTGTCCCGTTTATGTTGATATATCGACGATTGTCAATTATTGAAAGAAGATCACCTAATTGTTCTGTGGTTTAGTTTCCGCGTGCTCAGGATGATTTCGACCATTTTGTTAGTCTGGTTTCCTGTAGATAGCAAGATGGGAAAGTACTGATTATTAAAAATAAGATTTTTATTCTTGTAATGGATGTTTACTTATGTGACGAAGTTTTCAAGATTGTACCCATCAGCTTGTTCTGTTCTTTTTCACGTGTTTTCAAAATTTATATAACCTCAAGTTAGTAAGTAATTTTTAACTGTTTGTGGATGCTGTTGTAAATCTAAACTTGTTCTTTTATTATAGATGTCTTGATAAAGGAAATAACCATTTCCGAAAGCTCGACTATATGACAAAGAGTATTCTTTAACCTAGCACAACAATTATTCTGACTGCAACCTCAAAATATATAAATACATATATATATATATATATATATATATATATATATATATATATATATATATATATATATATATATATATATATATATATATATATATATATATATATATATATATATATATATATATATATATATTTATTATTATATATATTATTATATAACATTTCAAACGGTCATACATATTTCTTCTAGTAACTCCATGACATATAAATATGACACAGCGCCACCAGTCGGAAACAATTGAACCACATCTTTCAGAATAGAAGAATATTGCCACGAACGTGTGTCGTTAACACGAAGAATTCTGTTTTCCATTCATTGCTACCTGTAAAAGGTATAAAATTGGGGCGCTTGTTACTTGCGGCGGGTGAATGTTGAATTACATCAAAATGGATGTATCAACTTTACTCTTGCTTAGCGATTATAGTAACCACCTTCGGGTGTCAGGACGTAAGAGTTTCGTTGCCGAAATGTTTTCTTCTATTCTGAAAGATGTGGTTCAATTGTTTCCGACTGGTGGCGCTGTGTCATATTTATATGTCATGGAGTTACTAGAACAAATATGTATGACCGTTTGAAATGTTGGTTTGGTTATCACTCCCGGTGGATGGATGATACTGATGAGCCACGATAAGGGCGAAACAGTCTGTCTATCAATTTCCATCGATTGTGATAAACAAATTAACATTTCGAACAATTACCGTCTGGGGTAGATGTTGATATTTCGATGCTTCGTGAACTCTTATAACCAGCTCCGCTAGGAGGTTTGTTTGATTAGTTTCAAATAAATGTCCTAGTTCACTTCATTTTATTGCCACGAACGTGTGTCGTTAACACGAAGAATTCTGTTTTCCATAAATATATATATATATATATATATATATATATATATATATATATATATATATATATATATTTATATATATATATATATATATATATATATATATATATATATATATATATATATAAAGTAGGTGAAGGGATAATGCTCATGTTGGTAATATGCCCACTTGCCTTATACTTCTTTTGGTTTGAAATAATTCCGCAAGTGACTGACACGTCAGTTGTTACTTAATTTCCATCAATAATAAGCAATTCCACGTGTAGTTGCATTCAAACCGTCGTTAGATGCTATTGTTTGTATTCGGCAGACATCATTTATAATAGTTGTGAATTTAATTCGCTTGGGACTGTGCTAAGGAGTAACATTCATATCAAGGTAAATACAGCTTATATTTTTGTGTTTAATATGATATATATATATATATATATATATATATATATATATATATATATATATATATATATATATATATATTATATATATATATATATATATATATATATATATATATATATATATATATATATATATATATATATATATATATATATATATATATATATATATATATATATATATATATATATATATATATATATATATATATATATATATATATATATATATATATATATATATATATATATATATATATATATATATATATATATATATATATATATATATATATATATATATATATATATATATATATATATATATATTTACATATAGTATATATAGGGAGTTTTTCATGTTTCGGAGTAATTCATATTTTTATCGGTTTCAGATGTCACTTTATCAATTTAGAGTACAAAGATCTCAATAGCCGGGAGGAAACCTTCAGCGAGCATTAAATGCTATTGCAAATGGGCAGTCCAAGAACTCAGCATCGAATGATTTTCACATATCGAGAAGAAATGCTAGAGACACCTTACCAAGACCAAGAAAAAACAGAAGGAAGACTATCAACACTAAGGCAGTGGCAGTAAAAAGATTTTTCAAAGAAAAAAAGTTCAATAAAAAAAACTATGTCAAAAAAATACAATAGCCAATTCAGAAGTAGTGAAAAAGTTTATAAAAAAAAGTTTTTAAAAAAAAGATTGTTACTGAAAAAATTACGTAAAGAAATACTACAGCAAATCCAAAATACAATAAGCAATCTTGGTACTGTAAAGTCTGTCAAGAAGATGAAGAGGAAGATATGAGACTATGCTCGACCTGTGCCTCCTATGTACCTACATCAGGAATATGTTGGACTTACCAAAAATGACAAATTGGTTTTTGTCTGCCCGGAATGTGAATAAATATTGTCTTATTTCACTTTGTATTTCTAGACAGTTGGTGTTATGTTTTAGAGCAAAAGTTTTTTATTTTTATTATTTCTAAGTTAAATTTAAAAGATTTTGTTTTCTTTTCTGTTTTCAAATACTTGTGAATAAACGCTTAAAATAGTTCATGATTTTCACATTCTATTTTAAGATTTCAAAGTAAAATTAATATGATTCTTTTACTTTATAGGGCTGCGCTTATTACCAGCTTCCCCATGGGTGTTTTACCGAACTGGGCTGTTAATATGCCCAGATGCGAAAATTTAAATAAACAATCAAACAATATACAAAGTCATATTTTGTTCTATCTATCAGTTTGAATTAACACATGGGTATGAATGAAGAACTCTCACACAAACGGGAATTAATAACTTTTATTAATTTTTTTATTTAACTTCTTTTTTTTAACACGTGCATATTCCCTTCGCGTACCTTATATATATATATATATATATATATATATATATATATATATATATATATATATATATATATATATATATATATATATATATATATATATATATATATATATATATATATATATATATATATATATATATATATATATATATATATATATATATATATATATATATATATATATATATATATATATATATATATATATATATATATATATATATATATATAGATATATATATATATATATATATATATATATATATATATATATATATATATATATATATATATATTTCGCGAAAAAATAATAACACATGTAAACAATAAACATAAACAAAATATATATAAAAATATAAATATATATATATATATATATATATATATATATATATATATATATATATTGTTTATGTTTATTGTTTACATTTGTCATCATCTTTCCTCGAAAATTCGTATCAACATAATATCTTCGGAATATTCTGAGTGAATATTTTGGCAATGCAAACTCTTCTGTGAGACATTACTCTAAAATTTTCATTATGGAAATGTATCAAGTCGCGTAAAAATTTTACAGGAAGTCAATATTACGTGAAACGTGCCTTAAAATCGAACTATCGAGATGCAAGTCAGCCGAGATATGTGAGGACTCTTGATGCAGTAGAAAGACTGTGAAATAGAATTATTTATCATTTTATTGAGTACAATTAATGTCAAGTATCAGTAGAAATTGAGTATCAGAAGGACAATATTTTTTATGTTTGACAAGGAAAAGAAAGGCCATATGTATTTCTCATTCAAAAATGTGCGAGGGAGGCTCTCTGCCTGAGTGAATGGGATTGACTTCTTCAGCCATTTAAGAAGATACACTCATATGAACATAAGTGCATAAGAGATCAGCTAGATCGACTTAT
>JARQZK010005087.1:637500-645000 GCA_030704885.1 Cynegetis impunctata | reverse complement strand
ATATTTCATCAGTGATATAACTCTTGTCGTTTTTTAAACACAACCCTCATTCAAGTCACTCCTTTTGAACAAAAATATAAATATTGTGGTATTTTCGCAGTTATAATGAGAGAAAATGATAAAAATTTATTTACACTGAATATAGTTTTTTGTTTCCTCGTCGCTCTCGGTATCCACATCTTTCTCTTGGTGTAAAATTGGTGTCCTGTTTAGACAAGTGTCTTCACTGCAGGTTCTGCACATTTCATTGCAAAAGAGACCTACTCGTCGGTAACCGCACGCTGAACCGCATCCCTTTTTTCAATTACAAAATATCATTTTCAAAAGCTCCTCAGTTGCCGGTTCATTTTGGTTTTTGATTGGGTGTGAAATTCCGTCAATTTTAATCAAACCCCAATCAAAATAATTAATATTCTTGTCACCCAGCCACATTATGTGCTCATTGGAAACACCAACTGTTGGGACAAGAGATCAAAATCTAGCAGCCTTTTTTTAGTGGTTAAATAAATAAATGAGTTATATCTGATTCGTTCGAGGTATTCAGACAAGTTTGCTACACGTTTCAATGTATTTAAGATATAGTGTCTTTAGTAAGACAAACAACATTTCGGTACAATATCTACCGAATTCTAAAATATCTTCAAGCGTTGAAGAACTATTATAAAAAATCTTCGCCTTTTGTCCCACGTCGGAACATTCTAAACTATTTGGATATTATATTTTTGAACTTTCAGAAGAATATGCCAGTGAAGCGGAATTTTGCTCTGAAATTAAAAATTTAAAAAGTTGGTTTTTCGACGATTACTCCCTAATTTTTTGAGCTATAATATTTTCAGAAAGATCATTCTGTAAGGTATTTGAAGGTCTTCGACACCACGTTGATTAAAACTTTTTTTAAATCTTTCATTTGAAAAGGGTTGACCTCAAAGGGCTTGGATGAGCCACAATTAATACGCGAATGCAAACTTTGAACCAACATATATCGTTCAATTTTCATGATATGAAGATCAAAAAAATATCAAAATTTTTAGTAAGGAAAACCTCCCAATTAACAACAGGATCAGTTTCTCATATCATGTATAGTTTTTGGTTTATTTGAGCAAAATAATTTTTTTTTCAAAATTACGAAAATGCGATTTTCAATTCAATCAACAATTTTTTATAAATTAAGCATTCTTAACTTGTCAAATCACATGGATCATGAACAAAACTAAATTTGAATTTACTACGTTTATTATCACAAAATATTTTGAAAAATATAACACTGCGATTGCAATTTCGGTCACTAGACCATCATCGGGCAGATTGAGTTAAGAACTTAACTCAATCTGCCCGATGATGGTCTAGTGACCAAAATTGCAATCGCAGTGTTATATTTTTCAAAATATTTTGTGATAATAAACGTAGTAGTTAAATTATCACGTAGTAACGACGGATTCCATCAACTATTTCACATGGATCATATTAATAAAACTTAAGTCAAAGTAATTGAAAGTGGGATACGATTAATTTCATTTAGGGTGGTCATGACGAGAGTAAGTGTCAAATTGAAAAAATAATTTAAAAAAAAGTGACTTTATTTTTGTTGTAAGTCAGTCAATTCTTATAAAAAGACTTTTGTATGAAAACTAATTATGAAGTTTTTTTCTTGTACTTTAAAAAGGGACTATTGAGTTTTTCCCAAAAATTTCACTATTTTCAAATTATTTGAGGTTTAAAGTTTTCAATTTTGGGTTTCCCGAAAAATAACCATTCTTCAACGAGTAATAACTCAGACGTTGTTGGGTTCACGAAGGTCATTCGAAAACTAATATCTTTTCTCTATTATAAGCTACATTTTTGTTCTAGATGATTTTTCCGATAAATTGAAAATTTTTTGAGTTATTCGTAAAAACTTTATAACAACATGCGTTTTTTCAATGAAAATTGCACAGTTTCAACCGTTAATAACTCGAAAATTATCAAATTTACAAAAAAACTTTATGAAACAAAAGTTGCTTAGAATTAGTCAGTTCATCAATTTCCGATGTTATTTTGATTAAAATCCTTTTTATCCCCTAGAAGGGGTAGCTTCCACCCCTACGGCAAAAGCACACTATAGATTTTGAGGAAGGTTATAAATACTACCTTAATCCCAATTTTCAATGAAATCAACTTTGCTTCTCAAAATTCCACGGGAAAACGGCTGGTGACTGAACTAATGGTGGCAGTCGATTGTCTGTTGAAAAGTTCTATGCCATCCTTCTACAGAATCATTGGTTCTTGGTGAATCACTAATTACTCTATCATAATTATTCCACACAACAATGGGAAATAAAGGTTCCAATCTACGATTTCTTCTTAATGTACCGATGTTTATATCTCCCCAATAACTTATTATGTCGTCCATTTCCAGTGGATATTGGTCAACTAAGATTTCAAATGCTGCTACAAAATTGTCAATCAGCACAAAATATAACGATAAAATCATTTTTGCATGGAAACGCATATTTTCAACGTTCAGGTACAGGTTTGTTAAGTTAAGCTCTTGAATTATGCGCCATAAGTTTTGACCCAAATGAACAAAACAACCCGTCACTAGATGTTCGCCGAATACTGCAGATATTGCATTAGGGATTGCTTTTTCAAAATCACACATAACACTAAGTGATTTTAAACTGTCGAGTAATTTTCGAAAAACACGAACATATGATGTTTCGCGTTTATCTTACATGCTGATCATGTCGCCGAGTACACAAGTGTGCTACCGGTGGTCTGAGAACTTTATGGTTAATTCGAAAAATATCGAGTGTAGTTTCTGTAATAAATATTTCTACATTGAATGTGCAAGAATTGAAGATTAGCTGTGGAAATATATTAAAGATAACTCGAATCTAAAATGGTTTTGTGATAATTGTATAGATATTTTAAATGAAAAATTGGAAGTAGCATTGTGTAACAAGGAGGACAAAACTAATCAGTTACTGAAAAATACGAGTAAGCTAATTAAATTGATGAAATCATCGTATGTGTCTGGTTCACATAATAAACAGACGCTCTCGCAAGTTGTCAATATTAAAGTCAATGTTGAAGCCCTCATAAGCCGAAGAATGTAAAACAGGACAGCAGTGAGACAACGAATCAGTTAGCCAAAAAAGTAAACCTCGCGGATTTATCAGTAGCAGTGTCTAAGGTGAAACAAGCTTCTCGAGGTTGCTTAGTCATACACTGTGATGATAAGGATTCCCTAGAAAAACTAAAAACA
This sequence comes from Cynegetis impunctata, assembly GCA_030704885.1. Lineage (NCBI taxonomy): Eukaryota > Metazoa > Arthropoda > Insecta > Coleoptera > Coccinellidae > Cynegetis > Cynegetis impunctata. The sequence goes on along the minus strand of JARQZK010005087.1, from coordinate 641,756 downwards.
ATGACAGCTGATCGACTTGGAAGTGAATATGAAATAACGGTGGGAAGTTCCGTTAAACCACGTATTAAAATTATTAATGTAGGGGAAGAAGATATAAAGGCGCCTGATTCTTTCATTTCCCAACTTATGAGTCAAAATTTTCCAGATAACATGAAGGAAAATGTAAAATTTATTCGTAAGTTTGATTCGCGTAGGAAGGGTAAATTCAATTTAGTAATTAAATTATCAGGTCTACAATACAGTTACTTATGTAAAAATCATGAAAGGATTTATATAGGCTGGAATAGTTACATGTTTTATGAGTTTATTAGTGTTTTGAGATATTTTCATTCGGGAAATACGGCCATCGTGCTGATAACTATGAATTCCAGGTGATATGTCCAAATTGTAATAAAAGTCATAAAAAAAAGACTGTACTTCCGACGAATATGAATGCACCAATTGTAGATTTTCCATCGATGTTTTAAAATTGAAAAATATGGATTGCAGGCATAATGTCTTTGATGCGAAATGTCCAAGTTACTTAAACCAGATATCTCGAAATAAAAGGAGATTAAGTTATCAATAGCAATTACAAGCTTCTGATAGGGGATATATAATGTGCGTGGTAACTGAAACACATGTAACTGAGAAAATTGAACCATCCGAATTTAGTATCAAGGGTTATCTATCTCACATAAATTTCTCAAATAGTAGGTCCATTGGTGGCGTAATCATCTACATAAAAAACGGTTATATTATGCAGACTTGTACAAATTTAGTGTTGATAAGGAATACTGGTGTTCGCTGGTTAAGGTGTCAATCATTGGTAATAGTATGATATTAGGAGGTGTATATAGATCTCCAAGTGCGTGTAGTGCTGAATTTTTAGATTTCTTCAGAGAAGTGTTAGACTTAGATATGATAAATTGTAATGATGTTATTATTCTGGGGGACTTTAATTTTGATCTTTTAACCCCCAATCATAATGCATGTAAGTTTATGAATATTGTTAGGTCAGCTGGCTTCAGGCAGTTAGTACAGAAACCAACAAGAACAACTTCTCATTCAAAATCAATGATAGATTTAATGATAACTAATAAACCAATTAAATACTATGTTGATAAGGATTTTCCAAAGTTTACTGATCATGACATCATCGCAGTAGAAGTCAGTGTTAAAGTAAGAAAAAATGTAAAGTAAACGTTTACTAGAAACTATTCATCGATGAGAATATGGGATATTCAAACGACTTTAATTGATGAGTATTGGGATTACAACTCAGTTGATGTTGATGTTTTGTACATGAATTTTACTGGTAATATTGAATCGACTGTGGACAGTATAGTGCCCTTGCGGGTACATACACATTATGGCGATAAATGTTGGATTGATGCGGAAGTTAGAAAAATGCAGCGTTAGAGAAATTTGCTGTATAAAACTTTTCGGTTTACCAATAATCCTGTAGATTTTGAAATATTCAAGGATAAACGTAATAGAGTGGTAGGTTTGATAAGGAAGAAAAGGAGGGAATACTATGAATGGGCTATTGATGGATGTCGTAAGGAAACTGTGGCGTCCTTTGAATCAACTCGTGCATAATAAAAATGTGGGCATAGATTATGATTCAATGGAGTTTGCTAGTATTGAAATTCCTTTTAATGAATACTTAAATAAGTTTCATTTGTACAGTGTGAATGATATCACAGATAGTATTCCTACCCCTACAAAATTTACAGAGATTTCTATAGCCAGTAACGTTGATATTAGTGAATTTAAGACATTTTCTGTGAATAAAATACATGGAATAATATTTAGCTTAAAGAGTGAAGCCACAAGAGATGATGGGTTAACTGTGAAACTATTAGAAGATATATTTTCTGTAGTAGACTATCTCTTATTGAACCTCATCAATACGTGTTTGCATACTGGTGTCATTCCGAGTAAACTTAAATGTAGTACTATTGTTCGTGTTCCATAAAGTACTAATCCCAGGAAGCCAGAGGACTAAAGACCAATTAATCTTCTACCAGTTGTTGATAAGATAATTGAAATCATAGTTCATGAACAGCTGAGTGGGCATCTCACTGTGAATGATTTATTGTTCGTCAACCAAACTGGTTTACGGCGACATCATTCCTGAGATGGCCTGTCAGTTAGTTTGTAGCAATTGGAAGAGAGACATTGATGAGGGAAACATTGTAATTAGTGTATTTGTAGATTTAGAAAGAGATTTTGAAACTGCTGATGGAAATTAATTAATAATTAAATGCGAAATATATGGAATAAAGGAAAATTTTCTTGCTTGGATTAGAAATTACTAGACAAATAGGTATCAGGAAACAAAAATCAAGGGTGACTAAATATGGGGTTCCACAGGGTAGTGTATTAGGACCACTATTGTTTATACTATATAGTAATGATCTGTATCGATACTTGCAGGATTATTTCGTCAGTCTCTTCGCAGATGATACTTTGATTCATGTATCTGGTAAAGATGATCTAGATTTAGTTGACACTATGAACAACGAATTAGATATTTTGAATGAGTAGTTGATTGGGAATAAATTGAAGTTAAATCCACATAAAACTAAATGCATGATACTGAGTAGCAAGCAGAATTGTTCTAATTTCAGACAGAGTCACTGGGTCATTAAAATTAATAATAGTATAATAGAATACGTAGATGAAATGAGATATTTACGAGTGATATTGGATCCTCAGCTCAGATTTCATAAACATATCGTTTTTTTGTTCAAGAAAATAAAAGAAATTTGGATATTTGTCGAGAGTCAGTAAAAATCTTTCACTATGGTGCAGAAAATTTGTGTACAATGCTACTATCTATCCATATTTCAACTACTACTACTGTCTATCTCTTTTGATGTCTTGTTCCAATGAAGATATTTGTAGACTACAGGTTCTTCAGAATAAGACAATGAGAATTTTATTGCGGTGTAACAGATATACCTCAATCAATAGTATGTTAAGGTCATTCAAATTTTTAAAAATATCACAGCTTATATGTGTGTCGGGTTAACTATTGATTTTTAATATTGTCAGCAATCAAGCTCCGTTATATTTAGGCAAATATCTAAATAAAAGGCCTTGGAACATGGATTACAATTTAAGGACAAAGGATAATTATCAGATTGAGAGATTTCTTTCAACAGCAATAGAAAAATCATTGTTTATAGAAGGCTTAAGGTTATACAATAGCTCTCCATTAAATACCAAAACTTCTCCTACTGTGGAACACTTTAAGTCAAGGTTAAGAAAAATGTATTTCTCAAGTAAGAATTTATTTTATGTTTGAGTTAATATTTGTACTTGTCTTTTTTTATAATGTAATTTGAATCTATTTGTTATGGAATAGCCTTTTCTGCTAAATAAAGGTATCTTATTATTATCAAAATATAAAATAATGCTGAAGCACTATTGTTTACAAGTGCATGAACTGTGACCACTTGGTGAAATGTTATTGGGAAATTTTAAATGTTTCATCAACAAATCAATGACGATGATTTAACAATGTGTTGATATTGTTTTCTGTTCCAAATATGAACATTCGTTTAGGACCAGTGTTGTCCTCACCATTTCGGGAATAGTAATTACCGAAACAGTACTTGGATTCGCGTACGCCATACGGTAGATATTTTCGTAGGAGAATACGTTCAATATTTTTCTGCGACGAACAATATGCAAGTAAATAAACAGCAGCTTCTTCAGTAATATTAGTGGCAAGTTGATTAACGATTTGTCTCGGTTTTTCGACGGCCTTTTCTCCTGATTGTCGAATAGAACATACATATTTCAGTGCTTCAAATTTGTTCGGATTTGGTGCATGGCAATGATCAGTCACAATTCGAACGTTTTCGCTATTTAGCAATCTTATTCGACTACGACAGTGTTTTAGAAAACATTTCCATGCAACAAACGTGTCTTCATTTACACGCGCTCTTCGATAACTGTAGCCACTATTTAACAATACTTTTTTTTTCTGGGCCTTATTTTTTCCATTCTTACTGAAAAGGGTTGAAAAATAAAGATAACTACAGAAACACTGAAATGACCATATTTATATAGTGAAAAATATATAAAAGTAGCAGGCATGTGAAGCTTTATTTCAATTGAAAATTACCTAGAATTCTTAAGATGGGACAAGGGTTACGGTACCTATTGTGAAACCTTATCGGATTATTGAAATTAGTTACAATATATATATATATATATATATATATATATATATATATATATATATATATATATATATATAT
>JARQZK010005087.1:612500-635000 GCA_030704885.1 Cynegetis impunctata | reverse complement strand
AATTATATGAGAAGGGAACGTTCGAAAAATGAGGTATTATGCTAAGGAATTGTGAGCTGGCCTGCAATGCTCCTAATATTGACATTATGACATTCAGTTCTAAATTTAAAAAATAGATAGAATGGCTCACAAGACTCAGTAATTTTATGTATTAAACAAGTCAGGCAAACAACGTATCTGTTTCTCAGTTTTAACCATTTAATATCACTGATGTAATCAGTACAATGCTCTCTGGGTTTTATTGGACAAATATATCTTATGCATGAGTTCTGCAGTTTTTGTAGTTTATGTGCATATTCTTGATCCAGGCATGGATCATAATTATACAACGTCGCCATAGTTGGCAAAGCTAAGAACCGAGATGTTTTCTATATTTTCTTGTGTGATTCAAGGAGGTATATTTCAAGTTTATGGAAATTTCATTTTGGATGAGATATGATTCAATGACTCCTTTTATAGTACGGTAGTTAAACTTATGATTGGTGGAACTTGTTGAAAAAAGTTTCTTTGAGTCATTTAAAAGCATTCCGAAATTCATGAAATACTCTTTGATATCATGCTCGATAGTAAATATTAATAAGTAACTCAAAGAATGTCACGGGAATGAATTACTTTCATAATATTGAACTACAAATTCAATTAGAAGGTGATCATTTCAATTGGAATCATAAGGACACCCACCATATAGATCAGAATAGTAGGGGCACCGCTCTCAACTTACCACAACGGCCACTTGCACCAACTCAGAGACGTGTTGTGCGAGAAACTGTCATACCTACTAAACCAAATCAGACACAACAAGAAAGGTGAAGTATAAAATGGGATAATAAAATCAACCAACTGGTAATACATTATGTACACCAGAACAACGTAGATCTTCAACATAAGGAATAACCTAACACATCCACCTGAAATCGAATAAATGATGGTGGAAGTGGAGCGGGGGACTACTCAGCACCTTATAACCCAGAGAGTCAGGAAGAAGAAAAGATAGAATCTAAAGTTGGCCTAGCAAGGTTGAACTTTAGGCCATTTTTAATCAACCGTCATAAATTATGCGAAGAAAACAACAACGTTAACAAATTCAGAGGATCTGACCTTTCTAGACTACTGGCGCCCCCAAAAATTGTCTGAACACTCAATTTTTTAAGGAACCGCTGGTCGAAATCTCCTGGATGCAAATATGGACATCGAAAAACTGAAAATACATGTTTATTGTGCAGTTCTAGCGAGGATTGAATACAAAAAATACTGCAAAACGTCCAGCCATATAAACCATAAAAGCTGACATGGGAACAAAGAGTCTATAACAACATCAAAAATTTAAAAAAAGATGAAGCTCATAGGCAAAAATCAATAAACTTGTCAATAAGGTCATGTATTGATCTTCTTGATTCCAAGGCAAGGATATTCAAACTTTGACACAGTAAATGATAATTCCTTTCATTTCAATTGATACCACGTTCATAGGCAATAAAACGCAAAAATTTATTCTGCACTCTTCCAAGGGCTCTAGAAATCATTAGTTAGAAGACCAAACAGTAGATGCTTACTCTACAATACTCCTCACATAACAGTATTTTAAGACTTTTAATGTTGACTCAGCAAACATATTGCAATTTGTAATGATAAAACCAAACATTTTCACTAAAAATGAAAACACCCATTATACTGCTCACATGAGCGCTGAATTTCAAACTACTATCCAATAGAATGCCAAGGTTCTTGACTGAACTAGTTCTTGACTCAACTAGTTCTCAAAATAATGTCATTTATATAGTAGGTATCAGACCGCGATTGACTTAAACGACAAAACGAGATCACTGAGCACTTACCAATATTTACAAACATACGATTAGTTTCATACCAGGACACCACGGGCCCAAGATGAGATCCTCGAAGGACACCAGAACTGAGAGGAATAAAGATGAGGTTAGATTTTTTAACTTTAATGCCTGAATCATACATCTTAGCTAACTGGTTGACCAACACAAACATTTACCACTAATACCCATTCTATTCAGCTTATCTAATAAAATAGTATGATTAATCCTCTCAAATGCTTTTGAAAAATATGTGTAAACCGCATCAATTTGTTTACTTTTATTTATAGCCAGAGTAATATCATCGAGGTATGGCAGCAAAAATGATGAATTATTGTTATGGAAAAATCTATAGGTCCTCGAATCTGAAATATTGAAGGGCAGCCTCGCGTAAAATCAGAGTACGTCGTTCTTTAAGGTGCTGTCACCAAAACAGATGATACTTGACTCAAAGAATCAAAATTGATAATATATGGATTACTAACTCTACTGAAATAATTGCTGGAGACCCAAAATAATCAAACAAGTAAGCACGGCTTGAGTTGAATACTTGTTTAATTCTTCACGCGCTATAATGAGGAATGGACATAAATGCACAATAACGGATTGATTATGATATAATAAATCAACGGTATACGGTATATATACAAGCAAGAGAATAGTGGAAACACGAAATTACCAGTTATTCAACTAAAATTTCAGTTATAGAAAAACTTTTCGTACGACACAGCAGACTGGATATCACACTTTGCTGTGTCGTACGAAAAGTTTTTCTTGGATTGTTTTTTATGACTGGATATCACACTCATAAAAAACAATCCAAGAAAGGTCTGCTTATTGACACATATACACACATATATATATATATATATATATATATATATATATATATATATATATATATATATATATATATATATATAAATATATAATATATATATATATATATATATATATATATATATATATATATATATATATATATATATATATATGAGTTTTCTACAGCTGTGTTGGCCGTCTCTCATCTTTTCCAGGCTTTCTTATCTCTCCACTCTCCCACTTCCATTTTTCGCCTTCTCATATCTAAGTGAACTTGTTTCGTCTGAAGTTCTCGTGGTCTTCCTCGCTTCCTTCTATAGGTTACTTGCCACTCGAGTATTTTCTTAGGCATTCGTTCTCCAGTCATTCTGTTTGTGCGGCCATACCATATTAGCCTGCGTCTCTCAATTTCCTCTGTCACTTTTTTTATTGGTGTTCATTCTTCTCCTAATTTTGTTGTTAGTTATAGCTTCTAGTATTCCTCTTTCCCTTTTCATGACTTCCCATGTTTCTGCTCCATATAGTAAAATGCTTTGGACAATTGTTTCATATATTCTTTTCTTTGTCTTCTTATGTATCCGCAGCCTTAGGCTGCGGTTATAGTGGATGCGTTATCTGACGACCAACTAGTCGGACGTACACGTCAGATGTCGCAGGAATGAATCAAATACATAATAATGTATCACTATGGTTATAGTGCTTGCGAATCGGTCGTCCGATGACGTTAGAAGTCGTTCAAACGCTTTGATATTTCATGCGACTTTGTGCGAACGTCAAAATAGATAATGAAAAACTGATCATTAGTTTTTGAAAATAAATGTTTATGGGACATGAACCAGAAATGTTACCACAATAGAGATATTTCCTGTCAAAAATGGGATAAAATTGCCAAGGAGATGAATACGAATCGTAAGTAGCAGATACTTTCATACCTAAAGTTACTGCTAGTCTTTCTTTTGCTGATATACATTCACGAAAATTTGACTGCTTAGATATAGTTCCTTCAATTCCGTTAAGGATATAATTGAAGTAATAAAACTTTTAATAGCGGAATTTCTACATACTGATAATATTCTTCAAAATTATTATTGTTGATATCCATGATTTATGTAAGTTAGAATGACAGTCTAGGTGCAAACACAGAACAAAATACGCATTGACTATAACCACCGTTGTCTGACGATCAGTTCTGACGTGTACGTCCGACTAGTTGGTCGTCAGAAAACGCATCCACTATAACCGCAGCCTTAAATGTGTAATAGTCTGCCACGTCATCCTTGTTCGCATTCCTCTGATGTAGTTCTCAATGTCTCCACATTTTTTATCCCATACTTCAGTCTTTGCTCTTTTAACAATTACTTCAGTTTCTCTGCTAACCCTGACGTATATATTTCTGTCCTCTGGGTCTTGAGTTGCTGACCACCTTTTCTAACACCGTTGCTTTTCTTGCTATATCTTCAACTTCCTTATTCCACCAGAGTTCTTCTTGTGCATTTTCCACGTTCTTTTCTCCCAATGATTCAAAAGCTGCTTCATTATTGCTTTATTTAAGTCGTTGTATAAGATTTCTGCAGATATTTTTTCTATTTGCTCTGTTTCTGCAGCGAGTCGTAATTTATACTAAATTTTAAACTTAGTAATTCAATTAAAAACTGTAATATTCCTTAGTGAACCTATGAATTAATGCAGAAATATGTCATTATTAATAGATAATCATAAATATAGGGCAGCACCTTGACATAGTGGGATGACTCAATAATTGAGAGGTGCAGTTGGGGAAACGCATCTGTATTTCATGATGAAGCAAAGTCTGCCTAAAACCCATGGTGGACTTAAGCAAACAGATAAAATGCCGCAGGTAGGTATCAACAATGGAGGAAGAAACATATTCTGCGCAAAAAGTCTGCACTAGATATTCTGAAGGGAACAAGCTTCTATCATATGACGACAAACGTAAGGATATGGATACGATTTGCAAGACTAGCGGAAATTGAACGTGCACCTGTAGATTTTCCAAAAATATGGATCTTCAGAGAGACAGGGCGTCATTTGTCTCAGTTCCTGGTTATGAACGAAAATGTAAATGGCTTCACGGAAGCTAATCACTTCCATATTTCTTAAGCGTTTCACGGACTAATAGTATAACCCAAGAATGTCCGTGAAGTTTTTTGATAGAAACATCAATAAGTTCGCAATTTAGAAAATTGCGTCAAGTTGAGCCGATTTTGAATTATCCTGTAGAGGTTAGCGTTAATGGGACTGTGAACAGTTCTGAAGGGGCGGTCGTTTGCAGAGATTTATTTAACGCCCACCTTCAGGAAACATGTGAGCAGCTGAAGAAATAAGGTGAAATAAATGTCAAATGGTTGTTTCTAAAATTCGAGGGTGAGGTGCGTGATTCAGCAACTCTCATTTTCACGTTCGTCACGCCAGTTTTATAATCAAAACTTGCAAAAGCATTTTGCAAAGAGGTTAGACCTTCAATTCCTTATCCCATTTCCGCCAAGTGTACTACAACTTCGGAAGTTTGTCATAGTGGTGAAGCTGAGCACGACGAAACTACTTTTGAAGAAATTCGTGCTTGTGTGAACAGCAGTCGCAATTATTTCTCATCTTCCAAAAACTGTCGGGTCTTCAAAGAGGAGTACGGAATTCAAAATATTAAGGGCCTTGAAAGCATCTTTGGGGCTAAGAAAAAACAAGCAAGCATAATTCCCAAGCCTAGTATTTCGGACGCAAAAGTGGTTGCTTATTCGGCAGCAACTTGCAGCAACAATAGAGCTGATGAAAAAACCCTACTTACTCTATTTATTGTAGAGACAATGATAAGTCTGATAGGTAAAAAGAACCCATCGACATCAACAAACATGGCCAGTCTTAAAACCTGCCCTGTTGTTACCAATCAACTTCCACTCTCTACGCCTGAGGGAGCTCACCTCTCTGACAGCAGCGCACGCCGGCGAGAAAAGCGAAACATTCCATAGCAAGTTATGAACTTGCGAAAGAATTGTCCAAGAGGAACTGTATAATGATTTTGATTGGGAGGAGGCATCGGACTCGACGAAAGCACATGTCTTCCTTGTCAAAAAAAAAGTATAGCAGAAAGGCCGTAACTGGAAAGTCTTCTTGATTGTTGTCTATCTCTTTATTCGTTCATTGTATAGTTTGTACCAATTAATATAGCAGAATGTTTTCACAATTTTTCAGAGTTTAATCATATATCTATTTAATGAAGACAGACTTCATTCATTAGTTATGTAATTATTAATTTATCTCTATATAATAACTATTTATACAGTGGTTCTTTTGGTCCTTATTTATTAAAGTGTTTATTTATTTCCAATTGTTGTCCATTTGAACTGCAGGGGTCTGATCTGTCACTATTTTGATGATCCTTCAGAAATAAGACCCACTAGGCTTATGTCTTCAAGAATTTTATCTCAGATTTGATCAGTATTACTTCCTCGGAGAGAATAATATGGTAAGAACAGACGAGGATGTTGACCATCTTGCGACCGAGCGAACGTTTCTCTTGACACACTGCTGCAGACTGTTGGAATCAATCGTGTTCTATCGGAAGGTTTCTGGGTATCACGATTTATAATATTTTATTTCCTGTTGTTAGTTGACATATGGGAGAATTCAGCGACCTTATGGCGCAGTTTCCACTCCTATTTATTCTGGTTGGAGAATTCAACGCAAATAATACAATATGGGCACATAATACAATAAGGAGATCCTTGGAAACTGACCCTGAAGGTCTTATAGAGGTGATATTGTTTTACTCAACGATGGGTGTCTAACTTCCCACTATGTTTAGTCAAACAGTTTCACTGCACTAGATCTCACTGACTTAGAGAGTGCTGTCATTGTTACTACAGTGTGAACCAGTAACGGATATGCATAAAAGTGATCAATTCCCGATCGTCGTCCAACCAGTGTTACCTGAAACAGAACAAAGAATGATTAAAGGATGGATCACTTCTAAAGCAACCAAGGAGGGATTTTCACAAAACCGTGTTCCGCCAGTCGTCCTCAGCATCGACATTATGACTATAGTGATTTATGATGCCGCTAATGCTTTTGTTCCCCAGACGTGGGAAACATGCCTAAAACGTGTTCTACTTTGGTGGTTGGCCAAGGTGGAGTAGGTTATCACAAACCATCATTTGCGAACCATATTGAATTCAAAGAAGCACGTGCTGTGTCTCAAATATTACGTTAATTGCTGAGGCAAATGAGACCTGGCGTAAAATCAAAGATATATCTGAGTAGAATCAGGACTTCCCAATATGGCAGCTGCAAAGCCATGACGTTGTTGTGGAAACTTTTGCGGTAATTTTCAACATGCTTGCAGAACCTTTTGCGAGAGTCAGTAGTTCTGTAAACTACTACCACGGAGTACCACCGGGCCCTGACAAAATTTCAAATGATTTCGTTTAGCATATAACAGTTATTGGATCGTTATAATGAACTAAGGTAAAATGGCACTCAACCACACAGTTTAAGAAATTAGTCATAGTTGCATATATGCTTCTCATACTGTTGAATAAGCTGAAGAAGATGGTAAATAGTCGGTTGACGCATCAGTTTCACAAATGTTATCAGTTCGGCTTCCGAATAGGATGATTTACGGTAGATTCCCTTGTAAGCGTAGAGAACGTCATTCAAGATACATTCACCAAACGGCAGCATTTGGTGGCAGTCTTTTTTGATATGAATGGAGCATACTACATGAGCTGAGATTCCTTATCTTGGATAGATTGTATAAATTTAGAATTCTAGGTAATCTGCCCTTTTGCTACTTTTCTGAATGAACTGTACTTTCGAGAAAGGAATGGTAATATATTATCAGATCAGAGGTCGCTTGAAAATGGTGCTCCGCCAGGCTCTACACTTAGCTGAATCATGTTAGTTATCCCATTATGAAATTGCAGTTGAAATAGATGTACCAGTCTCAAAATATCGATATTGCGATTGTTTCTGATGGTCAAAATATTTATTCAACGGGAGTGAAGTTGCAAGGATCCAACATAAAATTCCTCAGAATGGTGCGCGTATTAGTTTCAAGTTTTCCGAAGAGAATGTCAAGTGTGTTCACTTTTGTGTTTTGAGTTCACCACATCGCGATCATGTATTTCCTTTGCGGAATCTTGATATCCGATGTGTGGATTCAACATAATGTTGGGTTTGACTTTTGACAGATACTTGACCTGGCATCACATATGTTGCATCTATTCGTTATTGCTTGTGCATATTTCTGACATCCCTTGTAACAAACGTGTACACCTAATTAGTTTTTCTTTCATCCATTAGAATACAGGCGAGTGACTAATGAGTATGATGAATACCTATGGTATGAGTATCAAATCGCAAATACATCACTCAAATAATATCTTCTTGTTAGTAAAGTAGGAGCAATAACACGTTCGACAAAAATGCGTCTAGTAAGAGCTCGATACAAATAGCAGTGGACTTATCTCTGGTGCGATTCAGTTACGTGAGTGATAATCTTTCTGGGACGTTACCTGAAATTAGAGTCGATTGGCTAGAAATGCGATGCCTGTGATCATCATATATATATATATATATATATATATATATATATATATATATATATATATATATATATATATATATATATATATATATATATATATATATATATATATATATATATATATATATATATATATATATATATATATATATATATATTATATATATATATATATATATATATATATATATATATATATATATATATACATATATATATATATATATGTATAAACATATATATATATATATATATATATATATATATATATATATATATATATATATATATATATATATATATGTATATATATATATATATATACATATATGTATATATATATATATATATACATATATGTATATATATATATATATATATATATATATGTATGTATATATTTTTATTTCATTTTTCTATTTCTTAAGTTTGCGGACATCTGCAAAAAAATTTTCGGACTGTTACAGGTTCCCATATCTTCTGAAGCCTGTGGTTGAGTGGAAATCCGGTAAAACTACGTGAAAGAGCATTAAATTTTCTTTAAAATTCACTGGTTAAATTTATTAATACTTGTAATACTTGAAATACAAGCGATCAAAAAGAAGTAAAATTTTTTCAAATGTGAAAAAAAGCATATAAATGCAAGATTTCGGATAAGAAAATCATACTTTCACACATATCTATGTTTCATTACATATATTACCTCTCTCCTGAAATCCCTTCTTCTCTACGCCCTTCTTCATCCGCCCTCCGGTGTTTTTAAGTACCCTCAACATGTGGATAATGCTACGTGTTTCTTCAATATAAAAACGAGTGAATTCCTCACTCGCGTCACTCCATTACTACTGATGCTGGTTGAAAAACTTGAAAATGTCATGAATAGACATGACATTTTTCAACCAGTATGCTTATCATCAATTAGTTTGTATTTTGGCTTCTATCAAGAAAAATACAATACACTAACGGTATGTAAAGTCCATTGAGGTAAACAGCTGTTTAAAATATATCCCCTTGGTGCAGCGCCATTTCATTTCTCTTTTTGATAGTTGCTTCTGCTTATAATATTTGAATTTATCAAAAAGAAGAATGGCATTTTCACTCTCACTGATTCTTTCTTTCATTTTACTACACTTATATATTTAGGAATTCTCAATATCATGCATATTGGCGAACAAAATTTCGAATTTCGAAAACGACATTTGAAATTAGACTTAAGTCATTACATGCCAAACCCCTGATTTGGTCTCCTTTGTTGTTTCACGGTTCCTGGATCAGAGCAATGCCCAATTGCAACTTTTTGAATAACATCGTGATCACAGCTGAAGCTCCCTTCGAGTGATGCAGGTTCACTTGCGCAACCTTCGTGAAGATGAAAATCCCCGTCGGGTGTACCTCAAGGTTAACATCTAGGTCCATTACTATTCAATATTTAAATAAATGACATTTCAGAGTTCTTCAAATTCTCGTATTTTCTTATGTATGCTGATGCTCTTGAAATATTTCATACAGTTTCACACTTAAACGATTGTAAGCTCATTCAAGGCGACCTTGATCGATTTTTAGAGTACTGCAGACATAACGCCTTTTTCCTGAACAAATGCCATCAGATGACTTTTAGTTGAGATTCTAATTTAATAACCCATAATTATACCATGCAGGATCATAATCTCCACATCAGTAGTGAAGTGAACGATTTGGGAATTATTTTCGATTCGAAAATGACTTAGTAAACATATTTCATACATATCTAAGAAAGCGAACAAATTGCTAGGTTTTATTCTGAGAACAACTTATTCTTTCAGAGATTATAATACCTTGAGTACTCTCTTCATGTCTTACATAAATAGTCTTCTACGCTACGCCTCAACTATTTGGAACCCCCGCTATATAATATATATAAATCAAATAGAGAGTATCCATAACAAATTCATTGATTATATTAACAAAAGATATTTTAAAAACAGGTTACAATATCATATCGTAAATCGAAAGCTCAATTTCATTCGTCTTGCTGACAGAAGAGCTATTTCCGACATCAAATTTTTTTTTAAAATGTTGAATGGTATCTTTCAATCGTCCTCTATGAATGACTTGATTCATTACAATGTTCTACAATATACCACCCGCCATTATAATTTGTTTCATACGTCCATACCCAACACAAATTACTATTTGAATTGCCCTTCACACAGATGCTTGAAAAGTTATAACTCCATTTCAAACATAATAGACATTGATATTTTTTCTGACTCTTCGAATACTTTTGTAAACAAACTTAAGAAACATTTTGTCGTATCGTCGAATTGATAATATGTTCAATATTTTTTTGTATATAAAATATTTCTACTGTATAATTGAATTGTATAACATGACATATTTAGTATATTTGTGAATACTGTTTCTGGGTTCGTCCTGTTTGTGAAAAATAAAACCAATTTGATTTCATTAGTTTTTTATCCGACACATGGTTTTGGCTTAAAAAAATAAAAATTGTTTTACTTCAGGATCGATTGAAAGAAAATTGAGGGATCAGATTTGATCCAAAATGAATGATAATCCAAAAAATATCGGGTTAGCTTTTAAAAAAACGAGTTTTATTTTATAAAAGTGAGTTTGAATAAACGGACCAAATTTATTAATTATTGATGATAATAAATCTGCTTATAAAATCTGTTGGAAATAGCCACCGTCACTTGATAGGCATGCTTCCGCCCGTCTACGCATGGCATTATGTACGTGTTCATATATTCCCGGCGTATTTTGTATAGTTTCGCACGAGGCAACTATTCACTCGCTACAATTAACGAGAGTTTTATACACTAAATAAGGTGCCCCTATAAAAAAATCTGAACTGTTTAGATCGAGGGATAGGATAGGTCCTCCGCGACCTATCTAACGATTATGATAAACTGTATTTGAATAGTTTCGGACAATCACACTGAAATGAGCAGGGGCTCGCTCCATCGTGCGAGTACCATATTCGATTTCTTAACGCAATTGGCATATCTTCGATCGATCCACTTAGTTCTTCTTCGAGAAAGTATAAATAAGACCGATCATCAAGTCATCCTGGTAGAAAAAATGGACCTATTAGATAATCATTAATTATTCCTGCCCATACATTGACCAAAAATTGGTGTTGAAAATAGGTTTCGGTTATGGCATGGGGATTTCTTTCGCCCACAATGATTGATATGGAAATTTTGAATAGCATTCCGAGAAAAATTTGCTGTGTCTGTAAAGAAAATTTCTCAATGAAACTACGGATTCATTGCAATACTTAGAAGTTACCACTGACAGAAGTTCACAAGCTGTGAAAAATCTCTCAGGAGTAATGCCTGTACTCTTGAAATATGGTATGGGTATAACAAAAAATCAACCAAAATAAGTCAAACAGTTTGATGACAAATATTCAGAGTTCTAGCGCTCTTCCTCGTACTCGATGTTCTTCGATTTCTTGCAGCACCTCGTCCTCAATTTCGGGAGTTCTACCTTCCGAAGTACCTTCCTTGAAACTACCAGTTTCTTTAAGTCTGTCATGAATATTTGTAAAGATACGGCTACCTGGTAAGGCGCGATCAGGTTATCTTTCCTAATAAATGCGTCTGGCTTGTGTTGCATTACCATCGGTGGGGCCATATACGTAATGCTTTGCCACCATTTCCGCATTCGTGTTATTCACCATATCTACTGATATTCAGAAAAACAGCGGTCCACCAAAATAACTTCAATAACATACTTAAAAATTAAATAAATTACTCGCATTGATGAATATTAACACACACAACATACTTTCAGTAAACAGCTATTTTTTTATCGACATTTGTCAAAACGTCAATCATTCCAGGGTAACTAGATATATGTTTCCAAAAATTATTATAATCGCTTCTGCGATTTGAAGCAATTCAATTTGATTATTTTAATTAAGAACAAAGCATCTAACAAAAAAAAAAGTATTATTTGGATTCACACTCATTTTGAAACAAATCTGCTCAAAAAAGAATGAGAATTTTAAAAGTAGTTTTCATTTCAATAGAAAACAGTGGCGTGGTATTTTTTCTCTGAGAATATTCAATGCAAAACTTGTACGAACGTCACTGCTTTGAGAAAAATGGAAATTTTTGTACTTTTAAAAATGCTCCTTGATGCATAGAAGACATGTACAAAATTTAATAAAGTTATCTACAATGCTATCTAAGCTATTATTTTTTTTTCAAAATTTTATCACCCTGTATCTCGAAAATTAAGACTTTCAAGTTCATGAGTAGTTTTTTTCTTAAAATGAGTAAAAGAATCACCCTCTTAAATATCAGCATGTCTTCAAGGAATACCCTATATATATATATATATATATATATATATATATATATATATATATATATATATATATATATATAGTATATATAGAGTTAAATTGTGTTTAGATATAAACTTAATTTCTTTATTGAATAAAACTGACACAATTAACAAGACAAATATTTTTTGAACTCATTGAAGTTATTAGTTGGTATCCCTTCATTCAAATACAATGCTTTCGATTTATGTTGACTTTGAGTTTATAGCAACAAAGTAAAGAGATATCCTCTTCATTATGGAAGTTTATTATATTCACGCGACATTCTGTTGAGCATATATTGGTTGCAGTCGGAAGTTTCGGTTGAATAATTTTCTTTTATGAATTTATTTATATATACAGAGTGTTTTTGAATTGATGCGAAAGATTTCAATGGGTGATTCTTGAGCAAAAATTAAGGGGGGTCTTTTATATAACTTTTTGTTCAACACCTCCAATTTGAATTTAGGTAAAAAAAAATTGTTTTTATTCAATACATCCACTTTGGAAAAATTCAGAAGGATGAAATTTGGCAGATAAGTGATGCTAATAAAATGGCAGTTTTTGAGTGTTTTTCTACTCTTAGATGTAATCACAAGAGGCTGAAAAAAACAACCCCTATAATATTTTGCATCAGAACTTTTCAATGCGCCTATAATTTCCTATTGAAAAAATATATTTGAAAAGACTCAATCTGCAACATTTTCATGTCCTGTTTTTTAGCATAAAGTTGTTAGTTTGATCACAAAAAATAAAATACTGCTTGGACTCTTTTCCCATAAATTCACAGAGAGGTTATCATTTATAAAAGAAAAACAAGTAAGCTGCTGTCAAATGAAGTCATATGACAAATAGTTTCATTGTCCTGATTTTTCTAATTTCTAGACAGTTTTAATGACTTCTAACATTTTTCACAACTAAATAAAACTTTATTGAAAGAATGGCATTTTTTCATTTAGTTGAAGAATATTGCAAATTAGAGCGGATTGAACAATAATTGTACTATCAATAACAATAAAAAAATTACAAAACAACTGATTTTAACTTGGACAAAATTTCAATTACAAAAATCATAATAAATGCTGAAAATGGCGCCCCTCGACCAAAATGCAGCACTCTACTTTTCGTCTGATTGAATTCCGTATTCTTTGAAATAATCCTAGTGTATTTCTAAAAGTATTACATGCTACGATGATACGATCCCTTAAATCATCGATATATTCAACGGAAGTGGAATGAACCAGTGTTTTAAGAAAACCCCAAATGCAAAATTCCAATGGATTCAAATCTGGAGATCGGGCAGGCCAATTCTGGGTGCCTCCTCGGCCTATCCAGCGATTTGCATAAACTTCGTCTAAGTAGCGACGAGCGTTATTACTAAAGTGGACAGGAGCGCCATCATGCATGAACCATAGTTCTTGCCTAATTTGCACAGGTACATCATCAAAATATTGGGATAACTCTTCTTCAGGGAAATGGCAGTATGCGTCTCCAAGTAATCTTATTGGGAGAAAATATGGCACAATTAAATAATCATCAATAACTCCAAGCCACACATTCAATGAAAATTGATGTTGAAATTTAGATTCAGCAATTTCGTGTGGGTTTTCATGTGCCCATATGTGATTAATATGGAAATTTTTGATAGATTCCCGAGAAAAGCTTGCCCCATCAGTAAACAAAATATGAAGTACTGCGGAGCTTGTATGAACATTTGAATTATCCATTGACAAAAAATTAGACAAGGTAGAAAATCTCGAGGTAAGAGCGCTTGGACTCGTTGGATATGGTACAGCATTTGTTATTTTAAAATTCTAAATACTGCGCAATGGCTCACATTTAACTGTCAGGCAATTTGTCTCGTACTTGTTCCGGGAGATTCTTCAATTAAATTAAGAACAGCCTCCTCTAGTGCTACACTTCGTACTTCTCGAGAACATCCACAATCGACGGTTGTTCTTGAAAATTTTCTTCTTCTCGTGAACGTTGATGAATACGGGCGAATACGCTATGATGGGGTAATGTTTGTTCTAGATATAACTCAGCGTAATCCTCCGAGCTCTTAATCCATTTTCATAAGCACGACCATATAAAAAATGCATATCTGCCATTTCGGCATTTGTGTAATTTACCATTTTATTTACTTAATTAGTTGAAATAAAACTATTTTGTCATATGAGTTCATTTGACAGCAGTTTACTTGTTTTTTTTTTAATAAATGATAACCTCTGTGAATTTATGGGAAAAGAGCCTGAGCAGTATTTTATTTTTTTTGTGATCAAACTAACAGCTTTTTGATAAAAAGTCCTGACATAAAAAAGTTGCAGATCGAGTCTGTCTTTTCAAATATATTTTTTAAATAGGAAAATATAGGCGCATTAAAAGGTTCTGATACAAAATATTATAAGGGTTGTTTTTTCAGCTCCTTGTGATTACATTTTATGGTAACAAAAAGACTCAAAAACTGCCATTAAATGGCATTAGTCATCTGCCAAATTTCATTCTTCTAAATTTTTCCAAAGTTGATGTATTGAATACAAACAATTTTTTTTACCTAATTTCAAAGGGCTATAACTTGGAGGAAAAAGGGCGTTGAACAAAAATTTATATGAAAGACCCCCCTTAATTTTTGCTAAACAATCACCCATTGAAATTTTTCGCATCAATTCAGAAACACCCTATATATATATATATATATATATATATATATATATATATATATATATATATATATATATATATATATATATATATATATAAAATCAAGTACTAGGACATTTATCTGAAACTAATCAAACAAACCTCCTAGCGGAGCTGGTTATACGAGTTCACGAAACATCGAAATGCCTCCATACATCTTAGACGGTGTATGTTAGAAACATTAAGTTGTTTATCACAATCAATGGAAATGATAGACAGTCTGTTTCGCCCTTATTTGGGGCTCATCAGTATCATCCATCCATCGAAAGTGATAACCAACCAAATATTTCTAACGACGTTATATTTTCCTTCCAGTGACTATATGGCATATAAATATGACACAGCGCCACCAGTCGGAAACAATTGAACCACATCTTACAGATAGAAGAAAACATTTCGGCAACATGAACTCGCACGTCCTGACACCCGAAGGTGGTTACTATATTCGCTAAGCAAGAGTAAAGTTGCCACATCAAATCGATGTAATGCAACAATTACACACCGCTAGTAACAGCGCTCCGATTCTATCTTTTACGCAGTAATTGAATAGAAAGCAGAATTCTTCGTGTTTAACCGAAACACGTTCGTGGCAATAAAATCAAGTACTAGGACATTTATCTGAAACTAATCAAACAAACCTCCTAGCGGAGCTGGTTATATTGTTTCAATTGTTTCCGACTGGTGGCGCTGTGTCGTATTTATATGCCATATAGTCACTGGAAGGAAAATATAACGTCGTTAGAAATATTTGGTTGGTTATCACTTTCGATGGATGGATGATACTGATGAGCCCCAAATAAGGGCGAAACAGACTGTCTATCATTTCCATTGATTGTGATAAACAACTTAATGTTTCTAACATACACCGTCTAAGATGTATGGAGGCATTTCGATGTTTCGTGAACTCGTATAACCAGCTCCGCTAGGAGGTTTGTTTGATTAGTTTCAGATAAATGTCCTAGTACTTGATTTTATTGCCACGAACGTGTTTCGGTTAAACACGAAGAATTCTGCTTTCTATATATATATATATATATATATATATATATATATATATATATATATATATATATATATATATATATATATATATATATATGTATATACATATAGGGAAAGTGAAATCATTAATTCTATAAGAAATCGGAATCACTTTATCTCCGAACAAGATAACCTGGATTGTAAGTTATTACGAAAAATAAAGAAGGAAGAGTCCAGTCGAACGTGGCGTTCCACAGGGTACTATATTGGGCCCTTTTCTGTTTACAATGTATATGACCGAATTATTATTGTTGCAGAGTGACAGACAATTTGTTAGTTTTGCTGATGATACTATCATAATTCATACAGGAAAAAACTGGTTAGACCTAAAAGAAAAGCAGAAAGTGATTTCGTTGAAATAGATAATTGGTTAAAGCAATATTTCTTAATGTTTAATATAAAAAAGACGAAATATATACCTTTCGCTATAGATAGGCGTTCGTTGCCTCTCACTATTGTTGTAGACAGAGGATGGTACGTTCACAATTCCGTGCGCCTATGAGCACAAATATCTTGGCGTTACGCTGGATTGTCACCTCAGATGGTACTCGCAAGTTAATAAATTGATTACTAAGTTGAGATGCCTATTAACAAGACTTAGTAATCTTTCCTTTGTTCTGGATATGACACATCTGACAGTGGTTTATAGAGCGCTTGTAGAGTCGCATCTGATATAAAGTATTGTTGCGTGGGGTGGCGCTTATAGCCACGTAATAAGGAAGTTGGAAGTACAACAAAGATGACTCTTGAAGAACATACATACTAAGGATATTAGATTTCTAACCGACTAATTTTTCAGCTGTCGAATGTGTTGTGTGTGCTTTTTTGTGCTACGGTGTTTTCACAAATTTTACAAAAAAATATAAATAGAAGCATTTTGATTGAACATGATTTGGGCTCCCGGTACAGCAGGGGCTCATTATGTGTACCTAGATTCAGCAAGACTGTATGTCAACGTAGTCACTTGTACGTTGGCCCAAACTTGTATAATGAGATACCTTTGGAATTGAGAAATAAGAATAACTTTAAAAAATTTGAAAGTAATACAAAAAAATCGATAGCGAGAAGTAGGTTTTATATACATGAATAATTAATTAGTCAAAAAATTGTTAGATGTGTTGTTTAAGGTTATTGTAGATTGTCTATTCAATTTTAGTTCATTTTGATTTAAAGTAAGTTATCCAATCCAAATTTTTTATTTATGCTCACCACAGGCCATGGCCATTGTGAGTTGATTCAGTAATCATTTTATTTCCATTCGCGAAAACTAAATACTTCGTTTCTTTTTTTTGTGTGAATATGTATCCATCGCTTATTTTGTCTTGAATAAAAATATTTTTATTATTATATGTGTATAGCTATATATATATATATATTTATATATATATATATATATATATATATATATATATATATATATATATATATATATATATATATATATATATATATATATATATATATATATATATATATATATATATATATATATATATATATATATATATATATATATATATATATATATATATATATATATATATATATATATATATATATATATATATATATATATATATATATATATATATATATATATATATATATATATATATATATATAGTATGTCCACGGATGGGGTTTACAAGAGGACAAATGGACCAAAAATTAAAAGATACGAAAAAAAGTCACTCTTAATAAACGTTTCTGCTTATCTAGAAAATACGATTCATCTTAAGAAATTTTAATTTTTGTATACAGGGTGGGTACAAACTGCAAAATGTTATTTTCCTTAAAACTAAACATACCTTAGTTTGAAAGTTACGAAAAAAAATCACTCTTAGTAAACGTTTTTACTTATCTAGAAAATACGATTCATCATAAGAAACTTTAATTTTTTCATACAGGGTAGGTACAAACTGAAAAAATGTTATTTTGCTTAAGAGTTAACATACTTTATTTTGAATATTATGAAAACATTCCCTCTTAATGAACGTTTTATTTTTCTAGAAAATACGATTCATCTTAAGAAACTTCAATTTTTTTTTTACAGGGTGGGTACAAACTGCAAAAATGTCTTTTTCCTTAAGACTGAACATACCTTATCTTGAAAGTTACGAAAGAAAGTCACTCTTAATAAACGTTTTTACTTGATGAAGTAATTATAATAATAATAATATGAACATTTTTATTAATATGAAAATAATACGATAACGATTCCATTATTCAGAAACTCCACCGCCATACTCAACACATTTTTCTAATTGCTTTTTAAAATAAGTGAAAGATTTCCTGTTTTCTTCCTGAGATATCGTTTGGACAGCCTGGATAATTCTGCCCTTCACCACTTCAATATCATTTGGTACTGCGGTAGCAAAAACAATTTGTTTCAAACGACCCCATAAAAACATATCAGCCAAGGTTAAGTCGGGGATACTTGGAGGCCACAAAACTGGGCCATTCCTGTCAATCGACCTCAATCCAAATCTGCGGTCAAACCATTCTCTACCCTCACGAGCGAAATGAACTGAACAACCATCTTGCTGAAAATACATATTTTGTCGAAAATTTAATGGTAGATTTTTGAGTTCATCATTGAAAAATGTACCCATCCTGTATAAAAAAATTAAAGTTTCTTATGATGAATCGTATTTTCTGGACAAGTAGAAACGTTTATTAAGAGTGACTTCTTTTCGTAACTTTCAGAAAAAGGTATGTTCAGTCTTAAGGAAAATGACATTTTTGCAGTTTGTACCCACCCTGTATAAAAAAAATTAAAGTTTCTTAAGATGAATCATATTTTCTATAAAATAAAACGTTTATTAGGAGGGACTTTTTTTCATAATTTTCAAAATAAGGTATGTTTACTCTTAAGCAAAATAACCCTTTATCAGTTTGTACCGACCCTGTATAAAAAAATTAAAGTTTCTTATGATGAATCGTATTTTCTAGACAAGTAAAAACGTTTATTAAGAGTGAGATTTTTGGTAACTTTCAAAATAAGGTATGTTTAGTCGGAAAATAATATTTTTGCAGTTTGTACCCATCCTGTATACAAAAATTGAAATTTCTTAAGATGAATCGTATTTTCTAGACAAGCAGAAACGTTTATTAAGAGCGACTTTTTTTCGTATCTTTCAATTTTTAGTCCATTTGTCCTCTTTTAAACCCCATCCGTGGACATATTGTATATATATATATATATATATATATATATATATATATATATATATATATATATATATATATATATATATATATATATATATATATATATATATATATATATATATATATATATATATATATATATATATATATGTATGTAAATAATTCTAAATCTATAAAGTGGTTAAAATTGTATTTGAATAAGAAACTTAATCTCTTTATCTACATAATTATCTAGACAAATGTTCACTGAACGCATGAAGTTAATAATTGTTATCCCTTTATCAGAAATACCACCATTTCGACTTCTGTTGACTGAGTTTATAGCACCAAAGTCAATAGATATGCTATTCATTATAAAAGTTCATTATATGCACGCGATTGCCTTCAGCTAAAGATAATATTTTTTCAATATCCTGAATCATGTTAATTTTGAAATGGATGCTCAGTTTCTTTGGGTAAGTACCAATAAATTTTATAACATGGGTACTCTTGATCCCATACAAGTACAAATTGTCTGAAGTTTCTACAAAAGTTCTGTTTTCAAACTAGATAGAATCAATCATCGTTTCTGAGTGAGTTTTCATCTATCTAGTTTAAAAACAGGACTTTCACTTCAAAAGTTTCCAATTTGGCCAACCCTGTACATATTAATATGTATATATATATATATATATATATATATATATATATATATATATATATATATATATATATATATATATATATATATATATATATATATATATATATATATATATATATATATATATATATATATATATATATATATATTATATATATACATATATATATATATATATATATATTAAATATATATATATATGTATATATATATATATATATATATATATATATATATATATATATATATATATATATTATATATATATATATATATATATATATATATATATATATATATATATATATATATATATATATATATATATATATATATATATATATATATATATATATATATATATATATATTTATATATATATATATATATATATATATATATATATATATAAATATTATATATATATATATATATATATATATATATATGTATATATATATATATATATATATATATGTATATAAATATACGTATAGTAATATATATGTACAGAGTGGATCAATTTCAAAGGGATTTGGGGGTTTAGGGTACTTCTAGCATAGATAGCGAAAAACAAGTAGACATGTCCTGGGCACGATTTTCGAAACAAGTTTGAACATGAAAACCACTTTTTGATACTTCAAGTCGTTTTCAATCTACAGGGAGATTCTCAAAAGTTTACATTTTTGAAAATATTTCTTTTATTAACGAAACTATCGATTTTCCGAAGAGGCATTTTTTTAGTTTTTCTAAAGACCAATTCAGGAAAACTAAAATGTCAAATTACAATTAGTTTTCGAGAATTACACAAACTTGATAATTTTCTTATGGAACTTGCCATTTATATTTTTGTAAAAATTTACATAAAATTTCCTTTAGATTGATATACCACACGCAAAATTCTGTTTATTAGTGTTTTCAGTATATCACGTTTTTAAAAATTACCATAGTTGGTTGCGACTTCGACATTAGGTGTAACACAAAGAGATATCATTTTTCTAAATCAAGTGAGTTCTGCTTGCAAAACTGCATTTAAAATTAAGTTTCATCAGAGTAAGCTTTGACAAAAACAGTATTTGGTTATATCAACCGAAAAATATTGGCAAGATAACAAAGAATTACCCATGGTTGTCATTTTCGAGCAAAAATTTATTAAAATATTTCTAAAAGTATAATAGGCTGAAGTATTTCATAGAGGCGAATGAAGATATAGCTTTATCATTGCGAATGTCTCAGGAGTGATATTCAAAGAAAAGGCAACGTTAGGGTAATATATTTAGCCCACTAAAAATAAAAATCTAATTATAGACAAAGAATTAGATCAATTGACAGTTTTATGCATTCTGAAAATTATTCTTACCTTTTGTTGTTCTAGCTTCTTCAGTATTCCATTTCATTGCTCTGGCGGAAGTGTTTGGAGAAAGATTTATGTCGTCCAAAACTGTCAATTTCTCTAACTGACTCTCATTAGATTTCAATAGTTTGTTGTTCTTGGTTTGTTAAATGAACCATATGTAGCCCAGTCAATAAATGCCCGAAAACATGAAACCTCAGAAAAAATTTGCGTGAAGCTGAATTTTTCCCTATCGATAAACCACAACCGAAGGACCATTTTAACAAAAGTCCCCAAAAATCCCCTTGGAGCTCCATACCCTACCCCCTCAAAGAATCAAAATGTCAATAATTGCGGCAACCCCTGAATCTACGGTACTAATGATCGGATGAATTTGGATATTTTTTTTTGTTTGTCTTAACTAAGACTATGATAATGGTCCTCTTTGTTTTCACGGTAAACCTTATAGTTTTTTCATAAATGAATGTAATTGCGCGGAAAAATAATTTTTCCCGCACGAAAATAAGCAACCTTAACATTATTCAATTACCAATTGAATAATCTCCAGTTTTTATTTAAAGTTTTTTCCTGCAATATGATATCCTAAAAGCCTATATGCAAAAATATAGCGTGTTAGGATTAAAAAATTGTTTTACCGTGCATTTACATTTATTTATGAAACAACTGTTAGGTCGTGAAAGACAACCATTATTGTAGCCTATTTTATAACAAATACAGCAAAAAAATATTCAACTTGATCCGATTATTAGTACCGAAGATTTAGGTGTTTTCACCTTGATCCTTTGGTAGTAGTGTATCGATGGTGAAAATTTCAGTTTTACGCTCGGTTTTACGCTAATTTTTTTCATATCAAAATCTTCATCGACTAGGCTACCGATATTAGGTTTTTCTTCTGTCAGCTGAATATTTTAGAAGGTTGCCTCCTCTTTGAATATCGCTCATGATTCATTCGCAATGACAAAGCTATATTAACATTCATCTCTATAAGATATTTGAGCATATTATACTTTTCGAAATGTTGAAACATTTCAATAAATATTTGCTCGAAAATGA
>JARQZK010005087.1:577500-607500 GCA_030704885.1 Cynegetis impunctata | reverse complement strand
AAAATTTGATCCAGTAAGTAGGCCTTATCATTAATTTGGTTAAAAACAAGAAAACACCAGTTGAGAGTTTAAGCGTTAAAACTGATGCTTCACAAAATACGAGATATTTCGAAAACCATAAGGTTTAGGTGAATTGAACCTTTATGAAACTGGCATTTGTTTTCACTGTAAAATCCAAAAATGAAATAATATACAGGGTATTCCATTTTGAAAATACTAACTTTGATAGTTTTCGTGTTTTTGGCACACCCTGTACAACATGAAAATATTTTCAAAATGTAGTTCTAATAGGTCCCTATCCATCCTAAAGAAAAAACTTTCATACTAAAAATCTAATACTTTCGCCATAACTCTTCGTGTCGAATAAGGTGAAAGTTAGTAGGCCTTATCATTAATTTGGTTGAAAAAAGAAAACACCAGTTGAGAGTTTAAGCGTTAAAACTGATGCTACACAAAATACGATATATTTCGAAAACCATAAGGTTAAGGTGAATTAAACATAAATAAAACTGGCATTTGTTTTCACCGTAAAATCCTAAAATGAAATAATATACAGGGTATTCTATTTAAAAAATACCAACTGTGATACTTTTCGTGTTTTTGGAACACCCTGTTCAACATGATCCATCTTAATATATATATATATATATATATATATATATATATATATATATATATATATATATATATATATATATATATATATATATATATATTATATATATCTTTATATATATATATATATATATATATATATATATATATAAATATATATATATATATATATATATATATATATATATATATATATATATATATATATATATATTATATATATATATATATATATATATATATATATATATATATATATATATATATATATATATATATATATTTATATATATATATATATATATATATATATATATATATATTTATATATATTTATATATATATATATATATATATATATATATATATATATAATATATAAACGAATTTACAAATACATCTAAACCAGAAAGAGGTAAAGAAACATTTGAAGTCTGGGAAATGTTTTACATTGTTTACTTTTTCGCTTTGTCGATAAATTGTATAATTTTAAAATCATTGAAACATATTTTGATATATATTTATATATATATATATATATATATATATATATATATATATATATATATATATATATATATATATATATATATATATATATATATATATGTATATATATATATATATATACATATATATATATATATATATATATATATATATATATATATATATATATATATATATATATATATATATATATATCTATATATATATATTTATATATATATATATATTTATATATTTATATTTATATATATATATATATATATAAATATATATATATATATATATATATATATATATATATATATATATATATATATATATATTATATATAATCTTATTGTCATATGCATCTGAACCCGAAAGAGGTAAAGAAACATTTGAAGCCTGGGAAATGCTGATTTGGGTGTCCGTCCTTTTTGCGATTCCTCCAGTTCGATAAGGATAAAAGAAACAGGGCCGTGGTAAAGAAAAGGAATAAGAAAGTGATGGCTCGAAGGAAGTTATTATTATTATTATTATTATTATTACAAAAATGAGAGTTGAGGTTTACCTATAAACTCAAAAATATAAACATAAAATTGAAACTAAAAAAGAATTCGAGAAGTGATACAAACATATAAATAAACTGAGTAACAAATCGAATGAGCTTAAATTGAAATTAAATTTATTAACGATGAAGTTCAGACCATCTATCCAGAGAGCTCTTGAATACCTGGTAGGTTGAAGAACTAGTTGTTGGAGACTGCTATTGGTCATCAGTTCAGCATATGGGAACGATGGCGCGTTTGGTGAGGGTTGCTGAATAACAGGCCATTGAAGATCGGGACAATTGAACTCTCCAGCTATGAACAAGTTGTTATATTTCTCGGAGCTCTCGGACAGGAAAGCTGTCAATTGAGTATCTTCAGAGCAAGGACGAGGTCGATAAATGCATCCAATGAAAAGTGTAAAATTCTGTCCTTGAACGATGAGGTGATATCCTGGCTCAAGTAAATACAGGAGTGCTGGTACTAGCAACTCGGTGAAGAGTGTAATTAGGTATGTCGAATGCGCCGTTTGGAATCGATGGATGGAGCCAGGATTCTGTTATCAATATAATGAAAGGTTTCTGTAGTTGAATAATGGACAATAGTTCAGAAAATTTGGAAGAAAGTGATTGTATATTCGTGTAAAGCAACGGCCAAACCAAGAGATTATTCAGTTTTTTGATGATAACGCTGGAGGAGGTGAAGAAGGAACTATACTTGGGATACCCTGTATATATTTTATAGTTAGGTTGGATTCACCTGCTTGTTGACGGCGCCTCAACTCGGCACGAAGAGAATTAAGGGCAGATACTTGCTTTTTTGTTTTATCATCATAAATTACTACGTGACGGAACACAGGATGAGCCTTCAGTTTAGATTTATTTCTCAAAATAGCCGAAACATAATCAGGAGACGAAAAAGTAGCTCTAATCCACCCTGGTTTACTATTATTTTTGGATGGTAATCGAGTTGAACCGATGAGAGTGGAACTAGCACCCTGCTGAATGTGCTCCACAATATCACGAACACTGGTAGTGTCGAGCGATGCGTCAGCATTCTCACGGATATTACATAAAATGAGGTTGTGAGATTTCCCCACACGATTCAGAATTTCCGTCATGTCAACGTGGTCTGAAAGATTAGAAGAAGTCGATGAAACAGTATCTAGTTTCGAAGAAATGGTGGCAACCTTCTCGCCCAGTGCCGAGGTGGCCTGATATACACTTGCAATTTCCGACTGACATTCGTCTATCGCGCTCTGATGCTTAGTGAGTATAACACTATGTTCCTTTATTGTTGCAGTACAATTTGCCAATTGGCTGAAGAGGTCGTCTTGGCGTTTTTCGATACGTTCAACACTAGCAGCTACCCTTTGAATATTATCTAGAAGAGTGTTGAAATGTTGTGATGTAAAAGGCGTGCTACTATCCTGAGACTGAGAATGTTGAGCTGGATGCGAAGAAGAAAGCCCAGAACTGGAAGAATTACTACGGAGTCTCCTCTCCTGAGAACTACAAAAAAGGCATACCCATTTGTCGGCATCTTCAGAAAATTCAACTCCGCCAACTGAGAGCCCAACGCATTCAGCATGAAAATGTTTTTGGCATTTTGCACAAGCAATAGATAGTTGAGATGTCCCTATCTGTTTTCTGCAGGTAGTACAGCTACGTGGCATTATGTGGGATAATAAGGGTGAAGGAATAGGGATGACAGTTAGACTCTTCACTTCAATGGGCCGTTAAAGAAGACTTATCACAGATGGAAGGCCACGGTTGATAGGAATATATGTAGGGAAATAAAAGGGAATGCGCGAGAGTTCCGAGATCAGAGAAGGAAAGCCGCCACCTGTACCCTCCACAACCGCAGTGGGATTACTGAAGTGATGAATACTGAATTGAAGCGGTGCACCATGCAAGAAGAGAAGGGGCCGTCAAGGTCAACCAGTTTCGGAAAATCTCGCGTAACAGCGAGAGTTCAAATGTAAATATATGAAATAAACTGAATAATTGATCAAATAATATGGAAAAATACACCCACCATTCATCAAAGACCGTTACAAAAAAAACGGAAAAAAAAAGGAACTCAATAACAGTATAATAGTCTACGGACTTACTTTGTGTGGAATATAATTGTTTAATTTCGGCCTGGAACACAATTAATGTATTGCTGTTGGAGAGTAATTTACTAAACACGTCTGCACTTCTCGAAGACTCGATGTTATTGGAAGATAAATACGAAAATGAATAAGCTTATGAAAATGTAGGCCTCGCAGAGAAAATAGAGATATAACAGAAAATTAAATATCTAAAACGTGGACAACAGGTTTATGAATCTGAAATGAAACGTTCGCGCGAAGACAATGAAATCAGAATTGAAGAAGATGAAAAACTGAAACTCAAATCAGAAAAACACACAACAAAATGAAACAAAATGAATGAGTAGAACGGAAAAACAACGTGATCGTTTCAGAAATTATACTGGAAAAACATGAATAGAAATATAAGAAACTTAACGGACTTCTCCATCATAGAAAACCTAGCAATAGATTCCAAGATAAAGTCTTTCCTGAAAATTGGAAGAACGCTGTATAATAATATATAATATATATATATATATATATATATATATATATATATATATATATATATATATATATATATATATATATATATATATATATATATATATATATATATATATCTATATATATTATATATATATATATATATATATATATATATATATATATATATAATATACATATATATATAAATATATATATATATATATATATATATATATATATATATATATATATATATATATATTATATATATATATATATATATATATATATATATATATATATATATATATATATATATATATATATATATCATCATCAATAAACCTATTGTAACGTCCACTGCTGAACATAGGTCTCCCGCAAATTTTTCCACTCTTCCCTATTCTGTGCAGCTTGAATCCAGTTTGTCCTTATCCTCCTTATATCATCCGTCTCTCTTGTGGGGGGTCTCCCTCTACTTCGATATGCCTCTTGTCTTGGCCTCCACTCGATAATCTTTTTTGTCCATCTTCAATTCTCGCAACGTGCCCGCCCAGTTCCATTTTAAAAGAAGTTATTTTCTTCACTGCGTGTGTAAACTCCTGTCCTTCTCCTTATTTCTCTGTTAGATATTCTATCTCTAAGCGAAATTCCCAGCATTGATCTTTCCATTGCTGCCTGTGTTGTTCTTATTTTATTAATAGAATTTTTGGTCAATGTAAGGGT
The DNA here is from genome assembly GCA_030704885.1 of Cynegetis impunctata. Classification (NCBI taxonomy): domain Eukaryota; kingdom Metazoa; phylum Arthropoda; class Insecta; order Coleoptera; family Coccinellidae; genus Cynegetis; species Cynegetis impunctata. The sequence continues at coordinate 602,556 of JARQZK010005087.1, read as the reverse complement.
TTCGGCTCCGTACGTCATGACAGGCAGAACACATTGGTTATAAAGCTTACGCTTCAGACACATAGGAAGATCAGACCCAAATGAATCTTTGAGATTGCCAAATGCTGCCCATGCCAAGCCTAATCTCCTGAAAATTTCGCAGGTCTGGTTATCTCGACCTATGCGAATTTCATGGCCCAAGTATTTATAGGACATCACTTGTTGTAACTCAGTGTCACCTAAGGGTATGTTTTTAGATACTACTAGATTAGTCATAAATTGGGTCTTTGATATATTGATTTTTAGCCCAATTTGACCTGATGCTTGATAAAGTCTTTTCAGAGATATTGTGGCTTTATCAGTACGGTCCGAAATCAAAACTATATCATCAGCGAATCTGAGGTGGCTGAGATTTTCGCCATTGACATTTATACCCATAGTATCCCAATCTATCTGTTTGCACATATACTGTAGCAATGTAGTAAATAATTTAGGGGAAATTGTATCGCCCTGTCGGATTCCACGATTTATATTGAATTTGTCGGTATCGGCATGCAGTCTAACATGGGCTGTGGCACTGTCATAAATGTTTTTTATGAGTGTTATGTAACGATGATCGATACGACTGTCCGCTAGGGCTAGTAGTAGCTTGTGCTGGTCCACAGTATCGAACGCTTTTTCATAATCTACAAAGACCAGTACTAGTGGTCTGTTGTATTCTACACATTTCTCTACCAGCGATTTTATCACTTGTAGGTGATCGTTCGTGCCGTAGCCAGACCGAAACCCAGCCTGCTCACAGGGTTGATAGCTATCGAGTTTGTTGGTTAGCCTTTTTGTGATTATTGCCATGAACAGCTTGTATACGTGAGACAGCAAACTGATCGGTCGATAATTTCTCAGATCTGTAATGTCGCCCTTCTTATGCATAATGACAATGACAGCATTTGTCCATTGGGAGGGTGTTGTCCCCTTTAGAAGGCAAGCATTGAATAGTTTCTTGATTAGATATAGCAAGGTTGATCCTCCTTCTTTGATACATTCAATTGTTATGTCATCATCACCAGGCGATTTGTTGTTTTTCATATTTTTTAAGGCTGATTTGATCTCACTTGTGGTTATGTCTGGAACATCCTCCGATCCTGCATTCTGAACTTTTGGTATTGGCTGTTGGTTTGCAGGTTCAACTTGTTTTGAGTACAGCTCCGAATAAAATTCCTTCACTATCCTTGTCAACTCGTCCCTACTTGAAACAATGTTCCCGTGTTTGTCTGCCAACTTACAAATATTTCTTTTACCTGAGTTAAGTTTGCGTTTGAGCACTTTCATACTCTTATTTTCTTCTATTGTTCTTGCCACCTGTATTGTGTTATATGTCCTGATATCTTTTCTGACAGCTTTAGATATCTCCTTATTTAACTGTGATAAGAGGGTGGAGTTTGTTGTATGTTTGTCTAGCATTTCTCTTCTTGATTTCATCATATTCAATGTGTTCAAAACTCAATTTCTCTTCTTTTTTTTCTAATTTTGAAGCAGCTCTTTTGTCTTGCATCTTGTATCGTATTGTTAATTTGTTCATTCAAGTCGTCAATATCTATTTGTTCTTCATTAATGTTTTTAAGATGTTGCAGGCTAGTCGTAATCATTTCTTCATAGGCATTTACATCTTTAATATCTTTCGGGATAAGCTTTCGAGTTGTATTTATCATCTTTCTTCGTTCTTTTCTTACGTTGATAAAAATTCTTGTTCGGACTAGACGGTGATCACTACCAACCGAAAATTTGTTTAGTACGGTGACATCCTGTATTATATCTCTCCTATTCGATATTACAAAGTCGATCTCATTTTTCGTAACACCGTCGGGGCTCCGCCAAGTCCATTTGCGTTGGTTATTCTTTTTAAAGAAGGTGTTCATACATTGCAATTTATGGTGCAACAGGAAGTTCAAAAGCATGTCTCCTCTATTGTTTCTTTCTCCATACCCATGGGGACCAAGAGCAGTTTCGCTATCGTCAAGCTTAGGACCTAATTTGGCATTAAAATCACCTAGAAGGATTGTATATTTTTCCTGATCTTGTTGTATGGCTTTAGAGATATCTTCGTAAAAGCTTTCGACTTCATCGTCATTGTGTGTTGATGTTGGGGCATACGCTTGGATAATTTTCACTTTGTTTCTCTTATTGATTTCTAGAACTAAGTATATGACTCTTGTTGAGATACTTTGGATTTTTCTTACGTTGTTTTTATGTGTCCTATTAATGAAGAAGCCTACTCCCCCTTCTAGTTTTTCTTCATCTCCTTTGTAGTGGAACAAATGACCTGACTTAAGTTCTATTTGATCTTCTCCCTTACGTCGTACTTCACTTATTCCTAAGACATCCCATTTGATGTGTCTTAGCTCTTCTTCCAGCTCGTGTAGTTTTTGGTCGGATGATAGTGTTCTTATATTATAGGTGGCGATATGCATTGTCGTTTTTCCATGGTAGCCGGATCTATCCCGGTGATTCTTCGCACCCTTCGCTCTCAGTCTTGTCTGATTGCTACCATAATCAGGGACCATTGAGCTGCCGGGGACTAAGGGCCTTTGCATACATTGAATATCCATGTGTTTTACGGGGTTTTTGGCCTGTACTCTACCACGCTGGCCATTGCGGGTTGGTAGAGGGATGATATGAGAGATTACATTTCCTTAATCCTCGGTTGAACAGTTATACCACTGTGACTTGGTCGCCAGAGCCTCGTTAGTACTAGCAGGGAGTACCGGGTAACTGATGGAATCAGCTACCACTCGTGCAGGTGAGGTTGACATTTGGACAGGCCTTCATCCCTTACCCCCCTTCGTCCCTTACCCCCCTCGTCCCTTACCCTCCTTATATATATATATATATATATATATATATATATATATATATATATATATATATATATATATATATATATAATATATATACTATATATATATATATATATATATATATATATATATATATATGAAAAACTAGGTTCTCGGAATGAACCGCGTAAAAGATTTGAAAAATCTCGACGTTTCGGCTCCTTTTGCGAAGCCATCTTCAGGAGAATTAGAAGGAAAATAATTCAGATACGTGGCCTCAATCTGCCTACTCCACGAATCGAATTAGGAGGAATCGGAAACAATACGATTGCGTGGTCACAACCTGCCTACTCCACCAACCGTACTGCTTCCTGTCAACTCTGAAGTCTCAACCTGCCTACTCTTCAGAGCCAACTGACGGGTCGATCGTCGTGTGGCCGTATTTATAGGCGAGGGGGCGGGTACTCTATTGACGTAGTTATTGACGTAGTATTGACGTCAATGGGGTATTCACGCACGGTATCAGTGCGGGATGTACTCTGATTGGGTGTGACATGGCGACCACTGAGAAGTGGTTTCCATGCTGATGGGAGTCTGTGACTGTCATCTATGGTGTTCAAACAATTTGGACGTTTTTCTATTTCTACAGCTTCACGAAAAATTCGGGATTTGAAAGATCGGACGGGAGCAATAGTTCTTGTATTGGGGAAATCGATAATGTGGCCTGTTTGGGTGTGATGTTGGGAAAGGGCGTTGGTGATATCTGAGTGTCTTACTGAAAGTGAATGTTCCTTGGCACGGACCTGAATTCGTCGGTTCGTTTGTCCTATATAAGAACGAGGACAATTGGAACAGGGAATCTCATAAACACCGTGATTTTCGTTAGGAATTTTATCCTTGACGGATCTGACCAGATGGGAGAGTTTTTGTTGGGCGGTGAATATTGTTTTGATGTTTGTGTTTTTGAGAGATCTCGCGATCTTATCTGTTACTCCTTTGATGTAAGGAAGGAATAATCTAGGTGTAGATTCTTGGTCAGTGCGATTGGAAGTTGGTAGAGGTGGGGTGATGTTTGTGTGCTTGCGTATGTTCTTGTTGATTTGATATGTGTTGTAACCGTTCTGTAATAATATATGTTTTAGAGTATTGAGTTCTGATTCACGGTGTTCGTCGCCAGATAGTCGAATGGAGCGGTAGATTAGGGTATTAACTACAGAGTTAAGTTGAGAGGGATGGTGGTGAGACTGGGCGTTCAGATAACGGTTTGTATGGGTGGGTTTACGATAAACTGAATAGGAGAAGCCTTGGGATGGAAGTTTTTTGACCATGACATCGAGGAATGGTAGAGACCCATCGTTTTCCACTTCCATTGTGATTTGGATACTTGGATGTATGCCATTCAAATGATTCAAGAAGTGGAGCAATGAGTCTCCGCCGTGGGGCCAGATCGCAGATCTAAAGAGGCAGGTTGGAAGAAAAATCATGGAAATCAACTAAAATCAGAAAATCAATAGAAAATACAGTAGTAATTGACACAAGAGCTGAAAAGAGCCGAAATACATTATGACAAAGAGGAATCTTAATAAATAAGAAAGACAAAAGGAGTGACCAGAATACAAAAAATACAAGAACAAACTACATGAAGAATATGCCAAAGCATACACCTGAAAGAAATAAAAAGATATTGAAGCATATAATATAAATACTGAGAATACCTAGTAAAACTCTCTGGAAAAATATCAAGTAGGCGATTAAAAAGGTTGTAAAAAAAACATGTGAAATTAGTCGGGTAAGTAAAAACAAGAAAATATTAATTAGTGGAGAGAAGAAATGAAAACAGAAATAACAATAAAATTATCTTGGAGATAAAACCTAACGAAAATACCATTCATATAAAGAACAAAGAGGAAAGGTAGGATAATAGCTGAAACAATTAAAATGGAACTTATAGGTACAGAAAAGATGGATAAAAGTAGTTGCGAAAACCGAAAGCTATTTAACAAAGTATACTCAAATCACTACGAAAGTGAAAACAGAGCCAAGTTCAACTTATGTTATCATGAATTGGAGAATAGATCTTGGAACGTAAAATCGTGATGAATTATATTATCTATGAGAAAACGAACAGCTCTACAACTCCTGTGTATGAAACTAACCGCAATGCTGCAATGGATAATTGTTTTAATTCTTTTCAACTAGCAACAACACTGTCTTTTCAACCATATGACTTCATCTTAGTTGAGAACATCAGATAAGAAAGAAATACAATCCGGAATTATCTCGATGAATGATTGACAAGTAAGAATACCAGAACTTTGGTTTTACAATAAAATACAAGTGTCTTACGAGAGAAAAAGGTGCCTACTTGTTTATTGACATTGACAAACAATTTCTGACATTATGGTACATGTTTTGTTTGATTAGGTGCTTCTTGAGGTCCATCCGAAGCTGAATCAATGAAGTGGTTATTTGCCATTTTCAATTATACTATTAAAATGGGAAAAAATTGAAACAGTTTTGCGACAATTGTTTTTTCGAATTATTACCTGGTTTAAATTTCAATGGAATAACTGAACTTTCTAAAAAACTATTTCGTTGACAATTATTGAGAAAATCTTATCGAAATTCATTATTCGAACCAATGACGATAAATATAAATATCAAAAACAATGGAAAATTAGCTAACTCCTCTAATTGAAAATAGGATTTTACCACAATCAACAAAAATTCTTTGAAGAGGAAGTGACGAATTTACATTTCTTGAAATTTATGTGTCAGTGTTTCGTCTGACTAACTGGTGTCTACTGTACATTCCTCCAAACAGTCACCATCATCGAATCGAAAAGAATTGTCAGAGATATTTATTTTAAACTTAAATCATCTACAAGAACTAATACTGAGTATAAAACTCAAATAAAATAAAGTTTTCAAACCAGGATCTCTAATGTATATATATATATATATATATATATATATATATATATATATATATATATATATATATATATATATATATATATATATATACAGGCTGTTTCTGAATTGATGCGAAAGATTTCAATGGGTGATTCTTCAGCAAAAATTAAGGGGGGTCTTTCATATAACTTTTTGTTCAACACCCTTTTCCCTCCAAGTTACAGCCCTTTGAAATTAGGTAAAAAAAATTGATTTTAGTCAATACATCCACTTCGGAAAAATTTGGAAGAATGAAATTTGGCAGATAACTGATGCTAATAAAATGGCAGTTTTTGAGTGTTTTTGTTACCCTTAAATGTAATCACAAAGGGCTAAAAACAACAACCCCTATAATATTTTGCATCAGAACTTTTTAATGCGCCTATATTTTCCTTGTTGAAAAATATATTCGAAAAGACAGATTCGATCTGCAACTTTTTCATGTTAGTTTGATCACAAAAAAATAAAATAGTGCTCAGACTATTTTCCCATAAATTCACAGAGGTTATCATTTATTTAAAAAAAAACAAGTGAGCTGCTGTCAAATGTCAAATAATTTGTTAATTGTTATTATTAGTACAATTATTATTCAATTCGCTCTAATTTGCAATATTCTTCAACTAAATAAAAAAATGCCATTCTTTCAATAAAGTTTTATTTAATTGTGAAAAATGTTTGAAGTCATTATAAAACTGTCTAGAAATTAGAGAAATTCAGGGCAATGAAACTATTTGTCATATGACTTCATTTGAGAGCAGCTCACTTGTTTTTTCTCAATAAATGATAACCTCTGTGAATTTATGGGAAAAGAGTCTGAGCATTATTTTATTTTTTTGTGATCAAACTAACATCTTTATGATGAAAAGTTAAGAAATGAAAAAGTTGCAGATTGAGTCTGTCTTTTCAAATATTTTTTTTTTTTTTTAATATATTTTTTAAATAGAAAAGTATAAGCGCATTAAAAAGTTCTGATGCAAAATATTAGGGGGGTTGTTTTTTTCAGCCCCTTGTGCTAACATTTTAGTGTAACAAAAACACTCGAAAACTGCCTTTTTATTAGCAGCAGTTATCTGCCAAATTTCATTCCTCTAGTTTCTTCCTAAGTGGATGTATTGAATAAAAACTATTTTTTTTCACCTAATTTCAAAGGGCTGCAAGTTGGAGGGAAAACGGTGTTGAACAGAAAGTTATATGAAAAACCCCCCTTAATTTTTGCTGAAGAATCACCCATTGAATTCTTTCGCATCAATTCAGAAACACCCTGTATATATATATATATATATATATATATATATATATATATATATATATATATATATCATTACATATTATATATATATAATATTTATATATATATATATATATATATATATATATATATATATATATATATATATATTTATTTATATATATATATATATATATTTTATATAATATTATATATATATATTAAATATAAATATATATATATATATATATATATATATATATATATATATATATATATATATATATATATATAATGAATAAATATGAATATATTATTATCACTCCAAGTGAAAAACGAATAACTTTTAATATCAAAAGTATTAAGTATTGAGGATTAAAATACAAAAGACAAAGTTATTGTATTTGTTTCTTAAATACTTAATTACTGCCCATTGTGACTCTTCTTGACTGCCGAATACATAGTTTAGAAATTGCAAATTGTGTTTAAACATTTACAACTTGTAGCTGATAGGAGCATAAAATAGTTGCATGGGAATGCCGAGGAAATGACGTTTGAATTTTACAGAATATTTCAAACTACATTGGCTGAACTTGGTCAGTGCACTTTTCCAGAGAATTTCCAGTTCGGAGTAGCTTCTTCAGCATATCAAATTGAAGGCGCTTGGAATGAAGGAGGCAAGTAAAACATTCACAGTATTTTCATATCATCATACCTTCTATATTTTGCACAAATAAATGGTTTAAATTCAAATTTATATAGATTTACTTAGTTATTATAAATCAGAGGTTAACAAAATTCATCACAGTGAAAATTGAACATTATAAAGAAAAGTGGTCTAAGTTAAGTTTTCTGCATACATTTTAGTACAATCAAGTATAAGGTCATATGTTTAACGTCGATTACAACAGATAATATCATCGTATTAAGAAATAATATAAATCATTTCATAACCAGATCCATACTTGCTCCAAACCACAAATCCTATTATCAATGGCCTCGGAAGATGATTCAATATTCTATAAACTAAAGCCATTAACACAAAACAAATCTGTAAGTGCAAATAATAATATATTTCAATAATTATAACATCAGATCAAGTGGAAAATAAAAAAGAAATGCATTAGAACTAGTAGAAGGAAATATTTGTGGAGAGATAATTTATGATAAGAATGTTTATCTTTCAGAGATTTTTGTAGTTTTTTTGAGTGATTTTAATGTAGAATTATTTTTACGTTTCATATCATTGATTGTTACTATAAGTTGATTACTTTTTCATTTCAGAACTAAAGAAGTTTTTCAATATTCTTAATATATTTCGAATTTTTGCAATTGACCGTAGACATATCTGTAGGGGTTTACTGTCTACTCGAGAACAATCAAATTCAATTCATATCTGTCCTGACAGTTCAGATAGATGTGTATGGAGAAAATATCTTTGATAGTGACTTTAAATTATAGAGATATTACAGACTCTATGCTTTAAATACGTTTTAGCCTTTTTTGAAGAAAAACAAAATAATTCGAACTCATGATATCAATATCTGAATATTATGAATATGATTGCTTTCAATTACCTTATCTTCAATTATTTTGTGATTTTTATTCAACTGAACTGAATATGTTTTATTCAATCTGCATATTGAATACCTACTCACAGTTTTTTCAGTTCTATTTAGCTAGTCAATTATTGGAGAAAATGAGTTAGCATTATCTTGACTAATGAAATAAGTGTGAATATACGGAATTACTTTTGTGAATTTTTAAATTTAGATTCATGCCATCTTGAGACTGAACTATCGAAGAATAAAGCCATTAGCCAGATCTTGTGAATCGAGAAATATACTTACCAATTCGGTACTTGGTTATTTATATTGATACTTAATTCACAACTTTTCATTTGTAAGATATATATATATATATATATATATATATATATATATATATATATATATATATATATATATATACAGGGTTAGAACTATTTAGAGGGGGACTACAGGGATATCGTAAACCGTTAGAAATACAGGGTGGCTCAAATTACAAAAAAGTTGCGTTATTTAGGGATGAGTGTGATGGTGTAAACAGATCCAAAATATCTCCAATGGTTCCCGAGATATTTCAAGAAAACTTAAAATCGAGATTTTCTTTTTTTCTTTGTAACTCATTTGTTTCTGGAGATAACTTCACGAAATTCGGTTTGTAGCTATTATTCAACAAGGCAATTCTACCGGCGTTGTCAGATTTTTTCTGTTTTCCATTGTTACAGAGACGTGATAGTCAACTTTTTTTTTCTTATGGGCTGGTTCTCCTTATGAAATGATAAAGAAAAAAATTACGAATTCAAAATTGTATCACACTTTACAAAAATACTGAGTCTAGTTACGCAAATTTGAACTTCTTTTTATTTTCTTGTTTAAGTAGTAGGCTGGTGTCAGAATTGTCAAATAACTTTGTTGACAGTTGTAATGTGTAACCATCACTTGAGCTTTGTAAATACCTTAATCCTGTTTGGTCAGTAACGCCCTATTAATTACATAAGTAATGAAATATTCGTTGTCGGAAAAACAAGACACATGTATGATACTTACATACGCGCATATAGAAACTCCAGAATAGCATCTGAACGTTATTTGCAACAATATCCAGAACGAATGCAGCCGAATTGTACAATTTTCCAAAAACTGGACAGATGTTTGAGGGAAAAGGGTAGTTTAGAAAAAAAGAGAGGCAAGTACCACATAACCGCTACACATAATGAAATGATTGTGCTTGTTCATATAAACCCAGAAACTTCCACAACTGCAATCGCTGGGAAATGTGGTATGTCACAAAGAGACGTATCAAAAATTTTAAGACAGCATAAATTTCACGATTACAAGTTTACTATAGTACAAGGGTTACAACAGGGCGATCATCAAAACAGATTGAATTTCTGTAACTGGCTTTGTCAAAAATTAATAAAAGGTCCTCAATTCCCGACGAAAGTCCTTTGGTCGGATGAATCCACATTCACTAACAATGGTGTATTTAACCGGAGAAATCATCATCATTGGGCCAATACCAACCCACATTTAAAATATGAGTCAAGACATCAAATTAGATTTAGTGTTAATGTTTATTGTGCTATATTGAATAACCAGATAATTGGACCCTACTTCGTCGATGGTACATTAAATGGACCCAAGTACTTAGATATTACCTGCAAAATTATGTAGAACAATTTCTACAGGCATTGCTAGTTGTACGTTATGTAGAGTGTTGGTATCAGCATGATGGTGCTCCAGCGGATAATAATTTGGAAGTCAGGGAATTTTTTAATACTAGATTCGGCGAACAATGGATTGGGAGAAACGGACCCATTAACTGGCCGGCTAGATCTCCGGACATTAATCCGATGGATAACCTTTTTGGGGAGTATTAAAGGACTATGTTTATCCAGTCCCCTTACATAATACAAATGAAATTCGCAACAGAATTATAGAAGGAATTAGATCCATATCTCCTGAGCAAATTCGAGCGGCTATCCAGGGAATTTCAGAAAGAAGCGGGGTTGTGCATTATTAACGAAGACAACTATTTTGAACATATTTGAAAATTAACTTTTTTATTAAAAATTTTTTGCTTTTGTTCGATTTGTTGTGTTTTTAATTGAAAAAGATTTATTTTACTGAACTAATATTGATTTTCTGTTTGATTCATAATACACAGGACTAATGTTTTACATTTAACATTAAATAAATGACAAGTGAATCATTAGCCCACTATCCTTTTCACAAAGTTTTAACAAAAACTTAATTTTAGCTGTGTGAATTCATATTTTTGTAAGGTGTGATACACTGTTGAATTCGTAATTTTTTCTTTATCACTACATAAGAAAAACCAACATGGCATCCATAAGAAAAAAAAATTGACTATCGCGTCTCTGTTACAATGGAAAATAGAAAAAATCTAACAACGCCGATAGAATTGCTATGTTGAATAATAGCTATAAACCGAATTTCGTGTTATCTCCAGAAACAAATGAGTTACAAAGAAAAAAAGAAAATCTCGATTTTTAGTTTTTTTGAAATATCTCGGGAACCATTGGACATATTTTGGATCTGTTTACATCATCACACTCATCCCTAAATAACGCAACTTTTTTGTAATTTAAGCCAACCTGTATTTCTAATGGTTTACGATATCCCTGTAGTCCCCCTCTAAATAGTTCTAACCCTGTATATATACACAAATTTATATATATATATATATATATATATATATATATATATATATATATATATATATATATATATATATATATATTATATATATATATATATATATATATATATATATATATATATATATATATATATATATATATATATATATATATATATATATATATATATATATATATATATATATATTATATATATATATATATATATATATATATATATATATATATAATATATATATATATATATATATATATATATATATATATATACCGGGTGTAAATGAGTGATGGGCCACCCCCACAACTTTTTAATGGATACTTCGATTTTATTGAAATTTGAGTGGTTTATCTCAGACATAATTTTGAGTTTTTTTCACATACAAAATCAATATGGCTGACTTCCGGTTTCACAGAAAACGATATAAAAATTAAAAATTCAAAAGGAACACCCTATATATTTTTACATATTTTAATTCTGAGGCTTCAAATACATACATTCCAACTGTCAATTTTTTTTCATATTTCGTAAGCAGGGTCGGTCTCAGGAGCAAAGGGAACTAATAAGAATGAGATTTTCAATAATTACTTCGTTATTTTGAAATTGAGAAAACTGATGTGTGAATCATTTTGAAGGAATTTGAAGAAACTTTTTGATATACAGGGTGGCCCATGTATATCACGTCGCAGCCATCTACGATAAAAAAAACAATATGAAAAACAAAATTGAAACGGCGCTAGAATTGACATTTGACGGATGGAATATATGTATTTGAAGCCTCAGAATTAGAATATGTTAAAATATATAGGGTGTTCCATTCAAATTATTAACTTTCATATCGTTTTCTGTGAAACCGGAAGTCAGCCATACTGAGTTGTATGTGATAAAATTCAAAATTATTTCTGAGATAAACCACCCAAATTTCAATAAAATCGAAGAATTCATTAAAAAGTTATAGGGGTGGCCCATCACTCATTTATACCCGGTATATATATATACATTGTTGATTGATATAATTTTGATTGATACCAATCGAAACACTATACCAAGAATATATATTTTCAAGTGGATTTAGAAATCAAATTTTCACTCATTTAAGTTCTGAAAACATTTCTTCGGAATGGAGCTGACGATCGACTTTAGCTGAAGCTGCACTATTTTAAATAAGTCTACTAATCTTCAGAATTCACTATAAGTTACCAGTGATACAAAATACCATCATTTGTAGATTTCTGGACTTTCATTATATATAAAATAAGGAGAAAAAATGTATATGCACATATCTAACAAATCACACTTGAAAAAGTTCAAGTAAAATGGAAATTTTTAAATGGAAAGTCCAGAAAAAGTAAATTGGGATAAGGTTCAATCGTTGAGTGTATAAGAATAATAGATATAAAACTATAAAATAATAATAGATATAAAACTATAAAAATATTAAAATTGACTATACGCCAGGTTAATTTAGTATCAATTCATGTAAAATATACTTTTGGACCATAATCAATTTCATATATCACATAAAGTGACCAAGGAAAATTCTTCAATAATTTACAATTCATGTTGATATGCTAAATATGCAGACGCTTTGAGAAGATCTTGAGTGGGAGTGACTGACTAGTCTCTAATTTCTATAATTCACTGTTGCATTGTGAATGAAGATGTCGCGGGAATACATATAACCAGCTGTATTGGAAGATCGTTAACAAGCTAGTTCGCCGAATACTTAGGTAGGCTTGTTAGTATTTGGAAGGGATCGAACTTCGAAGTCGAAAGAAAGAAAGAAACAGCTTCATTGTCCTATAAAATTACAAAATTTTGTCGACAAAGCACATACCTATAAAAAATTAAAAATAAAATTTAACAATGATAACTAATCAAACAAAACACACTTTCAATCGTTAAACAAAATAAGAATCTATTGAATAGAAGAACAAAATAGAAAAACATTTATCAGTCAATTATGTATGAACATATGTTAAGAATCAACATATTTGTCAACTAAACTTATCATACAGATATAAAATTTTGTATATTACATATTGTATTATAAAAAAAAACAAAACATTAATATATGTTGCTACTAAATGTGGATCTCAAGGGTCTATGTTACATTGTGAAATTCAGTTACAGAATAAAATTCTGCTACTGAGTAAAATGGTCTCTCCAAAAGAAAAGCCTTAGTCGAACTTCGGAACTTTTTGTACGTACTCAAGGATTTTAGCTCCAATGGTAGATGATTGTATAACTTTTCGGCATTGTAGGTAAAGGAGTTTTTTGCTAAGACGGAGGTGGGCGTTATTAAATAAATATCTGTATCTGAATTTCTTGTGGGATATCTATGATTTGGTCTTTCTGAAAAGTTATAAATGTGTTTGCGAACCAAACAGACGGATTCGAATATGAATAGTGGAGGAAGGGTTAGAATTTTGAATTTTTTAAAGTAGAATTCGCAATGTGTCCTTCTGCTCAGATCGAACATATAATGAACTGCTCTCTTTTGCAATCTGAAAACAGACTCAAAGTGGAAGAGGCTGCATGAACCCCAATATGGCAAACCATAACGAAGGTGTGATTCGAATAAAGAAAAGTATGTCGACAACGCAGCAGAAATTGAAAGCTCTCTAGAAACCGTTTTAATGGCGAAACATGCAGGAGATAATTTTTTTGTTAATATGTCTATATGAGTACACCATTTGAGCGACTCATCAATATAATGACCTAAAAACTTCGCTGAGTTCACTGTTTGAATTGTTTTATTGTTTAGGGTAACAGGTTGTAGGGTTCCTCTGTAAGACATTACTACAGTTTTATCTGTGTTGAAACAAAGTCCATTTGAATCAGACTAGGTCTTAATAGCCATCAAATCATTACTTATGATTGACTGTAAGGCTTGTATATCAGAGTTACTCCAAGTTACACTGGTGTCATCAGCAAACAAAGTAATTCTACCACTTATTTTCAAGTCCACAATATCGTTGATGAAAAGAAGAAAGAGAATTGGTCCTAAAACCGAGCCCTGAGGTACCCCACTGTCTATTGGTAGATTTATTGAATTCTTACCATTTGCTCGTACTGTTTGTTGCCTGTTAGTTAGGTAGGATTTAAACCATTCTAAAGGAGACCCACGTATGCCATAAATCTGAAGTTTTCGTACTAAAATTGCATGGTTAACACAATCAAAGGCCTTTGCGAAGTCACAAAAAACTGAAGTTGTGAACAGTTTGTCATTGAGTGATGTATATACTTCATTAAGAACCGAAAACATTGCGTCATTAGTGCATTTTGTGGGTAAGAAGCCATACTGATGTGCTGTAAGAATATTATTTTTGAGAAGGAAGGGTAAGAGACGGCATTTCATGAGCCTTTCAATTATCTTCGATAAGGCAGGCAATAAAGCAATAGGTCTATAGTTACAAGTTTTAGTTTTTTCTCCACCCTTATGGAGTGGGATAATAATGGCTGACAATTGGGACAGAGACCAACTTCAAAAGATTCATTAATCAACGAGACTAAAATGTTGATGGCTGTATCAGGTATGTTTAAAAATAATTTGATGGATAAGCCATCATTTCCACATGAATCTTTATTTTGTATATCGCTTATGGTTTGCATCAGTTCATGTATGTCAACTGGTCTCAGGAAGAAACTGTCCATAATCTTTTTAGATGGTAGCAGGAAGGAGAGAGCATCACAACTCGGAACTATATTTGAATTGATATTCTTATATACATTCACGAAGTAATTATTCAGTTCATCAGGGCTGGGATCAACATAGCATGAGGAACGGGTTTTATCTCTTAAGTCATTTATTATAGACCATGTTTCTCTGGAAGAGTTCGAAGCTTGTGAGATGCGAACATTGTAGAAGTTGTGCTTAGCCGATTTAATGATTTTGCGGTATAATGCCCTATAGTTGTTAATGTAATTCAATATAGAGGGGTTATCTATGAATTTTTTAATATACATTAGCGATCTCATATTTTTAGATGAAATTCGAATTCCCTTAGTTGTCCAAGATTTGTGACGCTTAGTTTTTATTTTGCGAAGGGGAAATGCTGTATCAAAACACTTAATCATCTTATTAATGAAGTCTAAAAATTTAGAGTCGGTATCTTCAAATAGACCACGCCAATCAGTAAACAGGCATGCATTATAAAACATATTAAAGTTTTTTTGAGAATAAATTCGACCCATTCGACAGTTTTGTTTTGGAGCTGTCTGTGGGATCACAAAACTGGCAAGAGCCGCTTCATGGTCCGAGAGGTCCGTACTGATTACCCTGTGGTCGACATTAAGGGGAATAAAATCAGAAACAATGTAATCTATGATTGTAGAAGAAGTTTTGGTGATTCGAGTTGGCGAATCCACATGCATAGTGAGACACAATGATTCTAAAATATCGAGTTGCCTGCCATGAGTTTTTATAAGAGGTTTCCTCCTGGCGTTAAGTAAGTCATTGCTTGCATACTAACAAGGCTAATGCTGGGCCAGTATTATCCTCTGAGACCTACCAACACTTCCTCTGTTCCATAAATATCCAATCTCATCTATCCATACTGTACTTGTACATACAAGTGTATTCTCTGATCTGGCTGAAGGAGTTCATCCTCATAACTCGAAGCCCGCCTCCTTAACACATACTTCAGGGAGGAATGAAACACGCGGTATTTTTAAAAGATTCTTAGATAATTTCATTTTATTGAAGAATTTTGCTTGTTTACTTTATGTATTATTAATTAATTGAGTACCTCTAACCCATTTGAAGTATTGTTTGAACTCGTCATTTATTTAGAAATTCATTTTTCAGATAGCGTGCAAATTTCATTCAAATATATTTGTCTACTAATTTTAATTTATTTTTCATACATCTCAAACCGTACCTACATTTTAAAGAAAATGGAATTTTGGAAATCTGCAAATGAAGAAAATGCACTGTGCTTTACTTCTAAAAAAAATGCATTTTTGTAGGAAAGGGAGAAAGCATATGGGATTACTCTCTCCACTCTAATCCTGACTACATACCAGATAAAAGTAATGGAGATGTAGCTTGTGATTCATATCATAAATGGAGAGAGGATATAGTGATGCTCAAAAATTTGGGTATTCATTTTTATAGATTTTCAATTTCATGGCCAAGGATATTGCCTCATGGTTACAAAGATTCGAAAGTTAACGAAGAAGGAGTAAAATATTACGATAACTTGATAAATGGACTATTAGCAGAAGGAATACAGCCAATTGTTACAATATATCACTGGGATTTACCACAAACATTACAGAACAAGGGTAAGCTTTAACGAGTTTATTGTAGAAACTGCTAGAAAATAAGTTACGCTAAATTTCAGTCTGTCTTGAAAACTTTATTTCATTCAATGATGTTAATGGAATTTATAACAATTATTGAATAATTATTTATCATGTTTCTACAAGAATGACATGATACTGGTGTCTTTTTTTATGAGTCATACGAGCAAAGCTAATATTTGGTATATTGGTAGAGGTTTTCTAAATGTTTTTTAGGGGAACTGAAGTTCGGTTACTATTTTATGGAATTTACAATATCAGAAACAGCTATTTCTGCAGTTTCTAGTCGAGAAATTGTTTAGTTGTAAAATTTGTGTAACTGAAACAAGTTTCTATAAAATATTTTGTAGTTTATCCAGAAAAAAAATCGATTTGACAATTTGCACGGTGTCTTGAAAATAGTAAACCAGAATGATAATTCAGATTTGATGATATTTCTTTGGCGAATGGTGTAGCTCTTTTGGCGGTGATGTTCGTTTCCTTTATTGTTCATTTCCTTCAATCCCAGCACGCGAAGGTGTGTAGTAGAATGTAACCTTACGTTGGCGTGAACATAGTAAATTAGAACTTTAATTGATTACTATTTAATGGAACATAAACAGTTTATTATTAGCATTGTCTCATTCAATCGGTTGTGTTTTCCATCAAAATGACAGTCAAGCCATGCATCGGTCTTTTTATCGGAAAAACGAGTAAATATCAAATTTTTCGGGTAGAAACCCATGAATTTGCAAATATTGATAATTGAACGTGATGAAGAATTTTCAAGGACAGTTTTGAAGTTCACGTGTGCAAATCATATTTTAGCTTGACTCAGTTTCATAGGATTTCAGAATGAGGTAAGAGGAACATTATTTCAAGAAACTATTATATTTAAGTATTGAGCTGATGAACTGAACTTAAAAACTATTCTAATTATGTATATATTCAGTGATGACGTCACTTATTGAAATTTCTATGGTTTCTCAGTACCTATTCGGGCCGTCTCGAAGTAATTACTTATTTATATTCAACACGATTGCTTATTTTCTTTCGAGGAAATTATCTTCAGTAGCTGCTTGAGAGTAGTTCATAATTTCAATTGCATATTTTGGGGTAGGTGCGCTCCTGTACTGAAGGGTGTGCACTGCAGGTTGTAGTAACATTTTTATCGAGAATTCCTAAATATTGTGCGATGCAATGTCATGTTGATTATAAACCGCTAGATAGTGAGCTGATGTAAAGAAAAGTAAATATATACTGCAATTATTTACACTTCTATCACGAATGGAGTGATTTGGGTTCAAAGATGGATTTAAAGACTCTACTAATATCCGTTGTTATAAACTCAAATAATATAATCGCTTTTATACTTGTGAGCAAATAAATATCTGAACACTTTCTCGTTCACAAACCGTCGATCTCCTATGTTCATTCTGTATTTTCACAGTATATATTATCGCATGCTGCAGAAAAAGTTCACGTATTATTTTCTGCTATTCATAATAAGATAAGTTCAGGTACCTCTTCATAATTGCTTATGTTTTATTATGATAATTTCACCAAAATAATAACTTTTACCGATGTAAACATTAACTATATTTACTTTCAAATAGACTTGCGGTGGGAGAATAGATTTATCTTTCTGTATTACTTAGAGAATTGAGCATGTAGGTACTCTCAATCTTTTCCCGGCAAGCTTCTCATGCGTATGATATCTTTATTTTCGATTTTTATTAAAAGAATTAACGGAATAAGGAATTACGAGGCATAAATTATAAACATAGGTTTTCTATATTAACGCATACAGTACGACGTCTGGGTAATGACCGACTGGTCAATATATAAATAAATGAAACATATGATGCCATATGTTATAATGTGTAACTGCTATTCTTCATTCTTTTCCACCGCACATAATACTATAGTATATTGTGTTCAGTGTAATGCCATTCTCTCAAATGAAAACACTGAAACTTACAATCGAGCCAATTAGACTTGTGACGATTTGAAAAGTGAGTTACTTGTCATTAGGTCCACAATAAATTTATCAACATTTCCATATTTACTTCATTAGGAAAAGGAATCAGGGCGAATTACTAATACCAGTTTTTCTGTTCATACCCTGTAAATCGAAATTATTGACAGGAAAAATGCAGTCAATACACTGTGGCATTTTTCATAAGTTTTTTGATTTCGATTAATACTCAATTTATGAAGAAAATGCAAGGATATGGCGTGTCAACCATCCTTAGGATTTGTTTATCAGTATATTTTATTATAAAAATATATTCAGTCAGAAAGCAAAATGAAGGAATTTTTTTCTATTCACATGAATGAACTAACTAATTATTATTCATCTCTTTGTTGATATAATTGGACATTGTTTTGATTCGCTTACAAACATTTTATTATCACAGGTGGATGGCTGAATGAAACTATTGTGGATGACTTTGTATATTACGCGAAACAACTCTTTAAGTTCTATGGTGATAGAGTGAAACATTGGATAACACTTAATGAATTTCTACAAATCTGTGAGTTCGGATATTCAAATGCAACACTAGCTCCTTTTCTGAAATCACCTGGTATAGGAGTTTATCAGTGCTCTCATCACGTACTTTTAGCGCATGGAATGGTTTATAGACTATACCAAACTGAATTCAAACAAGTACAAAAAGGTTTGTGAATTTATTCCTGCATATTATATATATATATATATATATATATATATATATATTTATATATATATATATATATATATATATATATATATATATATATTAAAACAATGGTTAATAATAACAATTTACACATTTATTAAAAGAAATAACGCATGACGCACGTTTCGGTGGAACTTCACCTTCTTCAGATGCTAATGGCAAACTAACTTCAGTTAGTTAGCTGATGACCATTAGCTGATGACTAGAGGAGAGTATTACATCTTATTACAAATAAGATGTTATACTCTCCTGTAATCAGTCTTGATAATGAGTTCATAACTCGAAACATGTCGACAATTCTTTATTGCTAAATACAGTATTTAAATATTTTTATATAGTTAAACATGAGCCGAGTGTGTTTCCTTTAAAGTTTATACTTTATTGTAAATATACATATATATTTCTATATCAATATATATATATATATATATATATATATATATATATATAAATATATATATATATATATATATATATATATATGCTCAATTGAGTCGACAATACCCTTAACTAACTAAATTTGAATTTACTAAGTTTATTATCACAAAATATTTTGAAAAATATAACACTGCGATTGCAATTTCTGTCACTAGACCATCATCGGGCAGATTAAGTTAAGAACCGAATTCAGTTCTTAACTCAATCTGCCCGATGATGGTCTAGTGACCGAAATTGCAATCGCAGTGTTATATTTTTCAAAATATTTTGTGATAATAAACGTAGTAAATTCAAATTTAGTTTTGTTCATCATGTTAAATTATCACGTAGTAACGACGGATTTCATCAACTCCTTAACTAACTTATAGAATTGTTATATAACGACTCTGACAAGTAATCTACATTATATATATATATATATATATATATATATATATATATATATTATATATATATATTTATATATATATATATATTTATATATATATATATATAATATATATATATATTATATATATATATATATATATATATATATATATATATTATATATATATATATTATATATATATATATATATATATATATATATATATATATATATATATATATATATATATATATATATATATATATAATGTAGAATACTTGCCAGAGTCGTTATATAACAATTCTATAACTTAAGGGTAATGTCGACTCAATTGAGCATTTAAACAACAGAACACTGCAACAATAGTAAGCAGTATAGGAAATAAGCATTGCACAATTTGAAACAGCGAACACGTGAGTTTCCAAAATATTTTTCTTCAGTCAGCAACAAGTCATTCACAACACAATATATTACTCGTTATTTCATTGTCAATATTTTTGTTATCTATTATTCTATGAATAGAAATGTCCTCAGTAACATCTCTATTGATCCAGCTGCCCATCATACCCAATCCAATCCTTACTTTTCGTAAGAAGATATGAATATATATTACTCAGTTCTTTTGTATTCATTGTGGCTTCACATTGTTTTATTTGGATCATCTCATATATCATTCTTTTATGGTAGTTTGATGACTTTTTAAAATTTCAACATTTTCGAAATCTATCTTGTGATCATGTGCATGTACTGCAACTGCACACCTTTCCTTATACCTCGTGATATCACTCTTGTGTATGGCCAGTCTGCTCATCAGCCATTGTGAAGTATGACCAATATAATTTTGTCCAGAGTCTAAGCATCTTATTTGGTAAATAAAGTTACTAAGTTATCTCACAGGGATCTCATTCTTAAGTCTGGAGTACAGTGAAGCAACAGTCTTAGGATTATAAGTTGATATTTCGACTTTATCTTTTCTAAATATGTTTTTTAGTTTGGGTGTTAATTTGTTTAATTTTGTTACGATCCATAAAAACAACGCTGTGCCTGAGTCTGATTATCCGACTGTGCAGGTGGAGGTGAAATATTATCATTATTAGTTGAAGAAAACAGCAATTTATTTATCATCGATGGAGGATATGCGTTTTCAATCAACATTTTATTCAATTTATCTAAACTAAAATAGAACAAAACACAGGTGTAGACAAAGATCTGTTTCTGCAAATGGTTGACTTTGTGCTTGATTACAATTATTGTAAGTTTAAAGGAAAATTTTATATACAAGTACTTGTATGGTTGTGCCATGGGATCAAAACTCAGTCCGATATTGGCCCAATACGTTATGGACTACCTACTAGATGTTTGTATTCCACAATTAACGTTTAGTTTACCATTCATCAAAAAATTTGTGGATGATATAATTTTGGCTACACCAATATCAAATAAACATGAACTTTATCAGGTCAAGCGCATAAATCTGAATAAAATTGATGGTTTAAAAGTAAGTAGGCAACGATCCTTCAATACTCAAGTAAAATGGTTGAGAAACATATCTAAAAGGGATATTCCGGATAATGTTAAAACAATGCTGTCACTTGAATCCAAGTTTGGCATTGGTATAACACAAAGAGATTTAAAACTTGATGATCTGATTGCGGACATCGAGTTTATTTTGTTGGGAGTTCCAGAAGATAAAAAAGATATACAACGATCCACAGCAACTAATACCATAACAAATTATGTTCAGAGGACTGTACTGAAGAACAATCTTGCAAACAAAATGTACAACGAGACACGTAGATTTCTGGATGATAATAAGGATATCATGGTATTGAATAGTGACAGAGGAGGAATGACGGTGATCATGGATAGAGATGAATATGATAAGAAGATGGAGAAAATACTTAACTCTAGAAGTTTCAAGATATTGCCTGGGATCCAACACAAACAATACAGAACGAATGTAACAAGTTTATATCCACACTGAGTGATAGAAACTATATTTCACAACAACAGGCAACATAGATGAAGACGTATAGGTCATTGAGTCCAAGAATCTATGGAAATCCTAAATTACATAAACAAGGAAACCTATTAAGACCAATAATTTCTGGTATAAATGGTCCAACTGAGTCATTCTGTAAGTTTTTGGCGGATATCTTGAAGGCAGCATATGATATTAGTAATATTTATTATACAAAAGATTCTTTCGAATTTGCTGAAAACATTAACAACTTTTCATTACCGGTAGATCATGAGTTGGCATCTTTGGATGTTGTAAATTTGTTTGGAAATCTTAGGAAGGATCGAATAATCCACGTCCTCCATATGCAATGGAATAAAATAGAACAAAACACAGGTGTAGACAAAGATTTGTTTCTGCAATTGGTTGACTTTGTCCTGGATAGCAATTATTGTACGTTTAAAGGAAAATTTTATTTACAAGTAAATTGTTGTGCCATGGGATCAAAAGTCCGATATTGGCCCAATACGTATGGACAACCTACTAGATGTTTGTATTCCACAATTTACCATTCATCAGAAAATTTGTGGATGATATAGTTTTGGCTACACAACATCAAGTAAACATGAACTATTAAATTGTTTCAATGGCCATAATAGTATCCAGTTCACAATTGAAACAGAAGATATCAATTGTTATGTACATTTTCTTGATTGTAAATTATACAGATGTAATCAACTGTCACGATTGATTGGTATAGAAAACCGACCTGTTCAGACAAATTTATCAACTACTTTTCTAGTCATCCACTAAACATGTAAGTTAATTTTATCAAGAGTATGAGTAATAGATTAAGAAAAATATGCCATCAGCAATACTTGAAGGAAAGTTTAGATAAATTGAATAAAATGTTGATTGAAAACTCATATCCTCCATCGATGATAAATAAATTGCCGTTCTCTTCAACTAATAATGATAATATTTCACCTCCACCTGTACTGACAGCACAGTCGAATAATCAGACTCAGGCACAGCGTTGTTTTTATGGATCCCTACCACATTTAGACAAATTAACACCAAAACTAAAAAACATATTTAGAGAAGATTAAGTCGAAATATCAACTTGCAGTACATGCACATGTTCACAAGGTAGATTTCGAAAATGTTGAAATTTTAAAAAGTCATCAAACTACCATAAAAGAATCATACATGAGATGATCCAAATAAAAAAATGTGAAGCCACAATGAATACAAAAAAACTGAGTAATATATATTCATATCTGCTTACGAAAATTAAGGATAGGATTGGGTATGATGGGCAGCTGGATCAATAGAGATGTTACTGAGGACATTTCTATTCATAGAATAATAGATAACAAAAATATTGACAATGACATAACGAGTAATATATTGTGTTGTGAATGACTTGTTGCTGACTGAAGAAAAATATTTTGGAAACCTCACGTGTTTGCTGTTCCAAATTGTGCAATGCTTTTTTCCTTTACTGCTTACTATTGTTCCAGTGTTCTGTTGTAGATGTTCATGTTTTTTTTTACTATAACCTCAACTTCGGTAATACTATTGTTTCCCCTTTTTTGAATTGTTCTTTGTGACAGTTTTTGGATTTGTAGAAGCCCTGAGGATGCAATAAAGTGATTACGAAAGCTCGGCTGAGAAACAAGGGTACTACTGTGTGTTTTAATGCTCAATTGAGTCGAAAATACCCTTAACTTATAGAATTATATATATATATATATATATATATATATATATATATATATATATATATATATATATATTTATTTATATATATATATATACATATATATATATATATATATATATATATATATATATATATATATATATATATATATATATATAATATATATATATATATATATATATATATATATATATATATACGAAAGTAGAGCAGAGCAAAAAATTTTTGTTCCTTTGAATAAAAAAATTAATTTATTATTATTATAATCCTGGACTTATTTTAATTGAATATTATTAGTAGTAATACCCTTAGGGCCTTGATAATACCGAGAAGGCCAAGGGCTATTATCCTTAAGTAACACGCTTAAAAGATTCTCTTTGACAAAATTTTGAGGATTTATCAAGGTCCGAGGGGTATTCGATAAAATAATTTTTGACTTTGTAGATTTCAAAAAATTGATTGTCAATCTGACGTTCAATATTAATTAATTTTTATCTAACAATACTACACCAAACTGAAAACATTACATGTAGGGTATTATCGCTGTAATCCATATGTGATTGGATGAAATTTGAAATATGACTCTAAATTAATTTTATTGGTCACTATAGTAAGTAAAAAATTATCTCCATAATATAAGTAACATACCACAATATTTTGGACAAATTCAAATAAAATGAAGGTAGAGAAATATTAATAATTATAAAAATCGAAAAATTGCAGTGCGACAAAAGTGAAGCAACAAATTGTGTCAACAGTATTGAATTTTATATGTTACAATGAAAAAACATAAAACATATTTATTAATTACAATATATATATATATAAATAGGTGGTATTACGTGATACTTCAGTATAGTAGTAGAATATCCATTATTATTTATTACTTGCCGACAACGTCGCGACATTGACACAGTCAATTTTTGAACAGTGTCTTCGGGAAGGTTTGTCCAAACTTCATTGATTTCATTGACTTAAGATTGCTTATTTGTAAAAAATGGTGTGTACAAATTCAATGTTCAACTTCTTTCCATAGATTTTCAATGAGGTTGAGGTTTGGTGATTGTGCCGGCCACTGTAACACTCGAACGCTATTTTTCTGAAACCATTCTTGAACAATTCGTGAACAGTCCTTTGGATCGTTATCCTGTTGGAAAAAAAAATGCAAAAGCATTTCACAGTCAGCCATCATTACATTTTGCATTATATCTCTATATACAAATCGATCCATAGTGTCTTTAATGAACTTTAATGAACCCACCTCATTCCATGAGAAATAACCCCATAGAAAAACACTGCCTTTGTTATGTTTAACTGTGGGTGTAACGTAT
>JARQZK010005087.1:512500-572500 GCA_030704885.1 Cynegetis impunctata | reverse complement strand
TTATTATTACTCACGCTTTTTGGTAATAGATACTATTAATTTCCTCACTAAGTCCGAACGATTTCCGTGTTTCTGACTGAATATCCGCAATTTGAAGCAGAAATGTTTTTTTATCAAGGTGTGGCTTACCGTTAGGAAGCTCATTAGGTAGAGAATATTTTGAAGTAGAGTGAAGCTCTCAATTGTTGTTACTTTTTTCAACATTGAATTTTGAAGTTGATTTATTAATATAATAAATATAATAAAAATCCTCGTATGTGCCTTTGTTGCTGTCAGTTGTAATGAAAACTATTAACTATTTGAACAAGCAAACATTACAGAATATTCAGTTAAAAAAATGGTGCTTCTGAAGTTACTAGTAGAGAACTTAAAGGCGAGATTTTGAATAATTTGAGAAAAAAAAATACAAAAATAATATCTACTTAACTGTGAGTCTTAGAGTCCAAGATCGGAAAGTAAAAAGGTAGCAAATGACCCCAACAATATCCCAAAAAATTTCGATGGTTCCTGTTTCGAACACCCTGTATATATATGTACATTTTCTATTTTCGATGCAACGATAAATTTTCTTTCATCTACTGATTCAATATGATCATTATTTTCAGGACAAGTTGGAGCATCAATGCAAGGGTTTTGGTGTGACCCAAAAACATCTTCTCTATCCGATCAACAAGCAGCTGAACGCTACCTGCAATTTAGTGTGAGGTTATATCATTCTTTATTCTGTTGAGTGCAAACGATTGTTTACAGATCGGATTTTATGCTCATCCTATTGTATATGGAAACTACCCTCCTATAATGATAGCAAGAATAGAAGCAATGAGTAAACAGCAAGGATTTAATAAATCTAGGTTACTCAAATTCACTAACGAGCAAGTTGAGATGATGAAAGGAAGTTTCGACTTCTTCGGTTTGAATCATTACACTACATTTCTGTGTTCATTCAATGACAGTTTACCTCAGCCGTCTTTGGATTCTGATGCTGGAGTAGAATTAAGTCAAAATTCTACATGGAAGGTATATAAAATTTTTGAAAATTTATTGCGACCAATGCTCGAAAAATGACTTATTAAACGCATATAAATCTTTACATAGTATAAAATGTAGTCGCTTTCGCTGACTGTTCGCTTAAATCTTTTTACATATTCAACGGATTTTAATGCATTTTCCAGCAAAATATAGAGTGATTCAAGAGAAAGGGTTGTATGTATAATACAAACATATTATCATACAAAAGAGCCGAAAAATAAATTTTTGTGCACTTAAATTGAAAATGCTCACTAAACCTTACGACATATATCAAATTAATGTACTACGGAATTGTATATCTTTAAAAGATCGATAAAAAAATCCACGATGGTATATATTTATCTACGAAGGATAACCCACAGTAACCATTTTTCTCTTTTAAATATTAAAAAAAAATTATGCGTTATTTACCAAGCTATTTTATAGAATATAGTATTATTGATTATACAATTAAATACAATACATACGTGTAACATTTCATGTAGATCACAACTGTCCCTAACAGCATTTCATTAAAACGGACATCGTAGAAGATATCAGAGATTTAAAAAGCAGAGGCATAGCGACAGGTGGGCCGTATGTTTCGTCGAGGTTGGCAGCGATGAGCGCATCGCTGGCCGCGCGGACGTACCGTTCGACGAGGGTAGGAAAGGGGCTTAGCACGTATCGGGATTGGCGGATTTATATTGTCGCTAATAGTACTATAGATAGATAGTGATAATTTATATGGCATAATAACGTTTACCGGGTCAACTACTATATGTATAAATGAGTTTATTTATTCATAGATACATAATTATCTCATTCAGTCTCTATTTAGGGCCAATCAGAATGACTCCACTTATTCCTGACTTCATTGATATTCTTCTGTTTTCATCCGATCAAGGAGGGGTCCCTGCTACGACTGCGTTTGTCATTTCTTCGTCTCCACTCTAAAATTGTTTGGATCAATCTCTACATGTCCGAGCCATCTCCATTTGCCTTCTATAACTTAATCCACCGTGAACTCCCTCGTAGTTCTTTATATCTTACCCTATCTACAGTTCTAGGTCCAGCACTGAACTTTTCATTTTTATCTAATTTGTTGTTGATTATTTTGTAATGGTGGGTTTAAGCTCCGTTTGTCAGAACCCACAGGACACACTGACTGAAAAATTTTCTCATCATGGCTTTCGGAATGGATTGCTATGTTTCATTTCTGATAGTTCCTTTCTAGGTTCATATCTACATATCTTTCGATTTCTAGTATTTTTACCTGAAAGATAATTGAACAGGAGCCTAGCGAGAGTGTGCACTTGATGCTTGCCCCATATACTCCAGCGCCAGGTCCTGTCGTAGTTTTTGAGCCATCTGTGTACAATTTTATAGTATTTTCTTTGAATGTGTGGTTGGTGGATTCTTTTTCCCATTCTTTTTTTCTACTTAGCATAGTAGTGAAGTTCTTCTCAATGCTAACTTTCTCTATAATTACATCACTAGGAAGGTTCGCTGATGAGATGTAATTAGTACAGTTGTCAATCGTAATATTATCAATATTACAAAATATATGATTAATAAAATTCCGCGAGATTCTTTGTATCCTTTTAGTTTCGTTTATCAAGAAAGGAAAATTAAACTCTGCCATCACATCAATAATATATTTTTTATTTTTTGACATGACTTGTTTTTGCTCCAAATAATTGAAATATTATATTGAACAATATAATTGGAAAACGATTATTGGCACACGAGCGAGATGAATTGATGAATGAGCCGAAGGCGAGGTCCACAACAAAGAGGTTATCATACGAGTTTTTCACGATAAATTTTTCACGACTGCAAATAGAAACTACACAAAATCCCATTTTTTTTGTGGAACTCATTTTCATGGAGAAAACTGACTCAGCCAGCTTGAAATATTGATTAATTTTAACGTTGATAAGAAACTATCAAAAGAAAATCACAATGAATGAGAGATGCTTGCGCAAAAATGATATGTCCGTGAGAAGTGTTTTACACACGGCGTGTGCTAAGTATCGCCTTCGGAGCATGTTTTCCATGCGCAACACCTCATTTTTTGAGGCAGCCTATAAAATATCATATATGAACTCCAGTCCCCTTATGAGTGGAGGTTAATTTTCCAGCTTAATTTCAATGTGTAATAGTTACCAGCAATCAAATTTCAATAGGTATATACATATATATATATATATATATATATATATATATATATATATATATATATATATATATATATATATATATATATATATATATATATATATATATATATAGGGGATATCTATTTGTAGGGACTGCAGCAATGTAAAAGGAAACTCTTTGAAGTTTTTCCAAGCTTTCGGAATCTTTTATTCCATCATCAGGGAGAATCTGTCGTGAGAATGATTACATAGATGTTGATAATACGATATAAGAAACATTGAAAATGATGCTATTTGTTAAAAAATTATAAAAGTTGATACATTTTTGAAGTTATAATTAAATTTCTGAACGAAATGACAAATCGGTGTCACTCATTTTTTTTTATATTCAAATTGAAGTTTGACATTATTTCATTACGTTAAATTAATTTGATTTTGTGTTATTTTATATCAAGTGAAAGTAAAAAAGAATAAATTTCACTCAAATGGCTTATATCTGTTTTTTTTATTGATGGAATTATTGTCTTGATAAATAAAGGCCGTTTCTAAAAAAGATCTTTTTGAAAGATGTGATTCTCTTGCTAGAACAGTTGTGTTGAAAGGTAGTTCATCTGGTGGTCACAATCATTGACATGTTTAGCTAAAGCACATCTCTCAGGGTGTAATCTACTATCACTCTTATGAGAAGTGATTCTGTCTTTTAATAGTCTTTTTGTTTGGCCAATATAATTCTTATCACAATCATTACAAGGGATATTATAAACAACATTTGTGAGTGATAAAATAGGAATTTTGTCTTTTATTTTCGAATATATTTGTCTCATTGAAATAACTGTTCTATTTGCAATTTTGATGTTTTCAAAAGATTGAAAAATTCTGGTCAGTTTAGGTGTTATTTCTTTTATATAAGGTAACGAGGCATAAAAAACTTGACTCATATCTGTAACAAGTTCATTATGAGAATTGTCATTTTGTCCTATAATTTCATTTTCTGATAAGGATGTGCTAAATAAAATTTTCTTGACTAAAGATGGTGGGTAGGAATTTTGTATGAAAAGTTCTTGAAGTTTATTCAAATTTTTGTTATGAAAAGATATATCAGAAATTTTGAGTACTCTGTTCTTCATTTGTTTTAACAAATTCACTTTCATCGAAAATTTGTGATAAGAAAAGAAATTCAAATACCTTCCTGAACTGCATGCTTTTCTATACCAATCAATCAATATTATGTTATCAACCGATCGTATAACTTTTGTATCAAGAAAAGGTACTGAAAGATCTGAGTCTTCTGTTTCGATTGTGAATTGAATGAATGGGTCGTAACTATTGAAAGTATCTAAAATTTCTGTTATACCATTATTAGGTAAAGCTAATATTATATCATCCACATATTTTTTGATGAAAAATAAGTTAAAAGAGAGTAATGGAATCACTGTGTCTAGCAATTCATCCATAACATAAGCTGCAAGAATAGGTGAGATTGAAGATCCCATTGGAGTTCCAAAAGTTTGTCTGAAATATTTTCCATTGAATGAAAAATAGTTATTTTCAAAGAGAAATTTTATCAAGTTGGAAAAGTAATATTTTTCAATGGTGCAATGTCTGCTGATACGGTCCCAATTTTTATCTATTGCCCTAAGGCAAATATCAAGATAAACATTACTGAAAAGAGAGACAACATCCAAACTGGCCAAAACGTAATTATCTGGTAATTTGATTTTATTAAATTTTTCTGAAAATTCAAAGGAATCTTTGATAGAGTAAATGTTATCTGAATCATATGCATTAGATAAAATATTCGTTAAAAATGAAGCAATTTGTTCTGTAGGAGAACCTATGCAAGCTATTATAGGTCTCATTGACAAAATTGGTTTGTGAATTTTTGGTAAGGAGTAAAATTTTGGAGAAATACCATTATAGCTAGTAAGCTTTTTTTTAACATTGCCATCTATTTGATTCTTATCATTCAGAATTTTTATCAAATTATTAAATTTACTTTGTATTTGTGCTGTTGGATCATTCTTGAGCTCAATGTAGGAAGTACTGTTATTGATAATATCATTAGATAAATCTAAATATTGTTGTTTTTCCATAATAACAGTAACATTACCTTTATCTGACTGACTAAGAATCAAATCTGGGTTATCTTTCAAAAATTTTTTTGATTTGTTGTAAAGATTACGAAAAATATCATTTTTTTTTATTAGAATCAACATTGAGTAAATGGTTAGTAATGACATTAGTAGCTCTAGCTATAGTGATGTTTCTTTTATTATTATCATTAATAGAAGAAGTAATGTAGTCCACATCTGATAAAATGTTTTTTATAGGGATGTCTTTTTTTATTACTGGTTCGATACTGAATTTCGGACCCAATGATAAAAATTGTGAAATATCTTCAGGAATTACTGTATTTGTGTGTATTAGCACATCCTTATCAGAAAATGAAATTATAGGACAAAATAACAATTCTCATAATGAACTTGTTACAGATATGAGTCAAGTTTTTTATGCCTCGTTACCTTATATAAAAGAAATAACACCTAAACTGACCAGAATTTTTCAATCTTTTGAAAACATCAAAATTGCAAATAGAACAGTTATTTCAATGAGACAAATATATTCGAAAATAAAAGACAAAATTCCTATTTTATCACTCACAAATGTTGTTTATAATATCCCTTGTAATGATTGTGATAAGAATTATATTGGCCAAACAAAAAGACTATTAAAAGACAGAATCACTTCTCATAAGAGTGATAGTAGATTACACCCTGAGAGATGTGCTTTAGCTAAACATGTCAATGATTGTGACCACCAGATGAACTACCTTTCAACAACTGTTCTAGCAAGAGAATCACATCTTTCAAAAAGATCTTTTTTAGAAATGGCCTTTATTTATCAAGACAATAATTCCATCAATAAAAAAACAGATATAAGCCATTTGAGTGAAATTTATTCTTTTT
Source organism: Cynegetis impunctata (assembly GCA_030704885.1). NCBI lineage: Eukaryota > Metazoa > Arthropoda > Insecta > Coleoptera > Coccinellidae > Cynegetis > Cynegetis impunctata. The sequence continues at coordinate 566,364 of JARQZK010005087.1, read as the reverse complement.
TACTTTCACTTGATATAAAATAACACAAAATCAAATTAATTTAACGTAATGAAATAATGTCAAACTTCAATTTGAATATAAAAAAAAATGAGTGACACCGATTTGTCATTTCGTTCAGAAATTTAATTATAACTTCAAAAATGTATCAACTTTTATAATTTTTTAACAAATAGCATCATTTTCAATGTTTCTTATATCGTATTATCAACATCTATGTAATCATTCTCACGACAGATTCTCCCTGATGATGAAATAATAGATTCCGAAAGCTTGGAAAAACTTCAAAGAGTTTCCTTTTACATTGCTGCAGTCCCTACAAATAGATATCCTCTAAACTAGTCAGCGACTATCCTCCTCTTATATATATATATATATATATATATATATATATTATATTTATATATATATATATATATATATATATATATATATATATTATATTTATATATATATATATATATATATATATATATATATATATATATATATATATATATATATATATATATATATATTTATATATATATATATATATATATATATATTCATATATATATATATATATATATATATATATATATATATATATATATATAGATATATATATATATATTCAATATATTCACTTGTTAAACAATTAGTATGCAACCTAGTGAAAAAAGCATTATGTGTATTTGCTGGCGTTACCTACTGGAGACTGGAGTGTTTTTCACGAAACTTTATAGTGAGAGATGTTATCGTGATTTCTAGAGCGAATCACAATATCTAGAAATCATTTAAAAGGATGCAAGCGAAAAACTTCTTTCAATCTTGCTAAGAAAATCAAAGAAAAATATAGTTAAAATTCAGGTGCGTTTGATTTTTCATATTTTCTCAGTTTTTTTCTCACGACCGTAGGTACATAATCGATTTCTATTCGAGATGACAAACGCAAACCGGACTGATATTTTCACAACCGGCCTGGCGCTACTCTGATACCATCCTGATACCGTTTCGTTGAAAGAGGACAAGTGACAACGTCGCTCTTTCAGGATTCACCCAGACAAAGCGCAAACTTTTGTTACTGTTTTGTCCTGCTCAGTCTTGCTTGAATGAAATGGATGCTAGTTACTAAGCGACTTAAATGGGCGCTTAAGTAATGACAGACTAAAAATATTTATAGTTATTAAAAGTGTTAAACCTACTTTAAAAAGAAATATGAAAGCCCAGTCAGACTCTTTGTCGAAGCCAAGTAAAACTAAATTGAAGAACAAACCCGACCCCGATCAGAATATATCAAGTAGTGACAGAAGTGTACAGGCTGTCCCATTTTCGATGTCCTTACGGGGTAACTCGTCTATTTCTAAAGATAGAGATTTGCGGTTTTCGCGAACGTTGGCTACTTTTTTGTGAATCTTACGATACCGTAAACAAAATTCTCATAGCTTGCTTCGTTTTTGAGATACAGGGCGAAATTGAAAATATTGCATTTTGGTCCCCCTCCTGTATCACAGCTGTCCTCTAACTTAAAGGAGAAGTGAAATCTGTCTTTTATACAATTTTTCACGTAGAATCCAGTGGCATAGTCAGATTTTCGAAATGACCTGTCATTGTTTAGATATAACCCAGAGTTATAATTTTTTTAAATAGAACACTCTGTATATTTTTCCATATTCAAAATACAAACGTTTTGCGCTTTTCAAAAATATATAATACTTATATCAAATTTTTAGTATTATCCCTGTATTTAGATAATTTTCTTTTTTTTTATGGCAAGTCAAGACAAAAATCACTTTGATAGATCGTTCGGCGCAATAAACAAAAATATCACTTCCATTTATATAGGTTAGAATGAAAAGTATTTATTAAATTCATTAAAGTGAATGGTGCACCTTCACTTTGAAAAAACAAGATCTTATAAACATAAAAAGATTATATGAAGAAATTATGTGATTTCCCATTAAAATAAGGATTTAAGTTAAATATTATGTACCTGAAAAAAATATTTAGTATGTTTATTTCAGTACTTTTTTGTTGCTAGGGAAAATTAAAGTTAGGCGCTCATTCAGCTCTTTCATTTCTGTCCTTTTTACCCGACGCAACGGGTAAAAATTTTTGAATAAAAACGAGGTTTATGGGCACAGACAGTACTATGCTACACGGCCCTATGTACTGTATAGCTGTACTTATGTATTATTGCAGGATATCTCGTATTTGATCGGACGTTTTTAACCGTTGCGTTAGGTGAAAAAAATCAACGAGGTGAGTATGGGCCTCGGTGGGGCCTTTTACAGAATTATAATAATTATAATTTTATTATTACTAATATTATTATTATTGTTTGCATTCTAATATAATATGTTTTAGTTTTTTTATGTTTCATACTTTAGCTCGAGTAATATACTTAGAAAGTAGACACCTTATAATAGTAAGTGGTGATATCATTTTGTTGTTTATTTTTATTTTAGAGATTTGTTTCGCGGTTCAATGGAACTGACGGAAATTGGTTAAATTTTGTCACTCTGTTTGTTACTTTTCTACTAGTAATGTGAAAGTAATAGATTGGGGCTCGGAATGGGGTTTGTTTTAAATTTGTGGTTATTTTGCTCGGACCTACAGAGAATAATGTCCCGGTATAACGAAGTTATACTCAAAAAGTAATCAGTTATAATAAGTTGATATGATTTTATTATTTTTTGTTGTGTATTTTAATTATATATTTGTTATTAATAACAAAACTAATATTGTTTTTTGTGGATTATCATTATTTTATATGAATACGAGTTTATAACATGTTCACAAAACAAAGGTGTGCTTCAATTTATCCGAAAATGTCAACTTACAACGATTCTTTGCATCCGCGGGTGTTTTGGAAATAGTGCTCCAAGCATAATTTAAACCCAATACAATATTAGGTCATTAAAATTAGTAGGTATTTATAGAAGATGTGGAGATATTTATTGCTATAAGAGATCAGTTAACAACGATTGCAATTAATTGGCATTACTCTAAGAATAAGTGGTATTAGTTGGCATTACTATACGAATTAGTGGCATTGGTTGGCATTAGTATGGCATCTATTCTGCAGAATGAATGGATGTCTAGCGTCTTTAGTCACCATATGGTGGCACTGGTAACACTTCGATGTAGAAAAAATAAACATCTTCATTTTGTAATAATTGCTTTTCTACATCGAAGGATTGTCAAAGCCACCATATGGTGATTAGAGACGCTAGATATCCATTCTGCAGAATAGATTCGCTAACGGTATTTTTCTGGCTACACAACGACACGGAAACTGTTTTTCAATCAAGGAGTACCAATACCATGTAAGTTATATCCACGGAAATTTCCTCAAAATTATTACAAAATGAAGCGTACAAAACAATTGAAGAAAGAACATCGGAAGATGTAGAGCGAAGTTATTCTAGGAGTCACTAATTTCAGTACAAAAAATAAGATGTCATAATGGAAAAAGGTTTTGTGAATAGTTTTTCGATTACACTAATAGCAAATTGCATTCAATTCTGGATATATGATTCGTACGTTATTTCATGAAAACCAAAATTGTCACGTTTAACTTTTCAGAGAATTCTAATATTGAAAAAACCTTAATTTGACGCCAGAGTTTATCGAATGGTATATTTCCAACGTCAAGTATCTTATCCATGCTATATCAGAAGATTACGTCATAAAATATATGATTGAAAAAACTATGATCTCGAGAAATTTACATAATTATTCAAAACACACGGTTATTGTTCAAGGGTACCTCACTATGGTGGCTAAGACATGTGCCATGGGGTTTTCGCAAAATACTGGTTTGGATAAAAGAACGTTATGGTAATCCAAGAGTTCTTGTTACCGAAGCTGGATGGGTGACTGTGGAGAACGAATTAAATGACATGGATCGAATTCAATATTACAGAGATTATCTGTCAGAAATGTTGAAAGCAATATACGAGGACGGTTGCTCTGTAATTGGGTTCACTGCTTGGAGTTTTATGGATGACTTTGAGTGGGATTCTGGATACCAGTAAGCGACGAATATGTAATCAAAATCAATTTTCAGCTTCAAAAATTAGTCAAAATCAGTTTTAGAAATTGAAATTAAATCATGAAAAATATACAAGTTGACCATGGTCAATTTGATATGTTACATGAAGTGAACAAACAGCACAAGATAGGTTGGAGTGGAGAAGACAAATGCACGCCTATGTCCAGGAGTGGATGAGCAAAGGCTGTTAGAAAGAGACACGAAGTGAACAAGGAAAATTCTTTAATAATTAAAAAAAATTATCAAACAACTTTCCAAAGGATCTTGTCATATGTATTCCGCGACGCGAAATCTGCATTTACAATCAAACGGTGAATAAAAGAAAACGTCATGTCTCCTCGACTCCAAATTTGCATAAAGTTATTTCGATCATATTAGATCTCTTCAGTGCAGCTCATTTGACTCGGAGTGAATTTAATCTGTGAATTGTTTCCCAATACAAATCGTGCTCGGACTATTATATTATTATGGATAACTACCCATAGCGCCATCCACCAATGATATTGGAAACCAACTGTTCACCGTTTAGATAGAAAATGCAGAATTCCATTGCGAGAACAAATACATACCTCCTTACATGAAGATAGATATCTGCTTTGCAATTCTGGAGTATGTGATTCCTGAGTACACTAACATAGCGTTTTTAATCTCCAGATATAGGAGGGTGGGGTCCGTAAATACTTGTTGCGATATTCGCAATATTCAAAATCAAATCATAAAAAATATACAAGTTGACCATGGTACATTCAATATATGGAATAAAATGAACAAGAAAAATTCTTCAATAATTTGAAAAATTATCAAACAAATTTCCAAGGGAGCTGGTTATATTTATTCCGCGACGTGAAATCTGCTGACTTGACGATTTCTATAATTCACCGTTTGATTGTGAATTCAGATTTCGCGTTGCGGAACATATATAACCAGCTCCCTCGAAAAAAATTATTGAGGAATTTTTCTTTCACTTTTCGAGTTTATATAGGTACGTATTATAATTTAATTTTTTATATATTTGAAATTTTATTTCTTCAAGTTACAATTACCTAACAGCATTTCCTGGAGCATGGGTAATTCAAAACTTATCACTGAATTCTGTAATCTTTGATCATATTGTTGTAAACTGACACTACATCCTAGTTAGTGAGTACAAGTGTCTCGATGATATAATTCGGGTCAACGAGATAGACAGCTTCCTCATTGACGTCAAATTTCACCTGCTGGAGAAGGCATCCGGCTTGTTTTCGCTTGATAGCCTCGTTGACTATCTCGATTTGGAAATATAAGTAGAGGCATTCATTTCGAGAGTACGCATTGATGCCATTTCTCTACGCGTTTTTATGAAATTTTTGAATAATTTCTCGGTTGGATTGATCAGTGTAGCCCCATAACTGTGCTCCTTAATTCCAAATTGGCTCAAAGACTTGATGTTATAACGTTATATTGATCCGCATGAACAATTTCGACCATGAGCCATTATGAATGTGGGTAGTAGTTTCGCCTTCTTTTTCATGGCATGAGTTCTACACCGGACCTTGGCATAGAGCGTTATTACAAAGTATTTGGGTTCACTGACATGAGGAATCGCTCTGCTATGGAGATAAGCTAGTAGGTAGTCTCTTCTTTTTGGTGAAATCAACATCTACCGACTAAGTTCATTTCATTCCGAATTTCCTTTTTCCTATCTACTACTGAATATGGAGTATCGGCTAATTCAATTTAGCTATCGCCTCTGTGTTAGTTTTTCCTACTGCCAGCACTGCCGTATCATTGGCGAAAAAGGCTGCGGTAATAATCTCAATTTCTGGGAGATCTATGATACAGAGGACATAGATTAGCAGTCAAATACGCTACCTTGTGGGAAACGAGCATTGATCACTCTGAGAATGCATTTTTGTGCTTTATTCTGAAGTAACGATTGGTGAGATATGATTCAAGCAGCTCTGCAGACCTTAACGGCAGCATCTGATGCAGTGTTAACTTAAGTCCTTCAAGCCAAACCTTGTCGAGCGCCTGAGTGGTGTCGAGAACTACTCCTGAAGAGAATTTTTTTTCTTAAGTGCTTTTTCAATGATGTGAATTATTCGATGAACTTAGTCAATGGCTGTGTGCTTCTGGAGAAAGTCGAGTTAATGGGGAATGGAATGAGCTTCCGTTCCTCTACTACAGATAAGAGTCTTCTGTGGACCAGCCTCTCAAATAGTTTGGATAGCATTGGGAGTAACGAGATTGGTTTGTGAGAGCCCAGATGCTCTGGCAGTTTTCCTGGCCTCACGACTTCAGTAATCCTAGCGACATATTGGAGCTCGAGAGTTTTTTCATTATCATAGCAATTTTTGTGATAACCTTTCAGGGAAAGTGTTTCAAGACTTTTGTGGTGATTAGCTCACACCCTAACGCTTTTTTAGATTAGTATCTTCCTTTATTGAGCATTTTATCTGTTTGATAGTCAAAGGTTGGATGTCTTTTTTTAGCTATAATGGAGGTGTATTCTCAACTGGTCTGCGAAGGCTTCTTACTTCTGGTTACTTGTAGACCAATTGCAGCTCGAATCCTTCTTGGGTACAGCCTAGGAGTTAGACGTTCAAGGTATTTTTTGCCTTGAATAGTCAGTAATCAATGCCATGACGATTGGTAGGTAAATATTCAATAGGTTTCCTCATTCACTTTCTTCAAGATAACATCAAGTTTAACAGCAGTTGCAGACTACTCTATTTTGATTTATAGCATGTTATTCTAGTAATTGGCCATCGCTTTCAGTCCATTCGCTTTCCTTGAATAGCAGAGACTTTCTCTCGTGGGTAGCTAATGCCCAAAGTCTACGTTCTAAAATTGGTATGTTATTCCAAGCTGCATTTTTTATGCTGCAGACAAGACGTTTGAGTTTATTCTCCATATATTCTGGCGTTTCAGTACTCTATCTAGATAAACTTGCTTACACATGCCATATTCGAATCCCTTCTGGTATATTCTGTTATTCATTAGAACTGGATTGTGTCATAGATCATCATGATCTGACGCTTATCATCATGATGAGCGTCAGAATGTTTGGCGAGTGGACTGAACTAAGATTATTATCTGGTTTTTTGTTTGAGAAGTCAGTAGGCCAGAATATTGACTTTCTTGTTAACAAACACAATCCCCAAGCAGTGGTTTTGGCATTGATATTAACACCTCAGGATGAATTGCTGAATTCTTCTGCTCTGATAATGCATCTAGCGGAGGAAGTTCAATATATGCTTGCAACCTTCAGCATGAATGATTTTGTTTTGACTTCAATCGCACTAATCTGAAAGACTTCAGTTTTGATTTTGATGTATTCGTGATAAGATTTTATGACTGCACTTCCTCCATTTGAATTGTCGCTGAGGTGAATACAATGGTAGGACTTGTATTCTTCTAGCCTGCAGAATGATTATTTGGTAAATTGTATCTCTGACATGATAAAGATGTCAACGATTGAATTCTAATACTAGTTGTAGCTCATTTTTACATGCCACTCCATACTTGCTTCCAAGTTTGCTAACCTCCTCATTGTTGTGAGCAATACTCTAACTGGGGTTTGTGACAATTTCAGAGAGCTGATTTATTTTGGCGTGCATATCTCGACTAGTAGGTACTGTCAGAGGGTTAATGTTTCTTTATCTGCTCTGAGTGTGTTAGTTCATCATGATGTTAACAAACTAGATTGGATATTCCTTAAGGATTCCAAGAATGATAAAAATCTAAACAAAACTGTGGTATTTGATTTTCGCTATATTTTTTTAAATATAACAATTGTTTCGACAAACTGAGTTTGAAATACTCATCTAAAGAACCCATTGTCTTCGGCGAAGCAATTGTAATGTTTAAAAAGTAGAGTAAAAATCAAAAACTCAAGTTTTATTCCTTTATAATTCGAAAAATGGTCTGATATCATTTACCTATTAATTCGAGTTTTTTTCAGAAAAAAGTTTGGCTTAGTTTATGTGGATTTCGAGAATGCAAACAGGACAAGAATTCCGAGAAGTTCATATACCTACTACAAGAATATCATTAGCTCTAATAAAATTTCTAATACATCTTCAGATATAGGATACTTCTTTCTGCATTATTATGTTATTTTATGCTGTTTTCTGAAATTCTTTTAACATTTCTCCATTTGTGCAGGAATATTTTAGAATATCTTTATAGCTAATAAATTGAATATTGCAAACTACAAAGACTTATCTTAAAAGACTATGAGGTAAATCCAACATTCAAAAAGCAGCTGCACACCAATAGAAAAATTATTTTGGTTTACACTGTAAAATATTATTCTATGGTTCTGATGATTCTATTGAGAAATTTAGTCTATATATGCTCTGTGGTTTTCATACCACCTTAATATTTAATAATTATCTATAAATATTTGATTTATTTTTTTATTTATTCATTCTTACACATAACATATAAAATTATTATCACCAACACAAATTCTGGCAATTGAATATAAGTAAACACAAGAAACAGTCCATGAAAGAATTCTATTATACTAAAATATAAGGTCACGAACAATAAAGTAATGAAAACGTTTATGTTCATGCACCTAAGTGACTGAACACAGTCTAGTCATAAGCCCAATCTTTATTGGTAAGATATTGTATACTTTGGGCTAGGTGTGAAAGAAAAACCGATGTCAAATTCCCTTCTTGAATCTTTGGATCGAAAGAAACCCACGTCCAGAGGTTTGATATATCGAAGGACTACAATTACGGAAAAGTTTGTTTTTGAAATCATGTACACATGAACTATGAAAATATAGTGCCCGGATATTGCACACATCTTCAGTATAGAGTAGACTGGTGTGGTATCTCCTTTGTTCCTTAAATATGTTTTTTAGTATAGAGTTTTGAGTAATAATTAGTTTATTTAAGTAGTTCCTGCACATCCCTCCCCATACAAAGATGCCATATCGAAGAAGTGATTCGGCTAGAGACTTGTAAATCAGTATAAGCAACTTTCGTGAACGAAATTTTCTTTTCTGGTAGAATTTGTAGATGACCTTATTCACCTTCTTCGACAGATAATCTATATGATCACACCACTTCAAATTCTTATCAATAATTATCCCAAGTACTTGAATTCATTAGCCTCCTCAATTTCATCTTGCATATCAGGGACTATTATATTAGAAAAGCTGGTATATTTGCTTCAATTATGCCGAAGGCTAGATAATTCGTCTTCTTAACATTTAAAGAAAGTCTTTTTATAATTTTGTGAAGATCGCGCTGTACAGCTATTTTGGCTTCCGCCTAGGAGTTTTCACGAAATATGACGACGGTATCATCTGCATAAGATGCAATCATTGCACCCTTTACCAACGAGAAGAGAGAATTCATATATACGAGAAACAACATAGGACCAATAACAGTACCTTGGGGCACACCCAATTTTACAATCCCAGGTTGACTTAGTGTGTCACGAACCTTTATACAGTGTTCACGATTTGGGAGGTAACTCTCAAAAACATCCAAAACAATCCCTCGCACGCCATAACATTCCAGAATGTGCAGCAGCTTCTCATGGTTGACACTATCAAATGCTTTAGCTTAATCCAGAAAACCCGCTATACATCTTTTATCCTCATCAAGACCCTATGTAACGTCCGCAATAACCGAACACATAGCATCAGCCGCTGATTTGCCAGCGCGAAAACCAAACTGTTGCTCATTTAAAATATTATTCTGATCAAAAAATTCAACCACTCCACTTTTCAGACATTTTTCAAAAATCTTTCCAAAATTATTGATCACATTAATTGGTCTGTAGTTTGAAAGCATTGATGATTTGAACTGACTGGGGACAGCCCCTTTCAAGAAAATTGAATTTATGATATGTTTAAGGGGTTTTAATATATATTGATGATTGTTTCTTATAATATCTGCTGTTATTCCGTTCATTCCTGGTGAACTAGTACTTTTTAGTGTGGATATATGTTTTATAAGTTCTACATTTGTAACTGGATTTAGAAACATACTATTAGTATTTATCGATAATGTAATATATATATATATATATATATATATATATATATTTTTATATATATATATATATATATATATATATATATATATATATATTCAAATAACATGTTTGAGAAATGAAACTCTGTGTTTTCACATATAATAAAACAACAAGAAATGCACAACGCGTTACGCTGACACTACAGATTCTTCAGTTGCGAATTTCAAACTAAAAATAAAATATCTAATACAAGGTTTGCAAAGTACAATTATAAATTTGGGGAATCTGTTTTGGGATTCTAAGAACAAACTACCTTTATTTATTGAAACGGTTGAGAAGAGGAAAGCTGTTCACATCCAATTGGTGTTGTAATGCCTGGTCCTGGGTGTTAAATGAAACACAGTTTCATACTATACGTTTAGGCTTTATTTGTATAGTACTATAGAATGTCGGCTTAGCGCTAACCACTCGGGCAGCGTGACGAGTCTATACCTCAGTCTTACTTCTTACTTTCTATCTCTCCGATCTTCCATCGGGTCTTATATGTAATGTTTATACAATAACTGCTGAATGTGCGACCTTGGCCAGGCACGTTCCGTTTACAACAATATATCTATAACTAAACATTCTTGTTTACTATGTAGTAACGAATCGAGACACTGACCTACTGATCTACTCACCACACCTCTCGGGCTAATTGAAAAGAATTTTATTGAGGTTACTCGAGAAAATTCTGTCTCGTTTAAATGTATGATAATTTAAAATTTTCCTTTCAATTTCCTATGCATGGTTTAATTACCATATCCCTTCCTGGAGGTGTGCTGGAAGTAGTTATAATTACAATGACAATTTTTAAACAATTTATTCTACGTATAATTTTTATACGCGCTGTCTAACGTCCCTATACTCTCGTGATGATACGCCATATTTTTGATATATTACTAATTATTTCATTTCAGCCATAGTACTCTATATAAATTACCTTTTACTTTAATTTGTGGACTCTTTCATTTATCTCATTTATCAATTAATATAACCCATCTATATGTAACCACGATACCAACCATAACTCAATATATAAATATATATATTCACAATAATAATAACTAAGGTCCCTAAAACTGATTATATTCCCTTGCCTTCCTAATAATTGAGAGCTTTTAATTCCATTCTTCTCTACAGATAGCTTCTAAAATTCTCAACTTTTCGTCTCGCGTAAATGCCGATCGAATATTTAGATTCTGTAGAGTGTTGCAACATTAGTACAACACTATTCCTCCACAAAAATTTATATATACTCATCTATATATTTATTTCTTCATTTCTCATTACCATATCCATCTTCACTTAAGAAGTGGTCGCTATCTATATATAGCATACAAAAAAAAATATATGTTTCATTTCATTTTACCAACGATTCCATCTCGTAATTACAGTAAAAATTCATTATTTATGAAAACATAATTCATTAGCAGGGGGCATAATCCATCCCCTGAGCGTCATATACGCATTCTCCTTAATAAAATTGCTCTCTCCATTAAATAATTGAACATTATCTATACCACACTAATTTGGAAACTATAATCAGTCTTAGCAGTACCTATATTTGATAATGGGCTCAAAGTTTAAACTTCATTAAAACAATATTTAAATTTTCATATTTTTGTCCCTTCTGACAACTTCAAATATTCGAGCTTCATCGAGTATAAGTTAATTTTCTTATTTGCGTATCATCAAGTGAGCAACAGTTTACAATTTCTTAACAATTTCTCTGACTTTTATAATTAACACTTGTGATGCCTAATATCATCAATTTCATTTACGATAAAATTGATTACAAGATTTAAATTAATCAAAAAAAAAATTAAAACTTTCCGAAGTAGGTCAATGTCATCAAATAACATGGGTGTCATCATAATAGCAATGTTATCATAATAATAACGTCAATGTCATACAATCCATATTCATTCTAATGCAATAGAACGCGTGATTACTCATTTCTCTAATTGCACACTATATATAATATTTCCATAATCTTGAATAGGAGTACTTCCAAAAAAATAATGATATTTATCCACAATGATTTCAAATTAAAAAAAAAATTCCCTCTTAAACTTAACTTACGATTATTGCATGACAGCCGGAACCCCATAATAACATTAAATCTAATAATAAAATTAATAATGATAAAATAACACTAGAATTAATAATGATAAAAAAAACAATAATGAAATACTTAGGTCACTAATAATAATAGGGGTTTAATAAAATTATGTAATAATCCGTAAAGACGAAAAACCCGAAACCGTTCACAAAAACAGAACAAAATTATTCATAGTCATAATTTATATATCTATACATAATCTAAAAAAATTTTCCATTTATCCTAACCAAAAATAGTTCCAAAAAAAATAATTATTATCCACAATTGATCATGATAAAAATAATAATAATAAAAAATATATATACAAGGTTATAATTCTTTAAAAAGCAATAAATATTTAAAAAAATAAATGTCCCTTTTTCCTCCATAACATAACTTAATGTAGAAAAATTCATTAATGTAATAACTAATAATAAAAAATTAATGTCTCTTCTTGAAAAAATATTGTCTCTTTTTTTTCTTCATTTTAAAAAAAAAATGTCAATTTCACTCCATATATACACATATTTATACGTCCATTTCGTTTGTCTCTGCATTTACACAAGGGTAGATCCTACCTTAATCTCCTGCAACATCGCGGTTTCTCCCTGCGGAACTCGTTCACAGCCAGTATACTCATTCCTTCGATCGTCGTGATGGCCTGGGTCATCTCCGGAACTACTGCGAAGCAACCAGCTTTTCTATGGGCGATGATTTGTTCTTCTTCTTCTTCCCATTTTTGTTCACTACTTTCACTTTCTTCAATTACCACAATACAACTGGCAGGATCGCCATGTAATGCCTGGTCCTGGGTGTTAAATGAAACACAGTTTCATACTATACGTTTAGGCTTTATTTGTATAGTACTATAGAATGTCGGCTTAGCGCTAACCACTCGGGCAGCGTGACGAGTCTATACCTCAGTCTTACTTCTTACTTTCTATCTCTCCGATCTTCCATCGGGTCTTATATGTAATGTTTATACAATAACTGCTGAATGTGCGACCTTGGCCAGGCACGTTCCGTTTACAACAATATATCTATAACTAAACATTCTTGTTTACTATGTAGTAACGAATCGAGACACTGACCTACTGATCTACTCACCACAGTGTTCAGTAACTTTTGGGAATTTTTATGCCTATTAATTTCTAAAGTTTCCATAAGATTTAATTTTGAACCTCATGTACCTAAATGTAGAATTTCGAAATCCGAATTGAAGCATATATTTAATACTAGTTATGATTTATGTAACTTCGCCTGTGTTCAGTAATACTTTTTTTGAAATTTTTATGTGTCTGACCTACATATATTTCATGTAATTTCCGCATTTAAGTTTATAAACTCCCGATGTATTGATCTAATCTTTTTTTAACTTGTTGTTTTTTATGTATCTTCCTAGACTATCCCTTGTTCTGAATGCTAAATTGAGCTCTAAATTAGAGAAAAAGGATTTTTATTTGTTGGAAGCTTTGCCGAAATAAGTTAAACGATTACATTTAATTCCTTCTGGTTTGATACTTGAAACATTGCCATTTCATGATTTTTCTTCCTTATTATTTTGTCTATTATGTTTGGATCATACCCATTATTGAATACTATCTGCTTGATTATATGAAGTTCTTTTTGGAAATTTTCTTGAGAAAGTGGTATATTGAAGGGGCGATGTATGAATGGATGACTAGACGAACTTTGTGTTGTGATATCGGAAACTAATGAAAAAAATAAAATTTCCAGAAGTTACTCAACAACCAATCAATTGCGGCTTCCCCCCTTCTTAACCTTTTCAGTGAAGAAAGGTATATTTTCTTCTTAGAATCCCAGAATGGATTTTCCAAATTTATAATTTATTGTACTTTGCAAACCTTGTATTAGATATTTAAGTTTCAGTTTGAAATTCGCATCTGAAGAAGCTTTAGTGCCAGCGTAACGCGTTGTGCAACTATTGTTTTATTATATGTGAAAATCGTTAAACTCGGAGTTTCATTTCTCAAACATGTTAATAGTGGATTTTCATCGAGTAATGGCCTTATCAATTCAAACATATATATATATATATATATATATATATACATATATATATATATATATATATATATATATATATATATATATATATATATATATATATATATATATATATATATATATATATATATATATATATTATATATATATATATATATATATATATATATATATATATATATATATATATATATATATATATATATATATATATATATATATATATATATATATATATATATATATATATAGGTATATATATATATGTGTATATATATATATATATATATATATATATATATATATATATATATATATATATATATATTTTTCCGGGGTGTAGATAGTTTTTTGCGATGGGGGGGGGATATGAAATACCATAATTTTTTCTTTTGAAGTTTCATTTTTGTTGATGAAAACAATCTTTAGATTATTAGATATTTAAGTTTCAGTTTGAAATTCGCTCCTGAAGAAGCTTTAGTGTCAGCGGAACGCGTTGTGCAACTATTGTTTTATTATATGTGAAAATCGTTAAACTCGGAGTTTCATTTCTCAAACATGTTAACATATATATATATATATATATATATATATATATATATATTAATATATATATATATATATATATATATATATATATATATATATATATATATATATATATATATATTTATATATATATATATATATATATATATATATATATATGTCAGTGGCGTAGATAGCTTTTTGCGATGGCGGGGGGATATGAAATACCATAAGTTTTTTTTCTGAAGTTTTATTTTTGTTGATAAAAATAATCTTTTGTAGTACAAAATAAGCAGAAAAATTAAATCAAATTATAAAAAATTAAAATAAATTGATTGAAAATTATTAGAACATTTAATTATATTAAATTGGATATATACATCATTGAAAATATTCCATGGAGAATTACAGCAGATAATCAAGTTTCCTGGGTTTTTTTGACAATTCATTTATCACTTCGTCAGCTGTGATTCCAATGTCACGATGAATTGCCAGAGCAGCCAAACCATTCAAGCGGTCCTACAATAACAAAAAATGAATTTTTATTTTGCAATGAATTTTATATAGTCAGAAAGGTCACTAGAAACTCACTTTTTTAACCGTGCACCCTTGAATCGTTTTAATCCGCTTCAAACTAGATAATGTTCGTTCTGCAGTAGACGTCGATACCGGCAAGGTAGCTAATATTCTGAGAAAATTATTGATATTAGGAAAATTTTCTTCTGGGCAATCATCCAGTGCATCCAATGAATTTTTAGGCTTAACATCGCCTCTCCGAATGAAATATTTCTCCCAAATTTTCAATTCGATGAGAACAGCAGATGGTGCGGCTGTAAGAAATTCTTGATTAAACTTGACAGTTTTGATGAATTTATCAGCTGCTTTGTCAATTTCATTTACATCATGCTTGAAGAGCACCGAAAATCCTTCAAATATGTTTTCATGATTAGTAAATCTTTCTCCAAGATCCATGATGTAGAAGTCCAGAAATGGATTGAACACCGTCACACGAAAATATTCTTCTGTACTTTGAACTTCAGGATTTGCTCGATTCTTTTGTCTGCCCACTAATCTTTTATGTTTGGTCTCAATGTCAACAGTTTCAGCGATTTTTTTGGAAGCTTCATAAATTCCAGAACACGCATCTTCTTTTGCACGAATATTGCTGAGTTCTTTACGTAAATCTTTCGCGAGATCCAGAGCTTGAACCAAATCTAAATTGACCTTTTGAAATTCGCGAATTAAGGGCAACGAAAGTTGATAAACCAGATTGACAACCTGCAAACTAATTATAAATTCAAAATCCATAGCATTTTTCAAATTTTTTGGGTCGCTTTCTGAAGTCTTTTCAATTCTTCCAGAGTTAATAAATGGGATTAATTCATGAAAATTATCGACAGCTTCATATTTTGACACCCATCGAGTCAGATTCAATCTCTCAAAGTTTTTGTTTTTGGAGTTTCATCAGATTATTCAATGGTGTTTTCCAGAATCGCCTTTCTTTTAGGAGCATGAAAGAAATTGTAAATGGTTTATACGGTGCTAAGGCAATCTCTGATGGCTAGTACTAGCTATAGCTATAGCTTGTAATAGCTATAGCAATATTCAATGAATGCGCTGCACAATGGACGTATAAAGCATGTGGTGCATACTCTGATCTTATAATTGCTTGAACACCATTATAGTGTCCAGACATATTGCTTGTCCCATCGTATCCTTGGCCTATCCAAAAAGAAATATCCAGATCACAATGTTGAAGATTTTCTATTATCAGCTTGGCAAAAACATCACCTGTGAATATGTACATCATAATATGTGGCGTGGAATAAAGAAACCTTGCAGTTTTTAAAATGATTGAATTCTTACCTGTAGTGAAAGCTGCTGGTATAAATTTCAAAAAATCCTCGCGTAGAATATGCTGTCCTTCAAAAGTTGGAAATACGCCCTTTTCGTCCCGAAAATGTGAAGTTGAGTTGCTCTTTTTGTATCGGTTGGCTGCATCCGAGATTAATATGACCATATGGGGTGAGTGGTAGAATGAGGTATGTTTATATAAATAGCAGGTGGAAATTATTGATACGGGGTCCCCGATTAAAATAATTGTACCTAACAATTTACCTTTGCAACTTGAGTGTAACTTTCAAGGTTGCATTTGCAACTTCAGAAAGTTGATGACTAACATGAGTTAAATAACTTCTATAAACATTGAAAAATTACAGATAACCGTATTGATTATGAATTTATGATCAAAAATATAAAAAATTTCCATGTATTTGCGCAGTTGTGTACTCACCTCTTTTACTTTCTTCCAATTGTCAAATTTCGTTTTCACTTAATGACCCAAAGGTTGCGATCCTTTTCCTTCGCTTTCAGCAAATGATACACATGGGACGCAAAATGCACCAAGGTGTAATTCTGAGTAAGCAATCCACGGAAATTCATTCAGCCATTTATGACAAAACTTCAATTTTCTAGCTTCAAACTTTTGTAGCAACGGTAACGCGTAATTCTTCGGCGGCACCCAGGCATTTGTCAATAAATCGAGCCTCTGAGATTCACTTAGTCGAATGTCTATATAATTTCCTACATCATTTTTATTTATGACTTCTCGAAAGGTACGTTGTTCGACTGTCTTGCTACTTTCACCAGAAGAGCTTTAATTGCTCAGATTTCCACTACTTAATGCATCAGAACGGGGTCTTTTCGCGATTGTTTCTGCAGATGATTCTTCATGACATGTCTATAGTTTTCACCGTCTAAAGGCTTGCCGAATGGTTTTATTGGCACTAAAAATCTCCTCATTCCGAATAACGATCAAAATAAGTAGATAAATAAATGTTAACGCTTTAAGGATTTTCCAGAGACAATGAGTGTACTATGTATTCTGCTAGTAGCCAAAGCACGTACTAAAGAAAATGGAGGGAAATCATAGACTAGGGGGTGCTGAAACGGTAGATCGCGATCGATAACTTTCAGAGTCGATCGCGAGGGGCGTCGCAACACCGCCCCGCGGTGGCAGCACAGTGTTTTGAAGTGCAATAAATCATATTCTTGCAAATGTATTTTTTTTTTAGTAATATTAATTTCTACCAAAATATTTTTTGGTAGATCGCCAGCACTGTTATTCTGAGCACCCCTCTCATAGACAAACGCTGGGATTTAGGCTCTCCCCACTCCTTCGTCGTGCTCCCTCTAGGAAATGTAAAGCTTCCTGGAACTTGGGAAATGTTTTAAATTTCGTTCATGTTCATGAAGGTAAAATTTTGACGATTTCTTTTCTGATACTAATTTTTCTTTGAAGTTTCAGATCCATCCCTGCTTATAATTTCATTAGATACTCATATATTTTCGAACATATAACTTAAACTTTATCATAATTTTGCCCGTACAAACTCTTCTTGAACTGTTATATTTTCAATGACTGGACAATTTTTATTAACTTCAAAATATTAATGAGGAATTAAATAGACAATCAAAGCAAAGATTCCTATTTTTTGAGAAGCTCATATTCAATGTAGAGTAATAGAGTAAGTATATTAGCAAATATTCGAAATATTAAATATTGATATATTCATATTCTATGCGAAGAAGTCACCTTCCTCGAATGTAAACGGGAAGTTTAATCGGCCACTAGGAGCAAAAAACGTGTTTAAAACAGCTCAAATGGCTTTCATGGAAAATTTTATTTAGGAAGAAAGGAGTCAACCAAAACCTCCTCGCACTTCTCTTTCTAAATTGTATACTAATACTACACTATTAAACAAAACTGCCAGCTTTAAATATAATACACTATATTTTGGTTGATTTCTTCCTTTCTTTCGAACTAAATATTTTTCATCAGAGCTAATTGAAACTTTTAAAACACGTTTTTTGCTCCTAGTGGCCTACTGAACTTCATGATTGAATATTGAATGAAATATGCTGCAAACTACTTACCTGTTAATTCACTAAACATTAGGAAAACGATTCAATTTCTTGATTTATTATAATGTTAATATTATGAGTATTTAGGAACCGAGGTGCTACGATTGGCTCAATTTTATTTACTTTACATGAGCTCAATGTTTCCACAATTATAGTGAGCGTCCTTTTCGTGGTCCTGATTAGTCGGCCTGCTCGAAGCTAGGAAATTATACAATACTCAATTGCACTGCCGCCACAAAAACATACTTAGTTGATATTTATATACTTGCACATATATAATGCCAAAAGAGGTGCTAGAGCTTGAAAAATTTCATCTTCAATTCTATTATAATTTTCGCAGTCTCATGGGGGGATTGATCCCCTTGATCCCCCCCCTATCTACGCCACTGATATATTTATAACATAATATCTATTTTATAAATTCAAAAATCTAGTGAGCAGCAGAGCTCCATCAATGAGGTCGTATTTTCCGCGAAATGTATCGCGTAGAGATGCTATTCCAAAAGATAGATAGAATGATATTTCAACAATACGTTTGAATAGCAAACCTAATTTGAAAGTAGAAAATAATTTATTTTATTAAAAGAAGTTCATCGTAGTTGAGGATAAAAGTTGAAACCAACGAAGAAATGTACTTCAAAATCAAATAAATTCACGTACCAAATTTCAGCCATCTACTGTAAAAAAAACAAATCCGGAAGTGCATCGTGTAGGTATTAATAGGAGAAGCTTGTGAGATGTGATTTGAAGGGAATAGTCCCCGCACGGGGCAGCGCGACTGAGAGAAATAGTTGAAACTACCTACCCTCAGGCACTTTCTCAGCATTAACTCAATTTACGTAATAAGTTTGAACCTTTTAACTCAATTTACAGAAGCTGTGGAATTTCATTTCTTTTCTGCCTATAATATAAAGAATTCCACTTTGTTGAATTATATTTCAAATTCATTAATATCATTAACATCACTAAACATTAGCTATCTCAAACTTATAATGCATTATTCAAGTGAATAATTTTATGAAGGGAGTAAAATGCAGTTTTAGAACGTATATATATTCACGTTTTACATCCAGATAGTTCAGTTTCCAACACTGATATAGAAGCAATGTTTAAAATCACATAATATGTTAGGTTATTTTTGAAAATAACCTTAAGAAAACTATCCATGAAAATGTTTTGTTGATAAACGATTGTGAAATATGAAGAACTTTTGAGCATTTAGTTTAAGGAATCTAGAATACACGTTGAGATTTCCTTTTTAAATATTTCGAATAAGTACGCGATAATTGATAAGTCAGGAGGGAAAATGAATTATCTATTAGTATTGAGCTGCTATGTGACTTAATATTCTCTTTAAAGATGTTTCCAAATATTTAAACACACTAAAATAAAAGAATCCCAAAATATTTTAATAATAAGAATATATTTGATATTTACAAAGACCCAATATTTTGAACTACTTCAATAAGTCTGTCCTCTCGTCTTCATCCTTCTCCTCCTTCACCAATGCACCGTCAACCTCTGTTGGGTGAATGATTTTGTCATGAAGAGTTCTGAGATGCCTGAGAAGATTACTTTTCACGTTGAAACCTTTCATGCAGTATTCACAAGCATAAGGCTTCTCTCCAGTGTGTGTTCTCTTATGTATTAGCATGGAAGCATGGGAAGGGAATTTCTTCGTACAAACTGAGCAAACCTGAAATTGAATCTGAATTGTAAATAAAAAAATAGCTTGTAAGAATTGCAATTTTACACCAATAATTTTTTCGTTTTTTTTTTGCTTTATCAGGGTTATATCTTTCAATTTTACGTCATTTAACTAAGATGATGTTTATATTTTAGACGTATACCTAATGATTATCATGAATTATTCATTCGAAGTACAATTCTTTCGATTTCAGGTAAGATCTTACAAAATAGCTTAATGTGCCAAATATGAAGTGATATTTCCCAAAAGAAGAAAGGGCAGGTCCCTATAGTGAACAGTCAATTATTCAATTATTCAAATAAAATAGATCTAGAAACAAGGTACTAAAAATTTGTAACATAATTAAATTGAATATATATATATATATATATATATATATATATATATATATAGATATATATATATATATATATATATAGAGATATAATATATTATATATTTATAAATTCATATATATATATTTATTTTTATAAAATATATATATATATAATATATATATATATATATATATATATATATATATATATATATATATATATATATATATATATATATATATATATATATATATATATATATATATATATATATATATATATATATATATATATATAAAAATATATATAAATATATATATAT
The DNA here is from genome assembly GCA_030704885.1 of Cynegetis impunctata. Taxonomy (NCBI): domain Eukaryota; kingdom Metazoa; phylum Arthropoda; class Insecta; order Coleoptera; family Coccinellidae; genus Cynegetis; species Cynegetis impunctata. The sequence continues at coordinate 545,376 of JARQZK010005087.1, read as the reverse complement.
ATATATATATATATATATATATATATATATATATATATATATATATATATATATATATATATATATATATAGATATGGTTGTATTTTTTAAATTCCTGGAGAATTATATAACTTCATGTATCATTTATAGTAACCAACATAGTTCGCACTAGGTAAATTCTAGAAAATTAGATGTTTTGATAAAAAATACATTGAAAGGTAAGTATAAGCCATTTAAAATTTGTAGGAAGATTAGAAAAGGTCTTCTAGTTTCGAACTAAAAAAAAAAACACTCGACTTATTAAATTGGATATTCTCAGCATTACAAATTTGTAGATCTTTGGACAGGGGTAACTTAATTTTTCCAATAAAATTGTGTAATTATTCATAATGAATAGTCATTTCAGTACTATTCAAATGAATATTTCATTATTTTTCTAAAATTAGAAATATCTTTGTTTTCAATAGTATATATTCCTTTATGTATATGTCATCATCATATTCTATGGTTTTATGATCGAACAATGAGTAAAATATTTCATTAGGTATTCTATGAATGAAGTAGATCAGTTTTATACACTGAGCGCAAAATCAGAAACTACTGACGAAATACTTTCTTTCCGTCGACTTCTAAATAAAAGCTTAGTTTAACGTACACGAAATTGATCATTAATGACCCATTTTAATGTACAATTTCTCCTATTTTAATGTATGATTGTCATGGGCAACTAAACACAGAAGTATTCAGCACGGAATAGTTGAATTATTCTGTGTCTGTACTATTATTCCACAGAGAAAAGGAATTCATAATTCAAATCGAAGACTTCAACTCTATACAAAATAAAGTAGAAACTGCGGAAAAAATTTTATGCAATAATCGTTCGAAAGTAATTAACACTTCAGCTTCCACCATTTCCACATATTCCTTATCGGATATTGTAGGTAATGTGAACTATTCAGAATGTCACATGTCTACTATTTTATCTATGAATTTCTCAAATTGTTCCATCGGGAGCATAAATATAAATATATGGAAATGAACATAGAAATTTATATTATGTCAATATTGTATCTGTTATGCAGAATAAAAATTATTTCAATCAAGAATTTATACTCAATTCATGATGAGGTCGACGGAACAATCTTGTTATAAACTCGTTTATTAATGTAGCGATTAATGGTCTCGAACTATTAACGCGCTCGCTCCTTTTGCGCGTTAAAACATCTCAACCATTAATCGCTGTCATTAATAAACTAGTTTATTAAATAACTATTAAATTAATGTCAAATATGGAAAGTATGCAATTTAAGTTCAGTGTTTTTGGTAATCACTGACTACAGTAAGACTGAGTAATTACTCATAAGCAGAATTGAAAAACAATAGTTTCATTTTAGGAAAGTGATTCTTTTCTATATGAATAACTAAATTATTTCAGTAGGTACTAGGTAAGCCTTGGTAATTTTCCGAAGATGTTGAAATCTAGTTTATGTATGAATATCTACAGGGACCTACAGTTTAACGCTGGTTCCAAACTGCCAATGGACTTGAAACTAACCAAACTAACCAAACAACCAAATTAACCAACAGATATACAAATTTTGATTCTCAAAATTTCATGGGACATAAACCAACACCCAGGAGAAAGGTGAGACTCGAACCCACAATCCTTGATTTACAAACGATAAACCTTAGCGCTGGGCTACTAAGGCTTCTATATGCATGAAAAAAGCAATTTGAAAAATATATGTGTTGATATGAGCTATTAGTAGTAGGTATCAAATAATTGAATAACATCATGCAATGGCTTTATTCAATATTAACACATAACTTATATGCAAGTATACAATAATTAAATATTTGAAGGAATTTCTTTCTATACGACCATCATCGGACAGAATGAGTTTAGAACTAAATACAGAAACAAGTTTGTCTCTTATATAGATATTATTTCTCCAGTTCATTGCGGTAGAGTTATTAGAGATAATGGCCTTCGAAGAAAATATATTAAGAGCAGGTTATCAAAATGCAGGTGTAATAAAAAATTAAACAGATTCAACGTTTTCACACCATTACCGGTAAAAACGACCACCAGTTTCCACAAAAACATAATTTACAAATTATTTATGATTTGCCGAAAGGAACTAAACTTAATTATTTAGGATCATTAGAAATATCATTAATCATAATACAGGCAGTATTAACTTGCTGAACTGACTTGATTTATTGCCCTATATTTGATATATTCAAACCATAGCGTATGCCAAGAACATTAAAATTAAATGAAAATCCCATTTCAACAACATGCCCTGAATTTATTTTCTTTGAAGGCAATTATCTCTAATAACCCAGAGCGAATTTTCTGGAAAAATTTAAGAAACAAACATTATTCTGTATTTAGTTCTAAACTCTATCTGCCCGATATGACCGAAATTACAATAGCAGTATACATTTTTCAATTATTTCGTGACACTAAATAGGGTAATATCAAGTTCAGTTTATATTCATTATTTAATTCAGGGATTAAAGAAATATGTAACATTGAAATATATCAAATATTGCACCCCAAACAGTTTTATTTCATTTTTCCCTGACTGTGGAACCAAAAATGATGAAGATTTTTGTCGGTGTAATATTGAAAGTTATGTCGGTTAACGAATTTGTTTTTATGAAAAATCCATTCATGTGTAAACGAAATATTATCTGAATTATTGAATTCCTCATTAATCGTAACAAACATTTTTATTCTATGAGGTATGTTCCTTCAACTCTTGGCGGTATTATAAGTGGTACGTTTAGAATTTTTCTAAGAATTTGCCGCAATGAATTTCGACTGAATGATAAATTATGGACAAGTTATCTTTGACTTCTGCCCGTGGCTACTCTGTGGCTAGTGAACACGCTTATTTTGTTATGAAATATTTTATTTTTTGTTTAACTAGAGTCCCATAGAATTATATGATGAAATATAAATAAATGAAGATATGCAACTATGTTAAAAAGAACACACAATTATTTATTCAAAACGAATCAGTTTAGAATACAATAGTCCTAGAATCATTTAATTAGCACTGAATTAACTATGCAAATGCTCCAAACTGTAAAGGAATTATTTATAATATATTATATTTATTCAAAAAATCTAGTTACATACCAGTATTTTAAGTTCAACAAATCTGTTAAGTATATCCAATTTCGTGCCTTTTTTCGTCAAGTTCAAAACGAGTAGACTTTTTCGAATGTTTCCACGAATTTTAGTTGGCTTATGAATAATACTATTAAGTAGCAGGGGTCACCAATTAGTTTCGCTCGGGGTCCGTTTTAAGAAATGAAATGGCCATCGCGGTCCGCACAACACGTGGTCGTCGCGGCGTCCGTCAATGCGGGGGATACATCTTTATTAAATTACGTACTCTGTAGTGCAAGTTGCTGTAAATGGGTTGGCGGTCCGCCATTTGGTGACCGATGAAGTAGACTATTGTATTGTATCAAAAGTGAGGTGCGGGACGTTTTATATATCCATCCTGTACCGACTAGCACGTAATTAGTAAGGCCATAACCGTAGAAAAATCAATTATACATTGCTGTCTTTTTCTTGACTTTTCAATTTTTTCAAAATTCGTAAAAGCCAAATTAATTCAATCTTTGACATTCTGTAGGTAAAGTCACAAATTTCGTGACTAAACAACGTTAATTGTTTGATGAAGTCGGTTTTCTAACTCAAATAAAAAAAGACAAGTAAATAACAATATAAGACAGAAAAAATAATTTATTTATATACATACATACATATATATATATATATATATATATATTTATATATATATATATATATATATATATATATATATATATATATTATGTATATTTATATATATACATATATATATATATATATATATATATATATATATATATATATATATATATATATATATATATATATATATATATATATAGGGTGAGTCAAGCTGAACGCTTCGGACTCTCGTGGACAAATGGTATTTTTTTTCGGTAAACGGTCTAAAGAAGTATATGTATGTGGATCTGAGCTACAATTTTAAAATAATGACTTTCATACAGGGTGTTTCAAAAGAGCGTGACATATCAAAGTTATACTTTTTTAAACAGAACACCCTGTATTTTCTTGCATTTTTGAATTATTTGAGAAAAAATAAGCTCACTTTGCTAAAGTGTCCCTATACCTAACTCTCTCTGTTTATGAGATATTCAACTTTTTCTCAAAAAGTAAGGCGGTCCAAAAAATTCAATATCATTGGATATTTTTAACATATTTGGAGTTACGATTCAGAAGGCATTTCTAATTCTCACTTTCATATCATCAGGAGTAGTGGGTGTACAATATCCTTGATATATCCATATAAAAAAATCCAAGTATGACATCGGCGATCTCGCTGGCCAGTTATAAGGTCCACCTCTCCGAATCCTTTTATCTGTAAATTTTCTGTCCAGATAATTCCTTAGAACACCATTGAAATGTGCTGGAGCACCATCTAATTGTAGCCACATCTTCTGTCTCACATTCAAAGGAATATTTTCCAGAAGATTCCAATTCTGTTTTCATGAATCTTAAAAATTTCCTTCCATTCAGATGCCCGTCAAAGAAATAAGGACCAATTATGGTGTCTCCTATGAATCCACCGAATGAGTTAACACTCCACCGCTTCTGGTGATCGCCGGTTCGAAATAAATATTTGTTTTCGGTGTCATAATAATGAAAGTTATGTCGATTAATCAGACCATTGTTATGAAAGGTTGACTCATCTGTGAATAAAATATGTTCAAAAGAATTAATTTCTTCGCCAACTCGTTCAAGATACCATAAACAGAAATCTAGCCTGCGTTCAAAGTCCCTTCCATACAGCTGTTGATGCTGCTGAATGTGATATGGATGATATTTATGTTTTCTAATAATTCTGCTTACACTCGATTGAGTTATACATGTTGCATTAGCAATGGCTCTAGTACTAGTATTGGGATCTTCAATCACAGACTGCAAAACTTTGTGTTCCTCATTCCCAGTAACTGGTCTCGATATCTCTCGAACAGTGTTATCGATACTACCTGTTCTTCGAAAACTGTCTAATAATCTCTGAAATACATTTTTGCCAGGATGCTCTTTATCTAGGTCCTTCTGTGCATAAACCCTCGACGCTAATAAGCAATTTTCATAACACTCTCCATGGTTAAAATCATGTTAATTCTTTCTTCAAGTGAGAAACTTTTCATTTTACTTCTCAGCAGGATGAATTCAACACAAACTTATGACAAAATATCGCTATTTGACAGGAGCCTGCAAACGTGTATCCCGAATTTCAAGTCGTTAACTATTTTCGTTCTCTAGATACTTCTAATAGGCCATCGAATTTGGGGAACCCTGTATATACAGGGTGTTCCTAAAATGAACGTATAAACGAAAAGGGGAGATTCCTTAAGTAAGTTTGAGAAAAAAAAGTCCCGTAAACATGGGGTCGCAAACGTTTCGTTTTCGAGATACAGAGTGTTGAACTTTGAATTTTTTTCAAGTTTTTTTCTCATAGTATCTACACTTCACAAGATATTCAACTGAAATTTGGCATAGATATTACATTTGAGAGTTCTCACCACGTGACATGGCAATTTCGATAGCAGATCTACAATGTGATATATTTCCTGGAACACTATCACCTGTTTTCCGCAAGAACTTTTTTTTGGTGTGCAACTGTTAATTTGAAAAAAATGTAAAAAGAAGCTTTGTTATTATACTAAACTTTTCGTTTTCTTGTAGTTTTGTCCTATCTGCTACTGCTTTCGAGAAAAAAAATTTTGAACGATTCTCTCGAAATCCTCGGAAAAATCCAAATTAGGATAAGGAGGTCAATTCGTAAGCTGTGGTGAATGAATTCATTATTAGTTTTTATGGAAATTTTCCTGATCTGTTGCGATGATTCATAAAGATTTGATAAACTCGTATAATCATTACAAAAAATGTATTACTACAAGAAACGTAAAACTCAAAAAAAATCATAACAAGAAAACTAAGTAACCGCAAAGGACTGAACTACAGCAAATGTTGAAAATGTCCTCCCCTAACTCTTATACAAGCTTCTGTTCTTCGTCTCATAGACGATCGAACTCTTTCAAACACTCCCGGAGTATTGCTAACTGTATCAAACGCGCCTATTATACGATTTCTCAGTTCTTCTACGGTGTTCACTGGCATCGAGTATACTAGAGATTTCAGGGGGCCCGATAAAAAGAAATCTAAACTATTTAAGTCTGGGGATCTGGCAGGCCATGACTGAGGTCCCCCCGTCCAATTCACCTGTTTTCATAATTGTCGACAGTGATCCAGAAAAAATATCACACTGTAGATCTGCTATCGAAATTGCCATGTCACGTGGTGAGAACTCTCAAATGTAATATCTATGCCAAATTTCAGTTGAATATCTTGTAAAGTGTAGATACTATGAGAAAAAAATTTGAAAAAAATTCAAAGTTCAACACTCTGTATCTCGAAAACGAAACGTTTGCGACCCCATGTTTACGGGACTTTTTTTCTCAAACTTAAGGAATCTCCTCTTTTCGTTTGTACGTTCAATTTTGGAACACCCTGTATATATATATATATATATATATATATATATATATATATATATATATATATATATATATATATATATATATATATATATATATATATATATAAATATATATTTATATTGTAAATAATTGTTTTATTGGGTTTTCTGGTTCAGTTAAAACAGAAATGATGTTGAAATTGTTCTAATAACGTTTCGGTTACTATTTTAACCTTTATCAAATTTACATAATGTCACGTCATCGCATAAACATATCATAAAACACATTCACAATATTTATACTTGACAGAACCGAACAATTATAGTTTTACTTTTCACTTGGAAATTGAGATCTTTTAACACATAAATAAAATGATCTTATCTCTAACGCAGGTTGTACCTATATAATTGGATCTGGAAGAAAATTATAAGTCGATATATAACGATATGATCGTTTCATTTATGTGTTAAAAGATCTCAATTTTCAAGTGAAAAGTAAAACTATAATTGTTCGGTTCTGTCAAGTATAAACATTGTGAATGTGTTTTATGATATGTTTATGCGATGACATGACATTATGTAAATTTGATAAAGGTTAAAATAGTAACCGAAACGTTATTAAAACAATTTCAACATCATTTCTGTTTTAACTGAACCAGAAAACCCAATAAACGAATTATTTACAATATAAATAAGATGGTTCATGAGTCAGATACATATTCAGATATATATTTATATATATATATATATATATATATATATATATATATATTTATATATATATATTTATATATATATATATATATATATATATATATATATATATATATATATATATATATATATATCTGGGGTGTTAGTTCTTGAGGCAAAACTAAACTATAAAAATTTGAGCACATTTAATCATCTTCAAACTTTGGGTAAAGGTGACGCGGAAAGGCGCATGAGAAGAAAATTAGCCTCTTAGGACTCTTTGAAAGTTATATAGATCTAAAAAGACAAAAGTTGAAAATTTATACATGGATTGAAGTAATGCCATTTTGCGGTATAAAATTTCTCAAATTCTTATGCATTAACTTATTTTCAATCAATTAGCAGAATAATTAATTTTATTTACCATGTATATCCATCAAAATACATATAGAAGGTATAAAAACTCACCTTCTGAATTGGTCCTAATTGTTTTGGAGGTTTGAGAATTTTTGAGCTATCGTCGGATGTATTCAAATGTCTGTTCGTCCAGTGGAGCTCGAATTCAGTATGTGTATTCTGGATATGATGCACCCACTCTGCAGGAGTCGGGAACAATTTTTGACACATGTCACATGTCAGTGGTGGAAACGGAGCATTCTCTTCATCCTAAAATTAATAATATCATCACCACCATTTCTGTAATATCCTAGTAGCTAAGGTTGTTAAATTGTTCTTTCAATTCAAATTGTTCCATTTTGTTGAAAAAGGGTTATCCTCTATTAAAGTTATGGAATTTCATCTGAAATCGGGTTTCTTATTGTTTGTTAGTATTATCTTGTTATATATTGTTGCTTTTTAAATACTGTTGGTTGTATAATTACTATTGAAAAGTGTTCTGCTATCTAATGCTCGAAGCGTCACTTATTAATAATTGACTATTATTAATTATATTATATATATTATATAAGTCATGCACACTTAGCAAATTATTGAAAAATGTTATGAACAGATTTTGTCCAAATACTAAGATATCCTTATGGAATTTGCGTGTGATATAATCTTCTCAATTGCTGTGGTGTATATACCTAGGTATATACAATTTGTTACATTGAAATGTTGAATATGAATTGTGATTATATTATGAATATGTATATGCCTACTTACTGGTGCTGGTCTACCTCTCCTTTGCCTCTTTGCTGGCAACATGTCTGTATGTGTTTGGACGTGTCTAACCCATTCAGCAGGAACAGTAAATGTTTCACTACACAATTCGCACGTAAGTGGTGTGTACATATTATGTTCACTACTGCCACTATCGGTATCGGCAAATATTTCTGGTTTGATTGTTATTTCTGTACTAAATACTTCTTTTGAATCTACTATTTCCATATCTCCTTCGTTGACTTCGGACCATTCTATTGGCTCTTCCTTAATAACAAAAAATTGGAGAGTTTCATTGGATGAGGCAGCTGCAGTATGAACTGTGAAATAATGAGTTATTATATGTTGATTACAACGTAAAATATTGAATTCCAATTATGATAGATACAGTTACATAATATATTCAGGTAAGTAGTTATTTTGTTATACGAGAAACTCACCGTCTTTTTTCGCATTATCCTTTTTACTTGCTTCTTTATGTTTATTGGAGCCAGCTGTCATCTTTTCATTTCCAGTGCTCTTTATAACACTATTCTGACTATGATTTTCTTTGAGTGAATCTTTCTTTCTTGTTGTTGATACAATATCGGAATTCTCAGATATTTCTTTACTATTGCTTTTTTCTGGACTCAAATTAAGTGTGTAGTTCAATACTTTGGGACGATCAATTGTCTTAGACATCTCATTACTTTTCTGTCTATCTTGTTCTTGTGGAGAGGCAGGCGATGTATTACCATTTTCCTTAGAATGAATACACTTTTCGTATAAATAATTGATTACATTGAAGTCAACTTTAGCTAAATTTCTTTTAAAATATAATACTAAAGAATCTGAGGTGAATTTGATAATATTCTAAAAATACTATTTGTGCAATGTTTTGCATAAGTGTATTCGAATGTTTCGTAGATACATTTGTTTTTCACTTCAGAGCCTTTTATTTGAATAAGTGAAAAGATCAAAAATGAAATGATAATAGCAAACAATTGTAGAAAATAATATTCCTGAAAGAAACCTTGTTCATATAGACATTTGTAAGTGGCTTTAAATCATAAACATAATTAGAATGCGGAAAAATCAAAACAAATATTTGTAAATATAAGGGGACATTGATGGAGCTTATTATGGCAACACATTATATGACATTTGAATCAAATAGACAAAATTGAATGTGTATTTTCGTTCGCAATGCGGTTGTTTAATGATCATCTGGTTACAACGAATCTTTAGTGAGATGTCCTGGCGCACGAAAATGTTTCTAATGATGAAGGACCAATATTGTGAAGCAGAAAAATTATTATTGAATGAAACCTTCTTAGTAAGTAACAAAAAAAAGGACGATCTGGACTGTTCGTTGGTTATAGGTATACGGATTATCATTGGGCATTATCTTTTATGTTAATATTTTTACTTTATTAGCCTTCGCTCTTACTGTCTTAGTAATACTCAAGAGGAAAAAATAAGATGGATGACCTCACACTCTCTCGTGCAATTGAAGATGAGTTTATGTGAAGGTTTAGCTATAGCAGCAAGCTTATCCAGAAATATACGATAATATGTGGATTATCTCAGAAAACTTCCAACTTCATGTTTATCTTTCAGTCTTGGACATTCTCTAACTGCTTCGATCTTATTCTCTGATGTGTGTATTCCACTTAATGTAATTGCACGCTTTAGAAAATGTAGCGATCTTGAAAAAACAATATATTCAAAAATTCGATGTCAAGAAAGCATTTCTGGATCTGCTGAGAATTTCTTTCAGATGTTTGAAGTTTTCTTCTCAGGATGCTGTCATCATCTTCACATATCATCTAGCTAGGTATACTTAACATGTTTTTCAAGTCAGTCCTTTCAATACAAATTCTATGAATCTTTCAAATACTGCTGCTTCATTGCGTAACCGAAACAGCATCAAACTGAATTATTTCAATCTATTTAAACTTGAAAGACAGTTTTGTGTTCATCGTCCGGTGGACCTCTACTTGGCAGTATCCACTTCTCCGATCTTATAATATGGTCTATATGATCATATAATGGACTTAACTAAATCTTCGATAATCCTTGGATTTAATTAATTCGGCCATTTCTGACTGTTCAGCTAATGGGAATTTCCATTGAGCTTATCGTATAGGATCAGCATTTCCTGTGTTTCATACGGATCTTTTCGTGAGCGAATTCTAGTGCAAATTTTATACTTATACTGTGCTATCTGAGACACTGGCTCCAATATAGCTAATGTTTTACCTCTACACTATTTAGCTGGTCATAACTAATATAAGCTACAATTACAGAGATCTTTAGTGTCATCATAGGTAAAGTCTATTCGTTAAAAATGTACTATCTATTTTTCATAGACACACCACCCAGTCTACCATAGAAAATGTGCTCAATGGATAAAGGTATTTTATATGCTTGAGTTCGACTCATTCTCGATTTTTCTTGAAGATATGATCAATAATAGAAACTTCAGAACTCTGGTATTCTTCTAGCCAACTAATTAATGCTTCCTCATAAGATCCATAACAAGGTTTGCAATACATGCTAGTGATTGCAAATATTGAGCAGAGCAAGCATCTTTCAAACTGAATTTCACAAATGAAAGTCATGTCGTTCCTCACCAACATTTATGCTAGAGATTGCGGTTTGAATTTTGGTGACACAAAAGGCTGTTGAAGATTTGCATCCTACCTGAATGCGGACATGTCTAGTATAAACACATATGTTTTGCAACATAACAGGAGATCGTGTAAGACTAGGCCAACATGTGTGCGGACATGTATTGAACATGTAAATTCTTCAATTTATTTTACACGAAAAGAGTTATATACATTCATATTTACCGAGATATCGAAACATCAGATCGTTGTTACTGTTGATTTCATCTTTTTAGCACTAGCACTAGTAGAGAGTTTTTGAAGATATCACAAAATCCAGGAATATTGGAAAAAACTCATGTTCTCAACAAGTAATCTTCTCCGACCAATAAACCTATGGCCAGGCGTCCAAATATCAGTTGTTGATTCCCAGTTTGTCGCATTACTGTCGGCAATAAAAATACTTTCCTGAATTGGGTAAACATCAGTTCGTTTTGCTGTTCTGAGCATGAAATGTCACCGACAGATGATAGTTGACAAAGGTTACCGAAGAAATAGAAGAATACACCAGCAAAAGGTTGATCACTGCTTTCTGGAAATGCTTGTTGCAATATCCTGTCCATGACAGTAACCTTCTTTAGGTCGTCCATGGACATCTCATCTCATATTATAACTTTGACGTTTCTCAAATTCTTTCTGAAATTGCGCTCACTTTCACTGCTCAAATTGTTCACCAGTTGAAGTCATAAGAAAATGTGTTTATACACCTTGATGCAATTCAATTATTTTCATCATCTCGCGAATCACACAGGATTTGCCCGTTGCAACACTTTTTTGAATAATCGAAAGTTTGTTGCTATTTCGACCTGTCAATTGGTCATCTAAATGTTTCAAAATAGTCAACTGTTCAGCTTTGAATTGTATTTATTGACTGGTTGATCTCCCGGATGCCTTTTCGTGAGATTCTTTCGAATGTTTGATAAACTGGAGATTATCTTCAAGTTGGGGATTATTCACCGCTGAGCACCAATTGAAGTCACGATCAATATCTTGATGAACAAATATTGTTTCTGATAATGCAATTTTCATTCAATCATGTTGGTCTAGTTTAGATGTATCAACGTCGTCAATACAAGTATCTGTTTCGTTAGCATCAGGCAGTTTCCATAATGTTATTGGACTCACTAAATATGTTTGTTTCCAAGTAGGTTTAATTTCAAACTGTTCATATCCTTTTTCCATGGTATATGCCGCACAATCTTCTGTTGGTAGTAGCATTTATCCATGTCTTCAGACAAGCCACCACATCAATAATAAATGATAAAAATTATAAGAAATCTGTGGCATTCGAATACCAAAGTTGAGTACTCTAGACCACTCGACTGCGAACTCAACCGAAGAATTAAGACAAAAGAGTGCGATATAGGCGGATTTGGGGGCGTTGATTTTCATGCAAGTCGTACTATTCCTCCGATTTTCAATTTTATTTTCTAAATGAATGAATTATATGACTGAAATTTTGCACATATACGACAAAAATCCATATGGTAGTGTGGATTTTTGTCGTATATATGCAAAATTTCAGTCATATCATTCATGCCGTTTAGGAATAGTGTACAAACAAGCGAAATACATGAGTCGTCTAATATAAAGCTTCGCTCAATAAAATCTTCAGTCATGTCTTCTACAAGAAACTAAGGTTTGTTTTTAATCTTTCACCAATTTCCATCAAAATCTCAGTTTATCCACAGATTCAAATTATCTCACCAGTTACTATCCTAAGAGCTATATAGTTTGTCATCAGTATAATTGGAGATTTTGGTAATATGTCTTGCTTAACCAATCATATTTCAAGTTCAGTGTAAACAATTGTTTTAAGATTGGACTTCAAAAACTATCACTTGCTATGATTGTTATAAAAACGATTCTAGGGGCTTTTACGTCCCTAGTCAAAATTTTCTCCCTCATTCAGAGATGATAATTTTTCTGATTCCACCTTGATGCTAGTGAGGATGATTTTCCTAGGTTCCTGTTATTCTATCTCTAGTTGTTCTGAAACGACATTCTTTTCTAGTGTGCCCATATTTTCCACACGAGTAAAACTTATTATAATTATACCTTAAGTAATTTTGTTGTCTTGGTGAGACTATTGATATCTCTCCAAGCTGCCTTAGATTCACGCTGTGATCTAGAGGTGTAGGTGTTAGAGTGATCCTTTTAACATACGAAATTGCCAAATAATAACGTAGCCACGTATTCAAGTATGATTGATGATATAACATATGACTTATCTGAGATCCAGTCTGTGCAGTATGCTTGAATGCCCTTAACGGTCTTCCAGGCGCCACATGAACCTTAGGAAAGGAGAGATCGAAAACTTTTTTACAAAGATCGAAAAAATGTTTCCACACTTAATTTATACCATCAGACATATTATGAATATTATTTAAATTTACTTCATTCAGTTTATTTACATTAATAGCTTTTTTGAAATTCACTTCCCTTACTCATGTTATGAGAGACCCATCAGAAGTGTTAAACCTCAATGCTGAATGGTCAGATGTATCTATGCACTTCTATCACCATGGAACTACCCTCCAGAATAGTAAATAAATCATACAGACAGGCACCAGAAATAGATCGAGTAGAGCCTCATTCGTAACATTGTCTCCAAGAGTGACAGGAAGTCATGAGCATATCAATCAGGAGTAAATTGAGCTAATGAAAATTCAACAGTATTTGGAACACTATGAATTAATATCAATAATATTGTTCTAAAACTACATTCTTTCCAGGTGTGCCCATATTTTCCACACTATTAAAACTCATGTGTAATGAACACTTAGTTGTTTCCGAACGAAGAAATAATTTGCTCTAACTGATTTCATAAATCTGACACATGTGTTTAGCTGATCTGGACTTTCACTTGTCGATTTCTTTGAATTATTAAGTCATAGAACGTTTTCTAGTTTTAAATTCTAGTGCTCTAACTAACGCATGATTTCTTGTTCGAGGTCTCGAAATTTCAATATGTCGAATCTTTCATACCATTTAAAAAAGATTTAACACTCAATTTTCAATTCTAGTGCTTGTAATATCACATAATATTACTTCTCCTTTACAGGCAATTTTTATAAAATTTTGTTCTTAACCACAGTGAGATGAAACTAGCCCTATTACTATAATTTTATTTGCCCACCAACTGGCATGAGCTGATGCTTCAAATTGTCATGTAAATATAACCTAGGAATCTTTCCCAACAAATTTAGGTGGCTTTGAGACTTTTGGTATGGAGATTAGACTTCAATTTATTTTTTTCGACAGTTGTTATACGTTTCAGCTGAGAACATACATCTTTTTAAATTATATATTTGCCTTTCCATTTCATCTAGGTCTTCCTTCATGAAGGTTATTTTATCTCACAATTTCTGCATATCGTCGTGTCTAAGTTCATAGTATATATCTGATATCAATTTGTGTTTTAATTGCCTATCTTTCAGACTATTCTTTTTACTGTTCATTCGTCAAATTTTTTCATAAATTTTTCCATCATCATTCAATCTTTGTTGTAAATATAGTTATTGGCATTCCACACTCCTGACACTATTGTTGCAAATTCGAGATCGAATAGATGAACTCCACTAACTAATTGAATAAATTGAATATTTTCTGTTTATAAACAACAAGCACATAAACAAAGATTAAATGGAATTGGCATTTACTTGGTGAAAGTTCATATTCATAACTTCATAAAGAAATAAAAAACTAACTTTTCACAGGTTGAAATTAAAATCTATTGAGTAAACGCGTTTCGTCATAACATTGACTTCATCTCGTACTAAACTATGGTATTACAAAACAATCTATTTATACGAAAATTGAATATAACAGAGGGGTTCTTAGAGAAACTAAATAACAATAATCAATTCATTCAGAGCCATTAGTAGGTACCTACTGATGGCTCTGAAAATTAAAATGTGGAAAAAATTAAATTGAAGTCTAATCTCCATACTGAAAGTCTCAAAGCACCCTAAATTTGCTGGGAAAGATTCCTAGGTTATATTTACATGACAATTTGAAGCAAATAAAATTGGTAGGCAAATAAAATTATAGTAATAGAGCTAATTTCATCTCCCAGAGGTTAACCAACAAAACTTTAAAACAAATTACCTGTAAAAGAGGAGTATTATGTGATATTTACATAAGCACTAGAATTGAAAATTAAATGTTAAATCTTTTTTAAATGGCATGAAATATTCCACATATTCAAATTTCGAGACCTCGAACAAGAAATGATGCGTTAGTCAGAGCACTAGAATTTAAAACTACAAAACGTTATATGATTGCATAATTCAGAGAGATCGACAAGTGAAAGTCGAGAACAACTAAACACATATGTCAAATTAATGAGATCAGTCAGAGCAAATTATTTCTTCGTTTGGAAACAACTGAGTGTCCATTACACATGAGTTTTGGTAGTATGGAAAATATGGGCACACTACAAGAGAATGTCGTTTTAGTACAATATTATTGATATTAATTCATAGTGTTCCAAATACTGTTAAATTTTCAGCAGCTCAATTTACTCCTGATTGATATGCTCATGACTTCCTGTCACTTTTGGAGACAATATTACGAATAGAGACTCTACTCGATCTATTTCTGGTGCCTGTCTGGATAGTATATCAACTAATCTGGAGGGTAGTTCCATAGTGAATAAATCTGACCATTCAGCATGGAAGTTTAACACTTCCGATGGGTCTCTCATATCATGAGGAAGGGAAGTGACTTTCAAAAGAGCTATTAATGTAAATACACTGAATGAAGTAAAATTAAATGATATTTATAATAGGTCTGATGGTATAAAATAATTTTTTTGTTCTTTGTAAAAAAGTTTTCGACCTCTCCTTTCCTAAGGTTCAGGTAGCGATCGTTAAGGGCATTCAAGCATACTGCACAGACTGGATCTTAGATAAGTCATAATATGTTATATCATCAATCATACCTGAATACGTGGCTGCCTATGAACTTGTCAAGAAACGTTATGATTCGGGTATCTCGTATGCAAAAGGGATCACTCTAACACCTCTAACACGTCTCTAGATCACAGCATGAATATAATGCAGCTTGGAGAGATATCAATAGTCTTACTAAGATTAATTGTGGTATAATGAAGCAGGGTAATCCATCATCCCTTGTGACGGAGTACAACAATTTCTTCGCGGACATTACACCCACTATCAACACTCAAAGGGTACGATATCAAATGATCACAAAGTTTCTGGCGAACGGCTTGACAAGTCTTTTTATGGTTCTAATGTTTTGCAGCTGGAGGTGATTATCTTGGTAAAGTTCTTCAAAAACAAAGATTCTTGCGGCCATGATGACATTCCTATGAGCGTTGTAAGTGCATCGATAAAGTTAGTTGCTAGTCCCTTGTCACATATTATAAATCTTTCCCTGATAGAAGGCATTTTTGCAGGTAACTTGAGAATAGCCATTATTAGACCATTGTATAAAAACGGCGATCTCAAAGATCTGAGCAATTATAGGCTAATAATTATGTTGTCGCCCTTCTCAAAAATATTTGAAAGGTTATTATCTATTAGGTTGTTGAGCTTTTTTTTCGAAATTCATGAAGGACAGAAATGTAAATACTGCAATATTTGAACTAACTCATGCCACAGTTATGGCTCTGGAAAAGGGCGAGATTTATGTGGGCTTTTTTTTTCGATCTGTCCAAGGCATTCGACTGCGTTGAACATGATCAGTTGCTAGTAAAGTTGGAAATGTGCAGGATCCGTGACAATCAGTTAAAACTCATTGAGAGTTAAGCATTAAGCATTAGAAAACAGAAAGTAGTCATTGTGATTGGTGGCATCCCAAATATTTCTAAAGAGAGAGAGGTCATTATGAGGGTTTCTCAGGGCAAGATCCTGAGTCCGCTGTTGATCGCGGCTGGCCGGTAATGTATACGGATGAAACAAATATTCTGATGAGATCTGTGGACTTTTCGTCTGCTATGCTTTCCTCTTGGGTTGTTCTGGATGGTGTCAATCGGTGGTGTAGCGATAATCAGCTAAGTCAATATGAAGAAGACTGTCTGTTTTTTGATCTGATAGGTCAAGACTGACATACCCAAATATAATAATTAGTAATGACAACTGTAGCAATGCTGTTCAGGATTCAGTCATGTTACTTGAATTTATCGTTGACAAACATTAAGTGAATACCACATGTTGATCAGCTTAGGAGAAAACTCTCTATCCTATATCTTCTATATGCTAAGGGATCAAATCGACCATAATATTTTGCTTAATAGGAAGCTTTTCTACGCCAATTTTCACTCCATCCTTTCATACTGCATCAGGCTTCGGGGAGGATCTTCTCACATTAGATGAATTTTTGTTGCCCAAAAATGAGCTTTAAGTACTTTACTTCTGGATACAGAGAATCTGGTCGTGGCTTATTTGCAAAAAATAATATCTTGACAGTATATGGATTATACACATATAACATATATATATATATATATATATATATATATATATATATATATATATAATTATATATATATATATATATATATATATATATATATATATATATATATATATATATATATATATATATATATATATATATATATATATATATATATAATATTATATATATATTATATATATATATATATATATATATATATATATATATATACGATTTATTTTTATAGCGAGGATGTCAAATTTTCATTGATCAGCAATATCGTTGCACCCTATATAAATCTATTGTGAAATCTGTATGATGTGTGTTTGATTTCGAATATTGGCAGGGCAAATGATAATGCAGGCTATGATACATGTGTACTGCACAGTTGCAATCTTTTCTGTTCATAATAAATAAGGTTTGTTATATCTTGTTGTACTCAGAATTTTTTTAAAAATATCATTATCTGAATATATATCAAGCATGGACATATATAGTTCTGATTCTCAATTTGGAATGGATTCAAATGGGTTGACAAAATAGTAGAATGTAAAAAAAATTTTTTTGAGGTAAAATGTAAAGGTGTTATAATTCATATATTGGCGACTAAGTTGTGTACCTATAACTTACTGTGGCTGATAAAGAATAAAATCAATTGATGCTTACTTTTAGTGGCCTTTTATGCGGTTCTTCTTTCTCCTCTCTGGGTCTCCATAATCCCTTCACTTTCAATATATCACCACCTCGTAGTACCTGCTGAAGGATATCTTTAGAAACAGTGGATTCGCCACTATACATATATTGCACGAGGATTTTCAAAGTTTTGTAGGTAATTTCTGGTGGAAGAACTATAACTAGTGGTAGAGACGTGATCATTCGAGGAGCTAGTTTGAGAACCTGAAGATAAGTTTATTTGTGAATTTTCATAACTCATAGCAGATCGAAATGTTTTTTTGTCTATGGTCGCTATGAATTGAAATTATAAACTTTATCATTTTGCAATTTCGTTTTATACCTACCGTAATAAATGAAATATATTATACAAAAATATACTAGTTCAGTTGAATGTACAACGCATTCACATTTATTCGACCATTATCATGTATAAAAGGTAAGGAATTTTGATATATTTTTCATTTATTACCATATTTATTAATGTTTGTCAAGTAGTTGCCTGCTAAATGAATATTTTTATATTCGTTTATTTC
This sequence comes from Cynegetis impunctata, assembly GCA_030704885.1. Classification (NCBI taxonomy): domain Eukaryota; kingdom Metazoa; phylum Arthropoda; class Insecta; order Coleoptera; family Coccinellidae; genus Cynegetis; species Cynegetis impunctata. The sequence continues at coordinate 526,679 of JARQZK010005087.1, read as the reverse complement.
CAGTGTAAATTCACAGATACTCGATTTTCGTGAAAGAGCCGAAATTTTTCAAGTGAATCTTTTTCAAATTATGTTCTATTGTGTATGTATCTACTATTTGTTAAGATGATATTATTGACATGATATTTACATTCATTGCTGTCACAAAGTGTAGAGTTATTGCGAAAACTATAGATATTTCGTGAACGACTTGATTGTTCACAAAAAAAGCTTGAAAGTAAATTAATTTTTTCTCCACTAAATTAATACTTTCAAACATCATCAGAATGAATTTTCAGTTATATATGGAAAAGCAACATATCTTTTATGGATACTTGATGGAAACTGCAACACATCCCACACACTCAAGTCGATTTATTCTCATTCCAAACTTATGATATAGGTCGTATTCCGTTTCTTCTACAAGATATGTTCGAATAAGTGATATTTTAATCCACGGAGAAATGGACTAACAGAATAGCCAAGGCAATTTCCATAAAATCCTTCTTCAAGCTGGAAGATTCTTGGTACTACTTAATAAAATTTTCATTTTTACCTATTAAAACCTAATGGTTATGCATATCTCCATCGTTGATTGTGAAACTGTGTTTTGATTAAAACCACATCTTTGTTATGATTTGATCAATATCCATATTATATTAAATGTACGATAACAATAAGAATTTGATTCATATCTGTTTGATATTTAAGCAAGAAATTGAATAAGATTATAAAGAGGCATTTGAATATGAGAGATAGTTGGTCTTAATTGCATGTTATCTTTATGTATTTTTGGCAGAATATAAAAACCAGGTGGTAGGCAGTTGTGTCGAAATAATTTCTTGGATATATGTGAAGAAATGTAGATTTTTTATTCCATCAATTTCTTACTTTCATGTTGTTTAGTCTTTATGATATCTTCCTTAATTCTTTTTTATGTAGATAAATAATTGAGCATTAATGAATTGTTTTGTGTGTATGTATTAGTTTCTAGTATATATATATATATATATATATATATATATATATATATATATATATATATATATATATATATATATATATATATATATATATATAACAGACTCGAATTTGAATAGCCTTATATATATATATATATATATATATATATATATATATATATATATATATATATATAAATATATATATATATATATATATATATATATATATATATATATATATATATATATATAAGGCTATTCAAATTCGAGTCTGTTCGTGGGGATTTCGGTAACGGCAAGAGATGAAGAGTGGGTTAAATAGGGGTAAAGTAGCGTATTTTAGAGGTTAATTATATGAATAAAAACAATCCGACTTAGCTTCTTTAGTTCTGGAGTATACAGGAAAAATCGAAAATTTTGAAATTATTTTTTTGCCTAATCTATTTATTTCACGAAGATTTTCTTTGAATTTCACCACTGTTAGCAACTTTTTGAAGCCTTTTCAAATATCTGAATAAAATGTATATGAAGGGTATCGTACACATAGGGCCACCCTCAACTTTTCATTTTCAAATACGGACCTGTATTTCTTATTGCGTAAAGAGTCATGTTTCATATTGGCGTTTCATTTTTATCCAAATCATAAAGTATTTTGCAAATACTGAACTAATACGAGGCATTCTATACCTTATTCAATGAGATATTTTTATAAAAATTACAGCTGAAATTTTGAAAAAATGCAACAGGTAACAGTTCAGTATTTCCAAAACACTCTATAATTCAGATAAAAAATACTACAATATGAAACATGACTCTTGGCATTAAAAAAAAATGAAATAAAAACTACAGGTCCGTATTTGAAAATTAAAAGTTGAGAGTAATTTATACGATACCCTGTATATAATTTTTATTCAGATATTTGGATAGCCTACAGAAAGTTGCAATGGCAGAGTGACAATTTGTTTTGAAAAAACTTTGAAATAAAACGATATAGGCAAAAAAAGAATCTCGAAATTTTCGATTTTTCCTATATAGGTAACTCCAGAACTAAACCAGCTAGATCAGATTTTTTCTATCCATATAATTGACCTCTGAAATATGTTACTTTGCCCCCATTTAACCATCCCTCTTTCTCTTACCGTTATCGAAATCCCCATGCAAAGACTCGAATTTGAATAGCCCTGTATATATATTAAACAAACGTGTTTGCGTTTTTTAATGAAATCCGTGAGTAATTGATTACTAACTTGGTGGAAGTACTGACTGCACGAAGACAATACGAATTTGTGGGCCATAATGCATAGTCCATCAACTGTGTAAAGAGCTACATCTGCAAAGGTCTCATTGAAGAGAGCTCCAGCAACACAAGAATGCATATAGGAACTGAATGAGTGCCATTTGAGCTGGTAGTTTTCGGCAACGGTATCCATTCTTGCTGAAATGAAGGAAGGTTAATTAATTTTTTTTTAATTCACAGAAAAATTGTAATTTCTATTTTGATTTTTTTTTTAATTTTTGCATATTTAAATGTCTTTTCAACTATTCTTCTTAAAATTTGAACCACAAGGAGACTTTCTAGAAATATAACTATTTTATATTCAATAAATATGAAAACTTCATATAGCATAGTGAACTCATGCTCAGTACCATTTGAGAATATTCTCCTGAAAAATGATTGGACTTCTTCCAAACAATAGATATAACAATAATGAAAGAAAGATATTGTTGTTGGAGAAATTTTCATTGAATATCCAATCAGAAACCACCATTATATGAATTCAGTATAAAATGTTTTTTATATCTGAACTAAAATACTAATATCGAAAACCATTCCTTGAAAATTATCTCAGTGCAGAAGCTTTGATAAATGAGTTATTGTTGAAGAATCTAAATAACTATTTTATTAATGAATACAAAAAAATTAAGGAAAAACTCTAGAGCAGCAAAACAATGTTACTAAAGTCGTATTTTTCCTTCAGTTTTGAACAAGAAAACTGCGGCAGTAAGAGATATCGTTTCCAATTCTCGAATAGCACCTTCCTGCCATCAACCAAATTTATGTACAAAATTTCAGCTTTCCAATTTAATTTGGAGATGCGTTTTGCCCAAAACTCCTGTGTTTTAGAAGTGGTCGGTATTGTTTTAAAATCCTCAAAAATTTGAACATAGAAATTACGGCGTTAAAATAAATCAATTTAAACGCACACTTATCAAATTTCAACCCTATAACTCTAAGCTGTAGACACGTAAATTTTCGAAACAAAATGAAGAAATATGAAACCTGTAATCCTGTAAATTAAAATAGAGGCCGTTGAAAAAAATTTTGGAAACCATGACAGTGCACCTCCCCAACATAAACTCACATGATTCACATGAGAAATTTCAACTTTTTAATCAAGCAATGTGGGTGAGCTGTGGAAGTGCACAAATTCTTATACAATACAAAAAACAAGAGACACATAAAAACAGCAACGATAAGGAAAAAATATTTTTACCACCTAAATGTATTTCTTTAGCATTAACTCAATCAAAAGATGTGTTACAGCACATTTCATCCTGCAAAAGGCTGGCTACATTTCGGATATGTTGTAGATGATGAATATTCTTTTTTTGCTTACTTAAAAAGCGTTCGATTTTGTAACTTACTACCACTACCTTACGCAAAGTTTGAAAATTTCAAAATTTTTACTGAGTTCATCCAAATTCTGATAGTTTTGTTGTGCCTCAAAAAACACCCTAGATACCAGCTGATTCGGTCTAATGGAGATGCTAATATAAATTGAGCTATCTTCGAGTACAATTCGACTAAATGCTAGACGTAATGGAAGCAGATTGACATAACTATATTTTAGAACAGTATGAGAACATAAGCTAGAGATCTATGTGTTGGATTCAATTTGACTAAATTTTTAATGATCTTTTCATTCATAATCGAAATCCTAACGATATGAAATAGTAAATCAATGAAATGGCAATTAACACTATAACAATAATTTTTGCATTTTTTAAGAAGTGCAATCAATTTTTCGACACAATGAAACATACCCTATAGTAGTGATCTACTATCTCCGTTGTCCTTGGTTAAACTTATCGTACAAAATGTGTTTGAAGTGCATCTATTCATTCTCGTTCTAGAATTGTTTGACGAAAGAAGAGTTTTGGAGCTTATCTATTCCACGAAGAATATAAATTCAGCTGAGACAAAGTAGGTACGAGCAATTACATGATGAACAATAACGTTCCTATCAAAGTCCACATTTTTTTTAGATTTCTCCTAATAACAACTACTATAATAATAGGTACCTGTACTACAAACACAATTGATTGAAAACTTACTACGAGATGAAAATCAAGACTTGGGATGTAATACTATCTTACTTTCAAACTAATTAGAATGACTTATTGATAAATAGTTTCTTGCCCATTCAGTCTAATCAAACATAGAATTCAATTTGCCATAGTTTTTAAAAGGTTTTTGAGATATCAGAATGTTCAAAAATGTGATTCTGTAATTATATAAATTTACTGCATGCTGTAATCAGATGATCTACCAGCTCTACAATAATCATCGCAACCACCTAGAAGACTATGCTTAGGGGCAATTATATAAAAGAATAGGAGGCATGAATTAAATCCACTTCTAAGACAGAAATTTCTATGAACAAAATAGGTTCTCTTTCCAATATTTCTGTACCACTTTCAGAAATGGTGACTGCTCATTGGTTTAATCGATATTCATTTTTGGCACCAGTTCAAAATATTTTATGAACTAAATATATATATATATATATATATATATATATATATATATATATATATATATATATATATATATATATATATATATATATATATATATATATATATATTTGTCACTACTTGGCCTGTACTGTGGAATATTGGTATAACATGTAATTCACCAATTTAATAATATTATATTTTAGTATTCACTCGAAGCTATCAAAACAAATGATTTCAGTAAAATGGGCCTGCATGAATTGTGTCAGCCGTATAAGGGTTGACACACACTGAATGTTTACAAAATAGTTCTGTTGAAATATTTTGTTAAGTGCGAGGGAAACAAAACTACTTAATTTAAATTAATGTCAAATTTCAACTAATTTTTTAGATCTAACGATTCCATCAAGAAAAGAGGCTACTGTGGCAAAAGCTTGTTGGACTAGTCTCAAGTAAAAATTAGAAAACACAATCCAAGATTTGTATACTCGTAGATAGTGAGTGACGTTCAAATATACATTATGAACCTTTTATTTCTTGGCGACAAAATGACGTAGCACTGATGTGTGCGGTTTTGACTATAAAATAAATCAATAGGCCTTATAGACTGTCAACGAGTCACTAAAAATGGCAGATTTAAAATTTCTGGCCTTTTGAAAGAAATGAACGAAGATGTGATACTCATTTTGAATAATACGGTGAATCGTATAAGTACATTTTTTTAGGAAGGAACTTTTAATATTATATTGAATATAATATGTTTGAAGTTATAATAAAATAAAACTGAATGAATTAATGTTTTGCACTAAGCTATCTATCACCCCCTCTCGACTATTAAGTACTATCTAACTCCTAACTCACATTCATAAGTACAACGAAAATCTATTTGTTCACAGATCAGATCAAGTGGAATTTGTACTTCCGCCCTACCAGTGAAAACTGATGATGCATCCAAGGAATCGATGAAAATATTCGAATCGGCCTGCTTCTATAGAAAACATATCGATATTTAGAATCAATGTAGTTAATCTTCAACTGTTATGTCTTTCATCGGATTAATTAGGTAATATACTTTTGCATTATAGTAATGATTATTTGAAAATTGTTGCGACTTCTAAACTTTCATTTACTCAATCTAGTGTTAAAATAGCGGATCCGGACATTTGGGCGCCGCCGTTTCGGCGCGAAGAAACTTGGGTGCAGGTACGTTTGGGCGTGAGTACATTTGGGCGCCAGTAGCGAATGATTATTTTCAAAAACATATTTTTAATAATACAATGCATTATATATTTGTTTAGAATATTTTAAAATTGAAAAATTTTAATTTGTGAATTAATTCTGAGAATTATAAAATTCTACGTTAATCTAAAGTCTGAATTTGGATTATTAGAAACAACAAATAATCTTTTGAAGAAATGATGTCTTTAATTTCCTTTTTGATGTTATTTTAATATCATCACTGGAATTTGAATGCACTCAGGATTAAGTGAAGACTAACAGGTAAATGAGGTACAATTTAAGTAAATAATCTTTTGAAGAAGTGTCTACCTTAATCTAAAGACTGAATTTGGATTATCAGAAATAACAAATAATCTTTTGAAGGATTAAAAGAAGGAATGAACTGATACCTGAATGAGGTATATTTCAGGTAAATAATCTTTTGAAGAAATCAGATGTCTTTAACGACCATTTTAGGTACCGCCTATTTTTGTAAAGACTGATGATTGAATCAGTTTTAATCAGTTTGTTTTGTGATCAGTTTTTAAAATGGAGTCAGTTTCGAACGTGGTAAACCTTTGTATAGTAGCCATGGCTACTGCTGTCTTTGACAAGTTAAGTGCTTGTGGAACAAGAAAATTTTGGCGCTGTGAATTTAAAAATGAAGAATTCATACCATAGATGGTATAATTGTAAATAAAATACATAACCATTCACATGACAGTAATCCGGCGAACTTAGAGAAAATGATGGTTTGCGATGCAATGAAAACTTGTGCTGCAGAAACGATGGAAGCAACGTCGCAAATTATTACCTTTTGTCTGAATGAAGCCAATTTGTCGCAAGCAGCACAGGCAAATCTACAAATGCTAATTTATCAACAAATTGAATTAAATATCTCAAACATTTTTTATACAATTCCTAATATTTCTGCATACTGAAATTAGTGATATGTTTTCATCAAAATAATCTTATTCAATCCAATTCTAATCATCATTAAAATATTTCGTTATTGTATACTATAGAATATATTCTCTATTGCCATCATCTCTGCTATTTGTCTTTAAGTGCCAAACGATGGAACTCTGTTGTCAGTGGATGTTCGCCAATACGATGGATATAAATAAATTTTTTCGAAACACACTTTCTCCGTAATGTTCACAGACTTCTGAAGTTCGACCCCATCTAAGCGTTCACGTGCTCAAAATTCAAAAAATTCTTATATATCACCACTTTTTGAACAAATGAAAAATTCTTGTTCACACAATTGAAAATAGAAATTTTGTCAGGTAGTGATCTTCAAAAATATAAACCAAATAATATCCGACATGACTCATTGATAGCTCTTTTACTTACTTTCTTATACTACAAAAATTTGAAAGTACGTCTTCACATCAGATGAATTCATCTTTTCAACTATTTTCTCTTAGATAATACATATCTGAGAATAATATTTCTAGGCCTTAAGATTATAATTTTTCAATCTTTTTTAATGAGAAAAAAGTATATTCTGATCTACAATATAGTGATATGGGAATATAAAAAAAAGGGAATTAATTTTTTGAAAATGAAGGAAACACTTAAACATAATGGAAAAAGAAATATGGATCAATTTGTAAAAGTAATGAAAAAGCAAGACTTACAGAGCCAAGACTGTGATGCTTCATTAGGTATATGAATGTTATAACAATTGATACTGAATAAAACAAATAAATTTTTTCTACAGATAACTGAACTTATGCAATAGCATTTTTAATGTATCACATGTACAAACGTACAGGAGAAGAATCATCGATCCTTATCAGGCTAAATGTAAGATATCAAAATATAGTACATGCATGAAATATCATACACTGAAGGATCATAGTCACAGAGAATAAGGTACAAATGAAGACAGCTATCAATTTTTGAAGGAGTGATACAAATTATTCATAAAAAGTGGTTCAGAAAGCAAGTCCGTAAGATATATATATATACATAAACAACATAAAAAATATAATGAAATTAAGAAAGTACCTTAAATGAATACTTCAACAGCCCAATGTCTATTTGTCGATTTATGGTAGAACTAAACAAATTCTGAACATGCGGATTTAAGAACAAAATTTTGGTTAAATTGAAGGATTTAAAATGTACTTCAATCATTTTAGCTTTCGTTTTGTCAGTCTTGAATATTCTACCATATTTAATTACTAGTGTCTAGTGATCTACATGCAAGTAATGAGTTTCACAACGTGCGTGGCTGTGGGGTGGTGATACATAAACAGAGGCTATGATGTCAACTGCTTGGCGAGTTTTGGAGGAAGTTTAAATTGCTTTCGAAACGCGGAAAACCAACTATTATCTCTATACGCCATGAAACTGCTATACTGCTTTAAAGGTGACCAATGCTTCTCTCTTCTTATATTAAATTATGTTGATATTGAAAATAGGTTACTTAGAAACCAAAACAAATTTTACATCCAAAACAAACATAGTTGCGTTCAGATTTTGAGGTTGATAATCAAGATTTAAATTGAAGAAGCCCATAATTGATTAAAATTGACAGTTGAAAAATTCATTAGATATTCACTAATTTTTAAAATTAATATACAGAAGTAAATAAATAAAATTAGTGAAAACTTAATAATTATTTCGTTTATTACTACGAAAATTAATTTAAAATTTAGAATTGAATGCACTTCAGACTTGATAAAAAAGGTGAACACAATGCACTGATAATTTTTTGAATTGTGTTTTTGAATGAATATGTTTCAAAATATTAAATAGTTTTGAATGGATAGTGTTTTTTAGACCGATCAATATATCTTATTATGAATAGATGTACTTTCGACTATGCTAATTTTTTAAGTAATTATAGTGATTCATTCAATTTCTCAAAATTATTTTCGATGAATCTTATATATACGTGAGTGGAAAAAAAAATCGAATGATATCAAATATACTTCTGAAGGATATTCGCTCCGAAATATATTTCTTCGAGGAGAAGAAGCAAAATATATTTCTTCGAGGAGAAGAAGGCTGCATCTTTTGGATTGTACCTATTTTTTCGTTTGATAGGTACACATTACATTGCGAGATCTCACGTATAGGTAACATAGCTCGCTTCCCAACGATAATTCTTTAACTTCAGATGAACACAAGTTTTTTTATTGGAAAATTAAATTACAGAATTAAGTAAAAATTTTGGTCCATAAATAGTCATGAATCAGTAGAAGTATCAACAAAGTTTCATCAATGACCAACGAAGATGAAAGAGTCAACTTACGCCCAATTAAAATCTCTAAATTATTAATTATATTTTCACAGCTTATGATATTAAAATTGTTCAGTTTCAATAACTTTTTTATGAGGTATCGCATAATATTTAGATAGTCATTTATTTGATATGTTTCAGTTCATCAGATACGATTCCACTATGAATATAAATTAGTTTATTTGAATTTATTTAATTTTCAGAAAAAGTTTTCAAACAATTAGATATACCTATGCATATTCTATTTCGTATTCTGAAATATAAGAAACGAATACATATTTTATGGTTGAAATAATCAAAGGCATGAGGGTTCTTTGAATATTTTTTTATATGTAAATGCGATGAGGATTCTGAAATAAACGAATAAGAAAACCGCCTTTGTATGCTGTTAAAACTACTTGGTTGCGCTTTAGAAAACTCCAATACTTTTTGAAGCTAATCAACTGTTTACCTCGAACTAATACAAAACAAAGATGAAGATAGTTATATTTTGCAAATATCCTTCAAAAACATTGATGAATATACGCTTAAAATACCATCGAAACGTACATCATTCAAAACAAATATAAAAAGGAAAATATACTCACTTAGATTTAAAAAATCACATGCGAAAAACTACCCCGTATGAACCCGCCGTTCGAATTCAACAACGAAACAAGACGAACGCAGATTAGGCGTGGATATACAGTGCCCGCTTTGGTTTAAAACCATCGACGACGAACAAAAAGCAGAGTGTAGCACAACGGCATCCGGGAAGGCCGTATAGAAAACAGTAGAAAATCGATAGATCGTTTCGGCGTGTGCACCTTTATTGATTTTTTTCAACCAATCATAGATGTCCATTTATCGTATCGACCTGACATCGCTCCATGACGCTCCCGCTCCTTTTTATTGATTTTCGTTCGTCTCGGGTGGCGTATTTCGATGGGGTCTACGATGTTGATGAGGGGAAATCGTCGATCATTCCTATTGCTGGATGAGATTATGCGGGTATTCAACTACAACATTTGAATATTCTGAAGGATAAAAATGACGATGAAAATAATCAATGTAGATATTTCGTTCATTTAAAATGTCGAAAGAAAAATGCTGAACATTGAACAATGTACGAAAATTATTTTATAATGATTTCCGTTACTGATAGTGCATATCAGAATATATTTAGCATCTCTGCACACTGAAAAGAGATTAATCAATAAGTGATCTCTGAAAGATTCTATAATCTGAGAGAGATAATTATAATCACATTCATTCAAGCAATCATCGTTATTCTTCAAACAATAAGTAGAATGATTGCAAATATTATATATAATATAGTTATTGACCGTTTTTGTTCGAATCAGTAATCAATATCTAGAATCTTCACAATCATTAAAAATAAAGACCAATTTCAAGCTATCAATCACTCACAACAAAAAAAAGTGAAATATTAATTGGCATATCCACATGCTATTCAAAGTAATGTTGATTAGGATTCCATACATAATATAATATTTGTTTCGGGTCATTCAATACATTCTCAGATTAGGCTTGATAAATTCTTAACCATGCTTAACAATTTGGTTATATTCTTGGCGAATTTTGGTTAGGTGTCGATCATAAAGTCGATAATTCAACAAGTACTCGATAAATGGATAAAGATATACACATATAACTATATATATATATATATATATATATATATATATATATATATATATATATATATATATATATATATATATATATATATATATATATATATATATATTATAATATATATATATATGTGTGTGTGTATGTGTGTGTGTATGTGTGTGTGTGTGTTAAGTATGAAACCATATAACTGTATATTTTAATAGGTCTTTTTCGTTCGAATTCGTACATACTGGGTTTAGTGAAAATAATCTGTGAAAAAGATAGAATAAATCACGTCAATGGTACCAATCATTTAGAAGTTCGAAACAACCATAATTTTGTTAATCTGGAACCAGTTAGGGAACGTAGCCAAACTACGTGACCTATTTCTTACAACTTTTTATCCCCTCCCTCGGTGATCATCCGTAGTATATTCCAAGATCCCTTCCTTCCCTTCTAGTTTTCACGTAGTAATTCATAAATAAGTTTTTTTCATTTTCTTGTAGACAGAAAGTTAAAAAAAAAAATTTGGCTAATATTTGTCTTTATTAATACAACGCTTGCGGCGTGACGATAAGAGTTGGTACAGGGTGGGCAAATTTCGATGTTTGTATGGGGTATCTCGGTAACTATAGGAGATGCAACAAAATGGAGGGCGCATTTTTATCTTTTTTTTCGAGCCAAATTTAATGGCGGAAACCAAAATTTGAAATCTTTTTTTATGTTGGAGTTATAAACAAAAGTTTGACTTTCAGACAAGTGTGCATATCATGGTTGTTTGTGAAATTACGAGACATTCTTAAGGCACTTTTTTCTGTATAATCGAGAGATTTACATCTATAAAAAAATAATAGAAATTACAATAAAAGTTGTGAAATGTAATTCACATTCTATAAAATTTTGTCTATGTTCATTTATATTGTTACTGTTTTTCTTATATAATTGTCTTTTATATATCCTCAAAAGAAAAACTCTAGTGGTGTAAAGTCAGGTGATTGTGGTGGCGACCTCACTGGAATATTATTCATCATCCAGTTATTTCCAAAATTAGTATTAAACAATTCTGAAACGGTACTTATATTATGGGGCGGTGAACCATCATGTTGGAAGAACTGATTTTATGTCTCAACTAAGGGTGGATTGTCCATGAATTCCTCAATAATTCACTGATTCAAAATTTCGTAGTACCGTTGGTTAAGATTTTCTTGATATATATGATACGTTAAAACACGACAGCCACGTAAGTTATATACTTTGTGAATTCAGTTTCTGATATTCATATTCATAATGCAGTTTAGAATGTTATAAAGAGATGTAATTTATGTATCAACCACAATGAACATAAGTTTGTATTTTGTATTGTTGTTTATAATTGTAATGTCTTATAAAAAAAATATGTAAATATCTAATATTTAGGTCTTGGCTTGTTGAATGATTCACAATTAATTAGATTTTCTCTTAATCAGTTAAAGATAGATTCATTAGGTTGTCTTCTTCCTAGATAGCCATTGAAATATATCTCAGATGTAATATCACAAGCTGTCTAACATATCATATTTCTCGTAATTTTTGTACGACATCCTGACTTTTACGATTAAATCAGTTAATTGATATTATGATGGAAAGAAATGAACAAGCTCTGTCATAGATGACACCTGCTTACATGGAACAGGTACATATAAAAAACGCAAAAGGTAATGAACTAAAATATTACCTATTTTTGCTATTAAATTCTTACACTTCAAAAGCAACCTGACATATTATACATCGTTAGGAAGGGGAAAAAATACGACCTAACCAAACCACAGCCAACCATTTTTCCAATTTGAAAAAATAAATTTCTACCACTGTTTTATACAGAAAAAAGTGCATAAAGAATGTAAAAGTTATTATCTCGTAGCTTCACAAACAACTATGATATGCACACTTGTCTTAAAGTGGAAAAATGAAATTTTTGTTCATAACTCGAAAAATAAAAGAGACAGCGAATTTTGGGTGTCGCCAGTGAAATTGTCTCGACAATAGAGATCGAGTATGCGCCCTCCATTTTTTTTACCTTCTATAGTTACTGAAATATTCCATACAAACATCGAAAATTGGCCATCCTGTACATACCTATAATTTACAGGTGAAAAAAATATTATCAAGAAGAAAAAACATATGTACTTGATTCACTAAAACAAAAGTATTTTTTTTCCTCATTTACTAAAACAAAAGTATTTTTTTTTAATTCACATTTATCTTTTATCTCAATCATGTTCAAGGAACAGGTTTCCAGAGGATATTGACAACGTGACAAAAACCTAACCCCTAACCCCTACCCCCTCCCCTGTGACCAATCGTATTATTTTGAAGACCACCCTCCCCCCCATGAACGGGTCACGTAGTTTGGGTATGTTCTCTTACCCCAAAATTTTCGGTTTCGACAGTATGGAGCGCTCTCCCAGGATAATAGACGGGTTGAGAAAGTTTTGGATGTGAACCTTTCAAATAGATGGATCGAACGTAGATGATTCATATAGTGGTTTGCTCATTCTCCATATCTTAGAACTTAAGATTTTTTCTTTAGGGTTAACTAATGTAAGTCGAAAGTCGAAGTGTGCGGTCGTGTTGAAGACCTCTTCGATTGTTTTTGTATTTATGATATGTATATACTTTAAAGGCTTAGTTCAAACTTATGCCAAGTTTGGCGTGGGAATTTGTACTTTGTGCAGGGTGATTTTTCGACATTGCAAGCCTGGTTTGTGAAGTAATTACGGTAATTACATTTTCGTTCAGTTAGTAATATTGATTGAAATTATTGGGTACGGAATTGAATATGGCTAGCATCTGTGCGAAATGTGAAGGCAGCAAAAAAACTTTCAGTTGTGATACCTGTAAACAAAGTTTGTGTAAAGAATGTGCATCGCTATCGGAAACCGAAATCCGTACGATGGACCTGAAGAACCGACGTCTGAATTTCTTATGCGATGATTGTCAGGATGGATTGAAACAATTTCCAGTTTTGACGCAGTTAGTGCGGGATCTTCAGAAACAGGTGCAGGAATTAACAAATGTTGTAACGGTTATTAGATCGTCCAATGTCTCAAACGCTTCGGGAAATATTTACGAGTCTGAGGCAATAATGTCTGAAATCCAGGAACGCCAATAATGAGTTAGTAATCTAATCATCGCTAATTCCAAAGAACCTAATTCTACATCTTTTTTGAAACGCAGAGAAGATGACCTAAAGACAGTTAAAAATTTGCTTAAGGTTTCTGAGATAAATATGGAAAATATAAAAACATTTAGAGTAGGTGCTTTTGATCCGAGTAAGTCGAGGTTATTGAAGGTGATTCTCAACAGTCCTGAAGACGTTATTAAGACTTTAAAAAATTTCAAAAATGTTGGACCTAACCTTCGGGCT
>JARQZK010005087.1:485000-507500 GCA_030704885.1 Cynegetis impunctata | reverse complement strand
TAAAGATGAACTCGAACAAAACGAAAGTCATGTACAATGAAATGGTAGAAAATCACGATATCACGGTCAGCGATACCACACTTGAAGTAGTGGACGAATACATATACCTGGGACAATTAATGCATAAGTCTGGTTCACTACTTCCGGAAATCAACAGAAGAATAAAATTGTCAAGGAAAGTATTCGGACAAAATTCCATCATCTTTAAGTCAAAAATGCCACTCCGCCTAAAGAAGCGAGCCTTCGATCAGCTGATAATACCAGTCATGACGTACGGCTGTGAAACCTGGACACTAAAGCAAGAAATCATAAGGAATCTCCAGGTTACACAAAGGTCTATGGAGCGGTTTATGCTCGGCATAACAAAGAAGGGCCGTAAGACAATAGAGTGGATTAGAGAAAAGACCCAGGTAATAGACGTCATCCACAGAATAAAATCCCTCAAATGGCAATGGGCAGGGCACCTAGCGAGAAGGAACGACAATAGATGGACCATAAGGACAACACAGTGGTACCCAAGAGGCGTGAAAAGGCCAAAGAGGCACCCCAATATAAGATGGGATTATGATATCAGGAAAGAAGCAGGAACAAACTGGTATCAAGCTGCTCAACAACGTAATACATGGGCAGGAATGAAGAAAGGATATGCGAGGAGGCTGCACCGTACTTAACGGTAGACCATAGCTGCATATGATGATATATATATATATATATATATATATATATATATATATATATATATATATATATATATATTATATATATATATATATATATATATATATATATATATATTCATATGGTATATATATATATATATATATATATATATATATATATATATATATATATATATATATTATATAGGTATATATATATATATATATATATATATATACTATATATATATATATATATATATATATATATATATTATATATATATATATATATATAGGAAGCAGTATATAGTGGGGAATGCAGCAAAGTAAATGAGAACTCTTTAAAGGTTGTCCAAGCTTTCGGAATTCTTTAATTCCATCATCAGGGAAACTACAAAAATTATGGTACAATCAACAAATTCACAAGACTTAGTGGAATTTTAACTTACCACTTTGATGAGAGTGGTTACTAAGATGTACATGAAACGTTTCAACTGACACATAGTTAAAATGAAACTGATACTATACTAAAATTAACATAAATAAAATTGTTATTAAAATTGCTGATACATGGTTTAAAATTGTTAAAATCATTAAAACATTGGTACTTTCACATGATTAGTACAGTCATTAATTTTTCAGGTTAGAATGAAACTGACTGACATTTATGTCTTATGTCACATAAGGTTGGTACTGAAACTATGAATATCTATGGATCAACTGCTTGAGAGATGGAAATGTTATTTCTATGAAATTTATTATTTTTCTTTTTTTTTTATCTATTGTTAATAAGTATGAATAGATCTCACTTAGATGATCTATGTCTGTTCTTTTGTTCATACAGTCATTCTGTTCAAAAATATGCGCCATTTCAAGAAAAGATCTCTTTTTATAATTTGACTCTATTGATAATACTTTTAAATCATCATAACCAATATGGTGGTCAAATTTGTGAGCATGTGATGCTAAAGCACATCTTTCAGGATGTAATCTGCAATCACTTTTATGGGAGGTGATTCTAGCTCCAACTGATCTTGAGGTTTGACCAACATAATACTCATTACAATCCAAACAAGGAATATATATATATATATATATATATATATATATATATATATATATATATATATATATATATATATATATATATATATATATATATATATATATATATATATATATATATATAAATATATATACAGTGTGACCAATTTTTAATGGAAACACGCCTGTAAAATTTGAAATTGTAAAGAGATTTCAACCACTTTTTTTTTGAAATGTCAATTTTCAGGGCATGCTACGATATTTTTTCTCAGTCGAAATTCGGTATTTTTTATTAGCGATTTTTATTGAAAAAATTACCGCAGCGAGCCCCCAAATTGGTATGGCCAAAATTTCATAAAAAATATTCCTTCATAACAAAGTTTATGAGACCTCAAAATTCGAAAGCTCACACTTAACACTCACAAAACAACACCTAATATCAACACATAGCCATGAAAATATTTTGTTTTATGATTTCAGCAATAGAGTGACAGATACCAGATAAAAAATATTAAATAGCGTAAATATTTTCAATGAAAATAACGGAATTACATTCAAGTTTTCAAGCAAATCAACTAAAACTGAAACCTAATAGATATTTCTAAGATTTAATAGATTCTTAGAATTAAATCTAAGTTGCCATGGAAATGGTATTACGGTTTGACATTTGTGAAAGATTCAACAATATTACCTTACCGTTAATCGAATTATTTTGTGTCAGGGCTAATAGATTGAGCGTAAGAGAGAAAATTGAAATTGGACGCCTTTCGGGAGATGACTTTAGAGCGTAAGAGAGAATTTTCAAATTAAATTATACGCCTTTCGGGATATGACTTTGGAAGTGCTAGAGAGATTTGTAGAGTATTTAATTTTCATTCATCTGATAGCACTTTATTGTTGAAATCATTTAAAAAAATATTTCTATGGGTATCTGTTGGTATTGGGTGTGTTTTTGTGACTGCTAAGTGTGAGTTTTCGAAATTTGAGTTCTCATAACTTTGTTATGAATGAATATCTATTTAGGGACACGCTGAATCCAGTGGCATGGTAATTTTTTCAATAAAATAATCGCTAATAAAAAATCCCGAATAGACTACCACTATTCACCAGCTACTTAACTGCAAGCTTAATATTTATTGACCGAGCGTGTTCATGGTTTATTTTGTGCTGTTTTATGAGCTTGAATTGAGTGCACTGGTTTCTTCGTTGCAGGGATCATTGGAGTATATGAAAATAGATGACAATCAACTGCCAAAAATAAAAGTAAATCTATATATTTATAAATGCTTTGAATAAGTTGAAATATTTTGTTTTCATACAGTACATAAAGTGAACAATGAAAATTCTTTGATAATTTAAAAAAATATTAAACAACTTTCCAATTTCCAAGGAAGCTGGTTATACGTATTCCGCAACGCAAAATCTGCATTCACAATCGAACGGTGAATTATAGAAATTTTCAAGTCACCCCGACTCAAAATCTGGATACAGCTGTTTCGATCTTATTAGATCTCATCAGTGCAGCTTATTTGACTCGGAGTGAATTAACAAATTTCTAATTGTTCCCTAATACAAATCGTGGTCGGTAACAATGTCTGGATAACAACCCAGAGCGACCTCCCACCAAAGATATTGGGAACCAACAATTCACCGCTTAGATGGAAAATGCAGAAATTCGTCGCGTAAACACGTACCTCCTGACAAGAAAAATATCTACTCTACAACAGTGGTGTATATGATTTCAGGGCACACTAACTAGTGATTTAAAACTTCTGGATATACTCACGAGAGCGCGCTCCGAAGATTCTACCAGCGTAATACGCAAAATACAACAATCAAATCATGAAAAACATAGGTACTTGTCGGTTTTAAATCACTATATGTGCCTTGGAATCATATAACACTAACTATGCAATAATTTGATTTTTCCATGATAACTAAATATTCATTTATTCATTTCCAAATTAGGGGCTAACATAGATACAAACATTCAAACAGAACCCTCCCAATACCAATACACATTTTAGTGGATTCAAATTAACCTTCACAAAAAAATATAAAATAGTTCCTGTTACAAATTGACCAATGTTATAGTTAGCTTTTAGATTTATAGAAAATGTAGACGGTCAAACCGATGACAGCTCAGAAAAGTTAAACAAACTTAGGAAAGCTATTCAAACATCATGCTCATAACTTCTAAATAAAAAAAAAACAAAGAGGAAATAATGGATGACCGACAAAATTCTAGAATTGATGGAGGTAAGGAGAATCTATGAAGGCTATATAAAAACATGAATACCTTGAGGCACATAAACTTATTAAGAAGAAGATGAGGGAGGCCAAGGAAGCATACCTATCAGACAAGTGCAATCAGATTGCCAGAAGAGGTACGATTATCGCAATATACATAAGAAGATCAAAGAGCTTACATCGAAGAAAAAACTTAATCGCCGAACAACCAGCCTTCTGAATTAGAATGGAATATTGAAGAAAGGAGTAGAAGACGTACTTGCTAAATGGGAACAATACATCGAAGAGCTGTTTAATGATGCGCGACCAGACAATCACATTGGCGTAATATCCGAAGATTCGATGAACTCGACATTTATCGCCAGGCCAAAGAAATCAAATGTCAAAACCCTCGACCATCATCGACTAACAAGCTTAATTAATCACTTAACTAAGATCTTTACAAAAGTAATACAGAACAGAATCTACGCAAAATGCCAATCTGAGATTGATGATTCGAAGTTCGGTTTTCGTGACGCCATATTCGTGAGGCAATATTCGCCTTGCAAGATTTAATCCAACGCTACAGGGACACAAATAAAGACATCTACATCTGCTTCATTGACTTTGCAAAGGCCTTCGATAGTCAACCACGAACTTCTTATAGCCATACTAAAAAAAAAATGATCTTGACAGAAAAGATATAAGAATTATAGTCAACCTCTACTGGGGATAAACTGCATGTGTGAAAGTAGGTAACTCAACTATTAAAAAGGTCGAAATAAGGAAAGGTGCCAGGGATGTATACTATCCCTCCTTCTGTTCAACAGATATACAGAGGAAATATTCAGAGAAGCATTGCACGACGATGATGTGAGCATAAAACTGAATGGTGAACTCATCAACAATATTCGATATTCTGACGATACTGCAATACTTTCCAGTAGTATAGAAGAACTTCAACATCTTTGAGAAAGATTTAACCCATCAGCGAACAGTATAGTTTAAAGCCCAATGCTTCAAAAACCAAATGGATGGTTATCAGTAAACAACAACAAGCAGAAGAGCTTATACTTAATACCGAAATAGTACAGTAAGTCAAGAAATATTGCTTTCTTGGAACATTAGTAACATCAAGAATTGAAAAAGCGAGAACAGCGTTTAAAAACATGAAGTCATTACTGACTTGCAAAGATATATCTTTGAAGACAAAATCAAATTAGCTTAGTGCTATATATTTTCAATTCTTTTATATGGGGTGGAAGCATGGGCAATGATGAAGAAGCTGGAGGCCTTCGAAATGTGGGTCTACCGTCGCATTTTACGAATATCGTGGACCGATCACATCACCAACGAGGAGGTTCTCCGCAGAGTCGGTAAACAGAAAGAAATCTCATTCATTGTTGCCAAACGTAAAATGGTATACCTTGGGCATGTGATGCGCCATACGAAGTATCGTATCCTACAGCTCATCTTACAGTGCAGAATAGACAGCAAAACAGGACCGACTAGACGAAGACGTTCATGGTTGCATAATCTGCGTAAATGGTTCTGACTCACTTCAGTAGAACTCTTTCGTAGTGCAGTAAACAGAGTTAAAATAGCCATGTTAATCGCCAACGTCCGCAACAGATAGGGTACCATAAGTGGAAGAAGTAGACGTTTTTACAATGGTGCTATATGTTTCTTAAGAATAACCGTTTTATCTTGAAGCTATTTAAAGCCATTTCGAAGTGTTGATCTTATCATTCTGCACAGCGGTGAATTTTGTCCTAAATTGGACCCGCTTACTGTTAATTGAAAAAATTTCTGATGCTTTGCGATGGAAGCTCATTTGTTCAGAAAAAAAAACGAATGTAATTATAGTGGAACCGCATTGTCCTCCTCGTCCGATTTTCAGCTTCTAGGTGGGGTGTATGCTATTTCTTAATCCAACTTCGTATATGGACAACCTAATAAAAACTTACAAAACCTAATCATGAACCCCATCAACAGAAAGCGGACGAGGATTGAAAATAGTACAGAAAAGACAGCACACGCCAAGGCAACTTAAGTGAGGCATCGACCGATCATGTGGTCATCCAGTAGTCAATTATTATGTCGATGTTATACCTACATCAAATTTAAAATGTTGCAATATATATAAATTGATTGTCCTATGCCAGACTCACAAGTGACAGTACTTTCCATTTTATTAATGTGCCACATTTCAAGGAAAACACGACTTGTATAGTTCTTCACCTGTTTCAGTATTTTTCCAATTGGAATAATCAAAATAGTGGCCAGTTTGTTAGAAGGTAGTATTCGACCACCGCACATTAGTTTCTTCCAATACGACAGTATGCTGTGTTAAACTTCATTTCTGCCACTTTGAAGGTTGTCTAACATAGTTGCTACCATAACCCTCACATGGAAGTTGATGAACAACGTAGCTACACTATACCTAACTAGAGTGTTTTATCTTCAATTTCAGAGAACAGATCTCAATTCCTCAAGATGTTATACTTAGCAACCCTTATAAGAGGAAAATTTTTAAGTATTTCAATTATTTGGTCGGATAGTTTGTCCATAAATGGAAGCTTGTCATAACTAGAACGTATATCCGCCTCGTCAGTTTGTCCATCCAAAATGTTCGTACAAAACATAAGCTTCTTTAAAACGTGCCTGCGGTTACCGTTGATCAGAAAAACATCAAATATCTTTTTTAAATTCTGCTTGACTTTCAAGAATTATGTGTTTTTTTATTTTTCATATTAATAACCGTATTGTAGGTGCCTGTCAGAAACAGTACCCTCCTGTTACTAGTCCGACATTACATGTTGCTAAATATAACGTCCTAATCAATTACCTACAAGGATCCTTTAAAACACAACGAACATGACTGTTGAAGGTGTTAACCCTGCCCTACCCTTCCACAATGAAGCAAAAATGATGAAATATATTACATTACCATATTGAGAAAGGCTTATTCACTAACTTAAATATCCCCCGACGAAAATTCTATATTCACAATCTAACATTGAATTTTAGAAATCGTCAAGTCAGTATTTATTGAGCGCACTCTCTTGAGTAGGTATGTCCAGAGTTTTCAAAAACGCTAAGTTAGCGTGCTTTGAAACCACATACGCCACTAGCAGAGTAGACATGTCATGTCAGAAAGGGTGTATTCTTCCGACGGGATTTTGCATTTTCAATCTAAGCGGTGAATTGTTGGTGTACAATATCCTTGGTGGAGGGCGCTCTGGGTTGTCATCCAGGTGGAATTCCTGACGACGGTTTGTATTGGGGACAATTTGTTAATCCACTCCGAGTCAAATACGCTGCACTGATGAGATCTCATAAGATTGAAACAGCTGTATACAGATTTTGAGTCAAGGTGACTTCACGATTTCTATAGTTCACTGTTGTATTGTGAATGTAAAATTTTCGTCGGGGAATACATATAACACGCTCCCTTGGAAAGTTGTTTGATAATTTTTTAAATTGTTTTATTATTTTCTTCGTTCACCTTATGTTGTATACGTACTACAGTGTGTCCAGGAAGGGTAGGGGGTATTTGTATCTGCGCTGACCATGCAACGGTGAGGTTGGGAGGGGTAGCGTATGCATAAGTTCTTAATCTACTTTTTGAATATTTAGCGTACCCGGGGAAGCATCGCGCTTTTTGCATACGCGCCTATTGTCGCAATGCTGATTCGATATTAACGGCTCAACGTTTATATCGTGCAGAATTTAATGTACGGAATGCACCGAAGGACGATACCATCAGAAAATGGCTTCGAATGTTTGAGAACACCGGTTCTTGTAAGAATTCACGATTCAGGTCGCCCGCGCTCTATACGAACACAATAAAGGGTTGAAGAGGTTAGAGATTCAGTGCGTCACAATTCTTCTCAATCAGTTCGCAAACGCAGTCAAGAACTTCACATTAAAAAATCGTCTTTGCACAACATTCTGAAGAAAGATTTACATCTTACAGTCTACAAAATTCAAATCGTTTAAGAACTAAACGTTGCCGACTATCCTCTCCGTCTGAATTTTGCAAATGAAATGCTTGAACGCATCCCGACATTTGAAAATATTCTGTTTAGTGATGAAGCGAACTTTCATTTAAACAGACATGTCAACAAACAAAACTGCCGCTACAAGAAATTGAGAAAACTGATATGTTAATCATTTTGAAGAAATTTGAAAGAGCTGTTCAATATACTGGGTGGCCCATGTATGTTGCTATTGAAAAAACTTAGTTTTGGTTCGACAAGAAACTTAATCGCTAAGAAACTTCAAGTAAATGAAATTTTAAAAAAATTATCACTTTGGGCGATATTCTAAGTCAATTATCTATAATTTAGATGACGTCGCAGCCATCTACGATAAAAAAAAATAAAATAAAAAACAAAATTGAAACATCGCTAGAATTGAGATTTGACACAAGGAATAGATATATGTATTTCAAGCCTCAGAATTGAAATGAGTAAAAATATATAGGGTGTTCCATTTGAATTTTTAATTTTTATATCGTTTTCAGTGAAACCAGAAGTCAGACATATTGATTTCGTATATCAAAAAATTCAAAATTATGTCCGAGATAAACCACCCAAATTTCAATAAAATTGAAGAATCCCTTAGAAAGTTGTAGAGGTGGCCCATCACTCATTTACACCCGGATATATATATATATATATATATATATATATATATATATATATATATATATATATATATATATATATATATATATATATATATATATATATATATATATATATATATATATATATACTATTAAATATATATATTATAGTTATATTATTATATATATATATATATATATATATATATATATATATATATATATATATATATATATATATATATATATATATATATATATATATATATATATATATATATATATATATATATGTATAAATTCTTGATTTTTACCTGTTTATCGTATTTATTCCAAGATATATCAATTATTGGTATAACAGGTTCGCTATTTTAATAGATTCTTGTTTTGGTCAACTATTGAAAGTGTGTTTTGTTTGATTATTTATCATTGTTAAATGTTATTTTTATTTTTTTATATGTGCTCTGTCGACAAAATTTTGTAATTTTATAGGACAATAAAGATATTTCTCTCTCTCTCTCTCTCTCTCTCTCAACAACTACCCTTTCCATATAATAGACAAAAACATCAAAATCCAATTACATGGAGTACCTATAACAAGAAACCAAGGTCTAACACACCAGAGTCGATAGATAAAAGAATATACCTACGTACCTATTCCATACGTCACATATCTAACTCTACTAATGAAAAGTTGATGGTTTTGAGGGGAAGTCCACTTATACAAAAACTCTTCCATTTCTTCCACCCTTGTAGGGGGAAGGGGTCAATTTTGAATTTTCGAATTAGTACCTTTGTTTTTTATTGCAAATTCGTATTCTACTGCAAAACGTACAAGAGCTTTGTACAGACAATTTTTCACGAATCGTCACAGATGTAATCGAATTTTAATTTTGTGTCTGAACGAACTTAACTTAACCGTTCTATTAATCATTGAAATGAAATTCTGATGTTTCCTGCTGAACTGTTTGTCTTCAGTACATATACTGCCATTAAGCTGCCATTAATAAAAAGAATGTATCAACTAACGATTTACACGACAAGTGCTGCCGATCCATCGACCATTGAAATTAAGGTGGAGTATTTCATTCCCCATAAGAACCATTTCGATTCAACAGCTACAACAAATATCGATATTCACAATACTCAATGACATGTACATGCATCAGACTACTGACAACCATAGATCAATTTAGTTTATGCTGACAAAGTTTCGAATCTAGCAAGAAACGTCACAAATTCATGTGAATGATTAGTTAAAGTCGTTCAAACGGAAAATTCAAACTCGATTACAGAGGCATCTGTGACGATGTAAAAAATGGTCCGTACGAAACTTTTGTATTTTTTGCCGTAGAATGTGAATCTGCAATGAAAAACAGAGGTTTCCATTTAAAATTTCGAAATTAACCTTTTCCTCCCACAAGAGTGAAGGAAAGAGTTTTTAGCATTTTAGCAAGTCTCCTCTCAAACCCATCATCTTTCCGTAAGATATTTTTCTTTCGAGATATATATATATATATATATATATATATATATATATATATATATATATATATATATATATATATATCATATATATATATATATATATAATATATATATATATATATATATATATATATATATATATATATATATATATATATATATATATATATATATATCTATATATATATATATATATATATATATATATATATATATATATATATACAACAGAGTGCTCAGAATTCAAGGACAATCATAGGGATTTCCAAAACAGCAAGAGTTAGTTCGGTAATTCAAAGTTGGAAAATTAGAGATGGGTTGCCGTTGAGAAACTTTATTCAAAAAATCCTGTGTTCAGATTTTTATATAAATTTTAATTTTTGTTATAAATTATTTAATTATATTTTCGAAAAATTTATAAAAAATAAACTTTTTCAGAGCAAATTTTTCAGCTCAACAAAGTGGTCAAGATTTGAAATCCGACTTTTCGGCTCTTGTCAGTTATCATCAATTTTATTTTTTCTCATGGCGGTCATTTTTAATTTTGGATTCACTCTACAGAGCATTTCTTTCTGTTTTCAGAAATTTCTAACATTACTTTCCAAACAAATGGATAGATAAAGGAGTTGCAGTTGAATGGCCAGCGCGATCTCCATACTTAGCACTACTTGGACTTTTTTCTATGGGGTACAATAACAAATTTTGATTACAAACTACGTTATAATAATGTACACCAGTTGATTGATTGTGTTGTAGCAATCTGTCAGGGTAGTTCAAAGTGTACAAAAAGTGCAAGGATATGTGTTCGAGAAAACTGCTTTCTATTAGAACGTTTAATGTAGTGAACTGTTTCTATAATGTAGTTACTATTTAATCGTTTTGCATTCACTTCTCCGAGTTCTCATAATTTTCTGTTTAGTTTTTCATTTGGCTGATTCCATTCTGTATATTTTTCAAGATATGCACGAGCTGTTTTTTTTGTTCTAATGCTTTTCAAAAATTGCAACCAAACAAAACATACAACACAAGACAGATACGGCCACATCACAGAAAATTTTCATAAAATGTGAATATTAAAAGATTTCTAGGCCTATTTCCATCAGAAAGGGGT
Source organism: Cynegetis impunctata (assembly GCA_030704885.1). Taxonomy (NCBI): domain Eukaryota; kingdom Metazoa; phylum Arthropoda; class Insecta; order Coleoptera; family Coccinellidae; genus Cynegetis; species Cynegetis impunctata. The sequence goes on along the minus strand of JARQZK010005087.1, from coordinate 496,334 downwards.
AGTGTTATACATTTTTGAAATCTGAATGAAATGCTCTGTCGGATGAAGGCAACATTAAAAACGACCGTCATAAGAAAAAAATAAACAATAAAGTTGATGATGGTTGACAAGAGCCGAAACATCGCATTTAAAATTTCGAGATAGCATCTTGTGGATCAGAAAAAGGTGATTTGAAAAACAAATTTTTTATAACTTTTTCAACAAAATATAAGAAATTGAAATTCTAGTATTTTTCAAAAGTCTCTAAAGCGGATTGTGTTGATATTTTAATAATGAATAAATAAATGCTGATCAAAAACTAACATGAAAATTAAATTAAGATATCGTTAAACTTCATTCTTATCTACGGTAAACCAGATATTTTTATAACTTTATGTTCTGGAAACAAAAATTTATTAATTTGAATTCATACTTTGGAACTTTAATCCAAATAATCAGTTATATCAGAAACTAAATACGATAATTGTTATCTGGAAACTATTTTTTTATATAACATTAGTTTGGCGTCAAATCTCACTTCAATTTATCATATCGGCCATTATAACCTAATTTTTTTATAGTAAATTAAGATATTTTGGGAAAAACTCGGTGAGAAAGCGACAAAATTTGCTTTCATGTTCCGCCTTTTTAGCCCAAAATAACCAAGAATCCAAAATTTTATCAAAATAGGTTAATCTGCACGTAACTCCATGTTTATAGGTTGCTCCTCTCATAAAATAACAATACCTTCACCAACACCATGAGATGTTTCAGTGCCCTAACAAAAACATACTACTTTTTCAAACATAATTGGGGAGGCTAGTGAAGTCTGCATTGTGTAGAAATAAAGAAAATAGTTAGCCGAGAGGAATGGTTAGGTACTTCTTCTCAAACTGATGCTTGATTGTTGCAAGTTCCTCTCTAGTTTTTTCAAAACAAACAGAAGTTTAACGGATAATGTCCTTTTCAGTAAAACGAATATAGCTTTTCGATCAACTGTTTCAACCTTTCTTTATTAAAGAATAGAGAACCAGTCATTGTACCTTAGCGAATGATGAATATCGTATTTCGTTTATCGATTTGATTCATGTAATGTTTGACAAACATCACTTTTTCTTCTCTGTGGTGTATTGACCATTTGAAACAATTGGAAACTGATTGACTGATTTTGAACAATTGGTATTGGTATTGGTAGGTTTGGATGGTGACCGATGCGCTGCGTCCTTATTAGATCTATTGTGCCCTATCTTCTTCTGCTTCTCGATGTGTTCTCGTTTTACAACAGCCCCTCAAGCCTCAATAACTTCAGGAATTTGAGGATTTTAAGTGGGTCTATTCGTGGTATTTCTTCTACAGTCAGCTGGTATGATCCCAGTGTGTTCAGTCTTTCATGGTGCACAGCATAGCATTCCATCAGTATATGGTGAGGTGTTTCTGGACGTTCCTTGCAAAATCTGCAGGTGCTGCCCCCCTCTGAACCTAGCTTCCTTAGGTGTTCTTTGAGTCTGCAATGCCCCGTAAGAAATCCTGTGATTATCTTTAGACTAGTTTTGCTGAGGTTAATCAGTGTCTTCGATCTTGCTCGGTTGAACTTTCCGAGGAGATCTTTGGCCTGCCTCAGTCCTGGAAGTCTTTGCCAGTATGTTGCTCTCATTGCTTCTTCAGCTTTATTGAGTTCTTCTTGGAAGTAAGATTTTCCAAGTCCGCAGAAAGGCTCTGGCCCGATTAGTGGCGTTGACGCACCCTTTCGTGCCAGGGTGTCTGCTTGTTCATTACCCTTCACTCCGACGTGCCCCGGCACCCAGAGGAGGATCACTTTGTTGTTCCTGCCCAGATCGTTTAGTTTGTCTAGGCATTCACAAACCATCTTTGAGTTGATGTTATAAGAGCTCAACGCTTTGATGGCTGCTTGGCTATCGGAGAGGATCGCAATTTCCTTGTTTCGGTATTTCCTATCGAGGTTGAACTGAATGCACCTTTCTATGGCGTGAATTTCCGCATGAAAAATACTAGGGAATTGGCCCATGGGTTCTGAGTATTTGGTACGAGGCCCAACGACTCCTGCTCCAGTTCCTTCGGGAGTTCTAGACCCGTCCGTATACCATATTATGGTATTCTTCTCCAGTGCTCGAATGGATTCTATGCTCCATTCCTTCTTGGTATTTAGTTCCGTTCGAAATAATTTCTCGAAACTAAATTTCCTGGTAATTTCGTCAGTTGGGAGGTCAGCAAGGTGTGCACTTCCGGTAAGGGTTGAGTCCTTTGTACCGTATGCAGCACCTTTGAGTCCAACTTTAGCCAACCTGAGGTTTGCTCCCCAAGCAGTTCTCCTCACCATGATGTGGAGAGGAGTGAGGTCCAGAACTACCTCTAGTGCTGCTGTTGGAGTCGATCTCATTGCTCCTGTTATACAAAGACATGCTAGTCTTTGCACTTTCTCCAAGGATTTCTTTGCTGTGGTGAGTTCGGTTCTGCCATACCACACTACTGCTCCGTAGGTGATCAGAGGTCTCACTATCATGGTATACATCCATCGCATTATTGATGGGTTACAGCCCCACGTTTTTTCTGCGATGTTCCTGCACACCATCAGTGATGATCTTGCCTTGTTAACGATCTTTTCTACGTGCATGTTCCAGAGTAGTTTTGAGTCTAGGGTGAGCCCTAGATACTTCACAACTTGCTGCCATTCTAAGTCTGCTCCGTCGAGACGAATAGTCCTTAAGTGCTGAAGCTTTATTCTTCTAGTGAAGGGTACTACTGTGGTTTTTGATGCGTTAATTCTCAATCCCACCGAGAGGCACCACCTTCTGGTAGTCTCTAGCTCCTTTCTATGAGGTCGCAGAGGGTTCCTTCGAATTTACCTTTGGCCATGATGACTATGTCGTCAGCATAGCCAAGGCAAGTGACTCCGTTCCCGGTCAGTGTTTCGAGTAATTCGTCCACTACAAGACTCCACATCAGAGGTGATAGTACCCCTCTTTGTGGGCATCCCCTGTTTGTACTGATCCGAAAGGTGTTCTCGCCCACCTTCGTTTCGGCCGTTCTTGTAGCCAGCATTTGGCACATCCATCTGGATGTGGTTCTGTCCACTCCCTTGATTTTGAACAAAAGCGTGTTTATATTTGTGCCCTCTTTCTTTCTTTTATGGAAAGTAGCAATTTAATCAAATAAAGTTATCGAGTTCAAGAATAGCAGTTATGTTATTATATGGATATCACATTCTTTTCAACTAGTTCGTTCGGTAGTGTTGGATGTTACAACAATAATAATTAATGAAAATCAATCAGATATCACATTGAATTTCAAATTTGTTTCTTCTGATGAAGGAAATTTTTTGATATATATACTAGATGGAGATTTAGAGCAGTTTCAGAGGTTTGAACTACTTTTATTCATTCACTTCACTATACGTCCTTTAGTTGATTCTTGCAAAATAATGCTTCACAATTCTACTTGTTTGATTATGTTCATATGTGGAAATTTCCTGCTAATAATATAGGCTTCTAGTTTCCATTATAACTAACTTATAATAATAATAATAATAATAATAATCTTTATTGTACGTATGGCTTATTCAGCGTGCACTCGTCAATGTAAATATAATAAAAATGTATATAATATGAAAATAATCGTTTTTTGTACATAAAATAAAACATGCAATGTAAATACACTCTATGATGTAACATTTACACACAAAAGACATAATATGAAAAAAAAAATCAGCAGGACAAGTATTCGGAAACTACGAATAGAATGCACTCTTCAAAAGGAAATCTTTTATTGCCGTTTTGAATTTGGGCATGGTCAAATTCCTCAGATGTACAGGTAACTTATTGTATACTACGATGGAAGAGCACTCTGGGCATCTCTCGTAAAATGAAGATACGTGTCTGGGGATCGACATAACATTTGCATTCCTTGTGCAATACCTGCTATGATCACCCAACTTCTCGAATTCCTGGTTGTGCTTCTTGGCATGCAATGCAGCTTTCAATATAAAGATACTCGGGAATGTGAGCAGTCTGTTCTCAATAAAGTACCCCCTACAGGAGTCTCTCGGCTGAAGCCCAAAAAGCAACCTCACAAGTCTCTTCTGGGATACAAAAACTCTTCGCCATCCCACCGAGCAACCCCACAGGAGCACTCCAGAGGACAGATGACAGTAAGCCAAACTGTAATATATACCAATCAGATCCACCAGGTTCAAAACAGATTTCATCTGCAAAATAGCAAAATATGCCTTACCTAGGAATTCACAAACATGTTGAAGCTGCGAATCCCACTGCAGTCGAGCGTCCGCAATGAAACCCAGATATTTTACTTCCTGTGCAAAATGTATGGTATCCGTGTTATCTAATGGATTTCTGATATGAAAATTCATTAATGTTGTCTTAGATTCATTCAATATGAGTCTATTCCTTTGGCACCATTGCTCCAGCAAGTCACACACTCTCTCAACGGGAGCGGAAACCTCCCGAACATCATCCCCCGATACCACTACTGCTTCGTCATCTGCGTAGAGGACACTTTTGCCCAAACTAATAAAATCAGCCAGATCGTTTATAAAAAGTAAGAATAGCAGTGGCCCAAACGTAAACTATAATTGATTCTTTGCATTGAAATATGAATTCAAATGATTCAAGTTGTATTTTGAAAACAGCTTTCATATTTCAATTACTTATTACGTGAAAAGATTGTAATAGCCCATCAAATTAAAAACATATCTTAGTTCTATGCTTTATTTTACACTGCTTGCTTTTATCCATTCACTTTATTATGGAGACAAAAAACATCGTGTTCTTCATGCTTTTGCTTTTGATTATTTTTAGTTATTGACTTTCAGTGATCTTCAAAGCAAATTCGGTAATTCTTTAGGAGAGTGACAAAGTCACTTGTAGTTTTTCAACGAACGAGATTCAATATTCCATCCTTCTATTCTATAGCGATAATACTGTACAGAGTTTCTCTCAAGTCAATGGCTAGGATTCTCCATGAATTAGGATTTTTGTTCGATTAATAATTTTCCTACGTGATGGAATCTTATACAGTACAGCAATTGGCCATTACAAATAAATTAAGAAATCTTTGTTCAAACATTGCCTACTATTATTAAAACGAAACAGTAATACAACCTAACCTATCCTGAATCAAACTTCTTTCATATAACAACTTGGCAATACTGTCCAAAAACTTTTTTGTGACTAGATTTAGTCCGGCTGTCGTATTGTCACCTATGTTCATTTTTGCAATGCTTGGTTAAAATTATTTGTTATCAAGTTTCATTATACAATTTGATAATTTTTTTATTTTCATGAAAATTCATTAATTTTTGTTTGTAGTTAACAGAACCTTTCTACCAACCACATCAGACTGCAGGTTTTGTGCGAACAGTTGTTTTATCTTTGTGAAACCTTGACCTATATGCATCCCAATTTGTACATATAGGGTGAAGTGGGGTAAATGTGTAAGCGCCAAATAATTCTCATTCCGATAACATACTGGTGTGGCTATCTATAAAATTGTATCTAAAGGTTCATAATAGGCCATTAGCTACAGCCGAAGTTAAGATAATTGCTATATTGGCGGGAAAAGCTAATATTTCATCACCTCTCACCATACACAGTGCATGTAGTTAGTAGACGTTTACTCATCGTGTGGCATCATAGTTCCAAATGAGTTTTTTGAAATTTTTTACTACAAATATGGTAAGAAACAGTTCAGTTTTAACCTACAGTCGTTATTTTTATTTTAGATTAAGCGTTTATTATTATTTTGTACTAGTAGACACTTGTCCCACTGAAATTCTACTCTGTAGAAGTGTGTATTAATTCAGCTAGACAGGTGTGTACTAATAGTGAACATGAGAAAACGGAAAAACAAAATGATGAACCTGGAACATCCACTTCCAGCCATGTAGAACGAGATATCGGTTTTGGAATTGTGAAGCAAGATAACGGGACTTCATTTGAAGAGCTGCTTCTGGAAATGGTGAAACAACACAGAGGAAAAGAAGACAAGAAACCTTGTCCTTGAAATTATAACTGCTCCAGAGGTAATTAAACGTTTACAGGAAAACCCAATTAAGAAGACAGTGAAAAAAAGTAAAGTCTCTAACGTAGTCAGTGAATCAGAAACATCATCAGATGAAGAAGTAGTTTGTGGAGACCAGAGTGACGATGATATTGACGAAGAATTTAGAGACAGGAAGAATTGATCACATTTATGGATGAACTGAACAAAGAAAATTCAGATGTAGATGTTAGTGATTGGATATTGGTAGTATTCATGTTACTGTCAACAAAAAAAGTAGTCGAAGAAGTAGAAGTAAAATTTCAAAGAAGAGTTCATTCCTTAGATCCAACTGTTACAAATTCTTTCATCTGGGCTGACCCTGAGGAATGTGCTTTTATTGAATCTCAAGATATTATTATGGTTCTTCCAAAGCCAGTTGTTAGTTCATTAGTAATATAACTCGATTTATTCAAATATGTTACTTTACCTTTAGGATATATTGATGTTTTTTCTTCACTTTTTGTGTCAGTTAATGTCCATTTCTTGTTAAAAAGTTTGTAACTTGAAGAGTTTGTAAGATAAAATTTTTTTTTGCACCAGTCGAAAAATAAAATATCGCAGTTTTACACACTTGCCCCAAACTTCTACATTTCTTGATATGTGCATTGCATTTGGCTTGCATACACACTTTTCCCGTTTCACAGGAGAAGTGTGTACTATGGGCATAGAAATATACATAATATATAAATAAATGCGAAAATGTGTCTATATCAAAGTTTTATTATGAAATCTGCAACTCTAGTGCTTTGTTTAAAAATATGGTATATATACGAACTTTCCAAATATTGCTACATACTTACCTCACCTTACCTTATTATTTTTCAAGTAAAAACAAAACTCAGATCAACTCTACTATAAACTCATTTCCCAAAGGTTTCAGTGCATGCGGTGAAATTTAATTGAAGTCAATTCATCACTGTTTATTAGGCTAGGAAGGGTAAAATGGTGACTGGCCTCTACGATTCATAACAAACCTTTGTTTGCAAGAATCAATGGTTCATTATTTTAAATATACGTCCGATTGTTAAATAACATCATGCAGTTGCAAATAGTGTAAATTAAAACTAGGTAATACGTTGATTTCATTCTTCTTCACTCGAATTCCTGTTATGAGTTTTTTTACTAATAACGCATGATTATTATTTATAAGTTTTGTTTTTGATTCATTTTAAACCTATCATACCTTTTTAAATCATGACAGAAAACTATAAAATATCAATCGTTAAAATGACTACAAAATATACACTCCATGGATTTCTTTTATAAATTAGAAGAGGATGTATTAAAAAAAATGGACAATGAATAAATGGATTAGGCACTATTCTTTGAGCCATTATCAGCTGATGGAATTCATTCTATTTATAATGAAATGTTATTCCAGAAAATCCAGTTATTATCAGTATCCTTCACGTAGAAGACTAATACTTACGTTATTAATGGATACAAAACCTAAACCTAGACTCTAGAACATTAATAGTTTTTGCATAAAAACTAATAACTTCATGAATAATAAGATTTCCACATTTTGATCTAAACGGTTTCTTACATGAAGAAAATAATCATAGACAAGTATTTCCAGCACCATCTGTTGTGCGGTAAGATTAACTGTTTCATTAGTTACATCTTCATCCACAAAATAATAGTTTTACCGTAGTATCACCACTAGATGTCACCCGCTATTCTATTCTAGGATAATGAGAATTTTGTTAGCAACAATAAACTTCCAAACTAATATACCCAAACAATACTATGATTGATCATAGAGTTTTATTGAGGCACACAGTTGTCGATTTTATGGGAAAACTGATAAATTATGTGATTAACAACTTTTGTTTTTATTCATCGACATGCATATTGTGACAGAAAATAGTTGGTGAATATTCCGTTGCATTTCTCTATATTTATATTACGTAAATTTGGTGAAACGTAGTTCCACTGCTTAATATTTTGGCACTTCAGTTATAAAGCATACTCACTTGTGTTTTCGAATCACCAAACTGTATTAATTTATATTTTCATGATTTCTCGAAAAATATATTCTAAAGTTCTTATCTGAAATAATTATTGACAAATGAAATCATTTTCATTAATTTTCTTCTGCTACAGCACCTAAAGAAGCCAGAACTCAGAAACTCCTAATTCAATACCCTTACACCTACTTTCTACGATGAATGCTCAATAATCTAATACTCAAGCCATTATTATGAGTATATTTTATTCTCAATCCGCAAAATTGAGTTTAGCTCTATTACAATTGAAAATATACTTAATTTTCATTGATTAATTATTAGTCCAGTCAATCTAGACCAAAAATGGGCAATCAGAGAAACTAAAAATACTAGTTCCAAGAATCCTGGTGCTGCTGGGGGAGGAGGGGGCTTCGAATATTCCATTTTTCAGTTTTTCGCTGATAACTTGAAAACGGTGCGTTGCAGTGAAAAAGTTCTTCACTAAGAATTAAAAGCTTATTGAATTTGCTACAGGTTTAGTTATATCCATTTGTGCGAAAAACTGGGCCGTTTTCGTGATACCGGCTCCGAATTTTGTATATTTTTGTCTTTCAGATCCTCACTCTTTAATTTCTTGACAAATAACTTTTATAGATTTGTACTTTTTTCTGTATTCATGGGATTGTTTGTTTTGAACCATTTTTGAGCTGTACTTGAGATATGTGTAGGATTTTCTACTTGTGTCTAGATTCTCCATCTAACAGTGATGTTTGTGTCATCGGCATAATTCAAATTTGTTTCTTTTTCATTGTATTGGTTATTGTTAATGTCGTTTACGAATATCATAAATAATGTTGTACCCCGAATACTTCCCTGTGGTACTCCAATATCAATGGGGGTGGGTTCAGATAGCACTTTAGACTCATCGTCGAATGAAGCCATTCTTATTCCGTACTGTTCCATTTTGATAATGATAAAATTGATAATGAGGCAATCGAAGGCCTTCCAGTAGTCAATTAGAAGAGCGGTTATGATTGCTGAATTTTCGAGTGATTGTTTGTGTGGATCTGCACTTCATGTAACCATGCTGAGTTGTTGAAACTGAAATTTTTTCATCCAAGAATGTTATGATTTGTCTGCTTGCAATCATCTCGAAAACTTTCGAATTGAGGCAGCTATAAAACTGTATAGAAAAAGTCAATACAGAAAAACGAGAGGGAAAAAACAATAGATAAAAATATAGAAGAGAATACACAACCATATACATACTCGACAATTAAAACAAATAATCTTTAACTTCATAATAACAATGTTCTGCCAAGAAATGCTTCAACCTTCTCTTGAATATACTAGTGGATCCACAATTTATCAAATCCGTTGAGCATTGAACAATCTAGGTGCCATATAATTAGGTGATTTATAGGTCAACTGATATTTGGCAAATGGTACAAAATAGTTTTCTTTCTGACGGGTTTTCAAACCATGTTTTTCCTCATTTTTCTCAAATTTAGATTCATTGCCTGTACAAACATGTACATTATTTATTTCGCGATTTTTTCTGTAACAATCTCATGTCGTTTGAAACACTTTCGAATTAATAATAGGGTATCTAAGATATTTTTTCTCTAGCTAGTTTTGAAAATATAAGCTTCCCTCATTTGAGGACGCTGGGCGATGCTATATATAAAAACACTAAATAATAATTTTGATTTTATTTTACGAAAACAAATATGTAAATGCGATCTCAATTCATTTAAACAATTTATTTGGAATACTTATTGTGGTATTTAGAAAAGCATGGTATACATAACGTTACATTGCACTTTTTACAAAAAGTTCGCGGTTTTCCTTTGCAGCTAACGTACTGATATCTGCGTTGGTTTTCACGTTTCTCCAATATGTGACCTTTGTCATCAAATCTTACATCACCCGGAATACTGGCTTTGGATGTAGATGGAAAACTAATGGGCCTTCCTTTTAAAATACGTTTCCCATGTCCTAATTTGAGATACGGCAGTGCTATATTTCTTCTAAATTCCTTTATGGAAACTTCATCACTGGGGTGCATTTTATTATAGATAATGTGGCTGTTAACAATGCTCATGTCCACAATTCGGGTAAACAAACACCAATACCATTTTTTTCCTCTAATAGCAATACCATGTTTCTCAAGTAACCAATCATGATGGTCAACTCCTCCCATATACTTGTTGTAATTTGCTATAAGAGCGGGTTGCGGAACTAGTACTTTCTCCTTTTTTTCTTTACTCCACCGAGATACTGATGCCAGCGGCTCAATTTTATCAAAATTTGTTCCCATTGTAACAGCTTTATTGTCATTCCACCTTACAATCAATATTTCCTCAGTATTATAAAATTGAAAATCAAAATTTCCTCCAGAACTCTTTTCAATTTCTTCTATAGATTTTATAGGACACTTTTGTTTTCGATTATCTCGCATAGTACCCGTTGCTCTAAAACCTTGCTGTTTTAAAGACCTGAAAAGATTGTAGCTTGCAAAATAATTATCAAAGTAAATATGATAACTACAGGGGTCGTCAATAATGTCTAGCATTTTATGTACTACTCTAGTTCCTAAAGGTTCTTTAACATGGTCCATTTCTTTTCCACAATACAGGGAAAAGTTAAAACAATATCCGCTATCACCACACAAAGACCAAAGCTTATATCCAAACCTTATTGGTTTCCCACGGATAAATTGTTTTAGGCCATGACGTCCATAATATCTTACCATCATTTCATGGATGGATAAATTGTATTCAAAAACACCCCATTTTTGAAAATTTTTATTTACCATATCTATCAGTGGTCTAACTTTGAAAGCCTTGTCGTGTTTGTTGTCATTGCTTTAGAATTGTTTTGAAAGTGTATATTACGTTTTATTTCAAGATAAGTATTGCGACTGATTGCATCTTTCACCAACTGCACTCCTAGGTCCTCACTCTCACTCCAATAATCCCGTTCACTAGGTAAAGTATGATAACCGGAAAATATCAAGAAACCCAAAAATATCTTTATATCTCTCACAGAGATTCCAAAATTTTGTTTATTTTTTGTATCAATTGCATAACGCTTAGTTTCAGTTACAATAAGTTAAAAATTTGTTCAGTAAATAGTCTTTCAAATGTTTCCAACATGGAAGTGGTTTACACATCTTGACGTACATTTTCAAATTTTTGATCAGCACTTTTTCCCGCGGGCAAAGTTTTATAAGCTGGTGGAATTTTCTGCCAATTGGGTTTCTCAACAATTCTGTGTTTTGAAGATGGTTCGTCCTGTCTCGATGTAGATGGTAAGAATCTAGCCAAAG
>JARQZK010005087.1:437500-480000 GCA_030704885.1 Cynegetis impunctata | reverse complement strand
TTCATATTTTAAAAAAAATTATCTCGAGCTACGGGGGTTTTTCGAAAAATTGCTCAAAACTATTTGATCGAATATCTCGAAAAGTATAAGTTTTACAAAAAATTGGTAAAGGAAAAAATTAAGCATTTTGGACGTTCTTCAATTCGGTATTTTTTTAAGGAAATTTGGTTTGTCTAGTTTTCGAAATATTACCATCAACTTACTTTTTTTAAATACGGACCTGTATTTTCTATTCCATTTCTTAAAAACTTTTTTTTCTGATTTTAACGATGTATCACATGTTCATATTTGTTTGCGTTTTAATGATAAAAAGAGAAAATTCAAGTTGTATTGAGTTTTAAAAAAAGTGAGAACATCAGAGGTGGCTTAGACTACCAATAAAACAATTGCCTATTTCAATAACATAAACAGACTGTCGGAGCGTGTAATGAAAGAAACTGTTCATTAAATTTTCAAACATTCAAATTTTTTACCATTTAATAGAATTCAAGTTATGTAATAACTTTAAACTTCCTTATTTTTTAAAATTATTTCTGCCAAAATTCGAAGTGGATGATACATACCTAATGCATTCGTTTCATCTTATTTAATGTACCATCGATGAAGTAGGGTCCAATTATTTAGTTATTCAATATAGCACAATAAACATTAACACTCAATCTAATTTGATGTCTTGACTCATATTTTAAATGTGGGTTGGAATTGGCCCAGTGATGATGATTTCTCCAGTTAAATACACCATTGTTAGTCAATGTGGATTCATCCGACCACAACACTTTTGTCGGTAACCTTCGTAAACTTGTAATCGTGAAATTTGTGTTTTCTTAAAATTTTTGATATGCCTCTCTGTAACATACCACATTCCCTAGCGAATGCAGTTGTGGAAATTTCTGGATTTATATGAACTTGAGCAAGCATATTTTTTCATTATGTGTAGCGTTTATCTGGTATTTGCCTCTCTTTTTTCCAAACTACCATTTTCCTTCATACATCTGTACAGTTCTTGGAAAATGGAACAATAAGGCTGCATCAGTTCTGGATGTTGTTGCAAATAACGTTCAGATGCTATTCAGTAGTTTCTATATGAGCTTATGTAAGTATCATATATGTCTTGTTTTTCCGACAGAGAATATTTCAATATTTATGTAATTGATATTCAAATTTACGTAACTCAAAATGTCCATAAGAAAAAAAAAATGGCTATCTCGTCTCTGAAGAAATGAAAAAAACAAAAAATCTGACAACACCAGTGGAATTTCGCTGTTGGGTAATGGCTACAAACCGAATTTTATAAAGTTATTTCTAGAAACAAATGAGAAAAAAGAAAATCTCGATTTTTAATTTTTTCGAGATATCTTTGGATCTGTTTACACCATGACATTCATCCCTAAATAACGCAACTTTTATGTAATTTAAGCCACCCTGTATTTCTAACGGTTCGATATCCCTGTTATCCCCTTCTAAATAGTTCTTATCCTATATGTATATATACATGATTACTCAGAGCTCCGTAATCGACACAAAATTTTTTTGCCATTTGAGATATAGATTTGAAATTTTCACGGCGAATATGATCTGGCTAAGACTATTGACCAAAATTATTTTGAAGAGGATTCCACTTTCAGTTTCATAGAAAAAGACAACAGTTTTGTTATTTTGAATCTGTATGTCTTTTGATTTTTGAATTTCGGATGTAATTTCTGATGAAATTGCCATACCATTTTCTATACCTGAACTGAACAGTTTTCGAATTATTATTTTTTTGAAATGATGACAGTCAACAACGAAAATAGCCTATAACTTCTTTGTCATTAAGTCTATTGGTATGCAATTTGGATTTTTGTAACGAAGTTTCTTACGGCAGGCTTAAGAGAGATTGGGATTTTGCTGCTCGACCAAGCTGAAAAATATGAGACTAAAACCGTAACGAAAACATATAACGGAAGTGACGACATACAAGCGAATAGTGTACAGGCTGTCCCATTTTCGATATCCTTACGGGGTAACTCGGTTATTTTTAAAGATAGAGATTTGCGGTTTTCGCGAACGTTGGCTACTTTTTTGTGAATCTCACGATACCGTAAACAAAATTTTCATAGCTTGCTTCGTTTTTGAGATACAGGGCGAAGTTGAAAATATTGCATTTTGGCCCCCGCCTTGTATCACAGCTATCTTTCAATTTATAGGAAAAGTAAAAACTGTGTTTTATACACTTTTTTACGTAGAATCCAGTGGCGTAGTGAGATTTTTGAAATGAGCTGTCATTGTTCAGATATAACCCAAAGTTATATTTTTTTAAATGGGACACTCTATATATTTTTCCATATTCAAAACATAAATGCTTTGAGCTCTTTAAAAATATATAATACTTTTATAATATTTCAAGTATTAGCCCTGTATTTAGATAAATTTTATTTTTGTTATAGCAAGTCAAGACAAATATCACTTTAGTAGAACTTTTAGCGCAATAAACAAATATCACTCTCATTTATATATGGTAGCATGGAAAGTATTCATTAAAAAAATATTATTTAATATAAGTTACTAAACAAAGATTAATTTAAAAATTATTATAACAGAAATTAAAACTTATATGAAACACTGCTACAAAACAAAGCTCTATTATTTTTCGGTTGAAAATATTTTATGAATATTGTTCAAATTGCTGTCCATTCTGTTGAAGACACAACCGACATCTTCTGAGGATAGCGTCAATCGACCGCAGTAACAACAAAGGTCTTATGCGAAAGAATTCGAAAGCTTCTCTCGTGGCATTCATGAGAGCATCTCGATTTTCTTGCCGCGTGTGGTTTATTTTATTTTTCATAAAGCCCCATATGAAAAAATTTAATATCGATAAGTCAGGGGACCTTGGTGGCCAGTTAATGGGAAAATTATTACCAATCCACTGGTTTTGGAATCTTTCATTAAGAAAAGCCCTAACGGGACCTGCGTTATGACAAGGTGCGCCATCTTGTTGGAAATAACTGTGTCCGTATTGAGCCAACGGAATTTCGTCAAGTAGTTCACAAAGACAATCATCCAAAATTTCCAAAATGCGGTATGCCAATCTTCCTGCAAAAACGAAACAACATACATTGAAGCCGCGAATATTCCTTGCTGTTGACGAGCCACCGTAACGTGCTCATTTTCATTTGACCAATAACGATGATTATTTCGATTAAAAATGCCAGCGCTACTTATATCGCTTTCATTCTCCCGTCTTTTGTATATACCAACTACAAAACTCAATTCGCTTCTCAGCATCACCTGGGTGCAGATGATGTATAGTTTGAGGTATGTAGGGGGTATATTTATGCATTTTCAATATCTTCGAAACTCTTGTCTTTGGAATGCTAATCGAATCTTCAATTTCTCTGCAAGAAGTATTTTTGTTCTCTTCTACCTTTGCGAGGACACTAATTTCAACATCTTCAGCATTTTCTTTCCTATAACTTTTTGGTCTAGGCTTTTCAAAAGATCCAAAATTTTCCAAATTTCTTTTTAGTCTGCCAAATATTCTCCTACTCGGTTGTCACCTTTCAGGAAACCTAAATTTTCTATCTTATTATCTTACTGACACCCAGTAAATGGGTAATAGTAAATACCTTTCAACATAGAGGTCCATCGCTTGATTTGGATTGAAACCTACTTGGTAATATATCCCAACCATATATAATTTTTCGTAATTTTGATATCTTGGATTATCATTCGCTATTGTGAGAAAAATTTGTTAACTTTGACAGGTAGGTGACAGGACCTATATACATTCTGCACTTGCTCTTTTTCCATAGCTACCTACTAATTAGGTCCACAGCGTTTATGGTCGATAAAGAGTGTTTCATAAGAGTTTAAATTTATTGTTTTGTCAAATTATTTAGTGACCCATACTGAATAATATTTTTTTAATGAATAGGTACTTTCTATGCTACCATATACGAATGAGAGTGATATTTGTTTATTGCGCTAAACGTTCTACTAAAGTGATATTTGTCTTGACTTGCTATAACAAAAATGAAATTTATCTAAATACAGGGCTTATACTTGAAATATTATATAAGTATTATATATTTTTGAAAAGCTCAAAGCATTTATGTTTTGAATATGGAAAAATATACAGAGTGTCCCATTTTAAAAAATATAACTTTGTGTTATATCTGAACAATGATAGCTCATTTCAAAAATCTCACTACGCCACTGGATTCTACGTAAAAAAGCATATAAAACACAGTTTTTACTTTTTCCATAAGTTGAAAGATAGCTGTGATACAAGGCGGGGGCCAAAATGCAATATTTTCAACTTCGCCCTGTATCTCAAAAACGAAGCAAGCTATGAAAATTTTGTTAACGGTATCGTGAGTTTCACAAAAAAGTAGCCAACGTTCGCGGAAACCGCAAATCTCTATCTTTAAAAATAAGCGAGTTACCCTGTAAGGACATCGAAAATGGGACAGCCTGTACAATACCTTTCTTCCTTCCACTTTCTTTTAGTTTTCTCATCCCTTCTCTTTCTGTTCCCACTCCGCCCCGCTGTGTTGCTTCTATATTTTCCGAAAGAACTTCGTTTCGACCTTGTGTGCCATAAAAACATTGTTTTAAATATTTATTGCCAACCTTTGCAATATTTCTAACCAATTACTCGATATAAACTAGGACGAACTTCATAAATTTTAAACGTTAATAGCTTTCCTATTTCTAATGGAACGCTATATATGTTTTTATATATTTAAATTGGCTATTGAATTACCTTTCAATTAGTTCAACCATTGTCTTCATCTGAAAATATTAACCTTATAAGGTTATCTCACAAAGTTTGTAACAATTTTTCAAACTAGTCAGTGGCAATTTCATTAGGAATTACATGAGAAATTCAAAAATCAAAAGATAAATAGGGTGTTCCATTTTAAATAACAAATTTGATGTCACTTCTGATGAAAGCATGAAAAGTTCATATTGATATCTTTAATGCGAAAAATTATTATGAGCTTTGGTACACCCATTGACGATGTCGATATGAAATTTTCATGGCAAATATGATCGGCCTAAATCTATTTTTCAGAATTTATTTTTGAGATCATTCCACTGCCGGTTTCACCGGTGTCTCCCTGCCTATATATATATATATATATATATATATATATATATATATATATATATATATATATATATATATATATATATATATATATATAGCTATGGTTTATTTATTTGCAATATTAGAATTGAAATATATGGTACTATATTAAATGATATTGATCAAGGAAGGAAAACTTCAATGAATTTAAAATAGATACTTATTAGTAAATAATAATTCAATTAATGTGAATTTAAATATGTAAAACTGATTTAAGAGAAGATTAATGTAAATGTATTGATTATAAATGTTTAATATCAACTTTTAGAATCAAAATATATGAAAAATCCTTGTAGAATGTCAGAAACATAAAATGTCATTAATCGTTGAAAATAAATACCAAGTAATTCAATAGAAATTCATGAAATATCAGAAATATAGGAGAATACAAGTAATAGAATCTTTGTGAAGAGTAAATAGAAGAAATTAATTCAAGTTAACAGACTTAAATTATGTAGAATATATATAATTATGGAGATATTATGTATCGTAGAATCAACTAAATTTGAATAACAGATAATAAGAATATTTCAAGTCATTGAAGGTAGTTAATCATATATAAAGGCATTAGAAGAACTCAGTTAACTGTTTTTAATATAAAATTGCTGTAGAATAATGTAATAAAGAAGAATTTCAAGTTAGAATAAAAAACTATATATAAAGAAATGTCAAATTTTTCAATGATAAATAATAACTTAATTAATGGACAGAATATTGAAAATTTTAGTACAAAATGATCAGAATATTAAATAATTGAGATTAACTGAATGATTTAAGTCCAAAAATATGTTTTTATTAAAAATTTTAGAAAAAACTAATTAAATGTCATGTAATTATTCAAAATAATCAAGTTGAAGTACTGAGTTTGAAAAATTTTTAAATCATCATAAAGAAGCTGTTATTATTGAAATAATCAATTTCCAAAATTATTGTATATTTAATTAAATAGAATGGTATAAAATATGTAGAGTACCTTGTTAGTATAATATTTTAAATACGAGTAAAATCATAAAAAGGATATTGAGAATATTCTAGAATATATACATCAGGTAATTTGATTTTGAAAAATAAAACGAAGTCATATAAGGAGGTGGATTCCATTTTCGCAAGGAGTTGATCATTAGCAGTCAAGAGATAAATATTGTCTCTGTGTACATCGAGTATTCATTTGTTATTGAATCTCCATATTTATTTGTGAAAGTAAATGTAAACTGTAAAGTATAAGCAGAAATTAATTGATAAATGTATAAGTGAAAACAGTTGAGTTACCTGAAGTGAGTTAATGTTATTTATATACAATAAATATCATACTTAGAAGCCATTATTGGATTACTAATATCAACATTGGAAAAGACGATAAAGAAGAGATTCAACTATACCGGCATCTACACAGAACAGCGATCAACACAGAACCAGTACAAGTGTCAATTTGAAAGATAAGAAGTAGTGAAAATAAACAGTGAGTAGATCTATAAATTGGCCAATTTTGACAGTTCATATAATATTTGCAAATAAAAACATTTTTGGGAAAATATAATTACAACATTTAAATGGTACCATGATAAATATTAGTCATTGTTAATAGTTGTTATTTGAAATTAGTATAATAGATTGAAAGTTAAGTGTTAATAAATTTGTTAAATTAAATTTTTTATTTATTGAAGTTTTCAAAATATAATCAAAGAAGAAAAGAAAACCTTCCCTGAGATAAAATTAGTTAAATAAAAACAAAAATATCCAAATAATCATATTAATTGATTTCACAACATAAATGGGGAAATAAAGAAATTCATAATATATATATATATAAATATATATATATATATATATATAAAAATAATATATATATATATATATATATATATATATATATATATATATATATATATATATATATATATATATATATATATATATATATATATATATATATATATATATATATATATATATATATATATATATATATCCAGCGTACCATATTGCGTCCATACATTGACATTGCCACATACACAGTTGCGTCCTGCATGATAGTGCGTCCGTATACCGGACGCAGCATTGTTTTTCGACAATATCTCTGAAGTTTCAAGGGTTCCGATTATAGGAGTTGCCGCTAAATGTAGAGGGCCATCAGTGCTACCCTTGAGAAAGCTATAAAATTCATTGATAATTGGATGACTGAGTTACGGCATTTCCAAATTCGTGTTCGAGGACGTAGTAACGTGCGCTCCATGAAAGCAATAGTATATATTTAGTTCACGCAAATTCTGCTTCGGGGGCGCTGTAAAGGGTGAAATCTGATATACATCCAAATATACATGTTTCATTTGAAATATAATGTTTCGTCCCCGATCTGGCATCAGTGCACAAGAATAGATGCAGGTGGTCGTCACATCTGGAATATTTTAACTCTCCTCGATTCAAGTTCACTTCGGCTTTCACAATCTGTTATTTGGTTCTTGATGCTTCGTTGGCATCCGACTCGGTTGGACTGTAGGAAATATTTCGCCTTGCACTTCGTTTTGGGATTTTAGTTAGAGTTCATGAATTATAGGTTTCATCTGATTCGAAATTCTTGAATTATGTTTTTTGTTCAAACGGTCTAATTTTTGTTTTAAGGGGAAGTATCTCTTGTTTACGTTGCCTTCAACCATTGAGCTATTTATTTCATCAAATATCAGTTTGTATACGGCGTAGTTCAAAAATGTTTTCTTTGGATTGAAGCTTGATAATTTCTCTAAAATGTGTGTTTTCCTTTTTTCCGTTTCTTTTCTTATATTGTGTGCATATCGATGTGTTCCACGAAAATCTGGACGAACGATTTTATTTCAGTCATATCTCCGTCAATTTTTGAGACCAATGTATGAAATTTTCAGGATACATGGACAATATCATTTTGCAGGGCAAATAGTTTATCTTTTTCCTATTTGTTGCCCCGTGATTCTTCAAATGATTTATCAAATAATCATCAAGTAGGTGCTCTCTACTAAATGTTTTTTTTCAAATAAGACAAATAAGAAAAAAAACCATTAGCCCTGCAAATAATATTGTCCATGTATCCTGAAAATTCCATAAATTTATCTCCAAAATTGACGGAGATATCACTAAAATAAAATTGTTCGGGAGATATCACTAAAATAAAATTGTTCGTCCACATCGTTATGCTCACAATGTACGAAAAAACGAAAAAAAGCAAACAAACATTTTAGAGAAATTATCAAGCTTCAATCTCAAGAAAATATTTCTGATCTACACCGTATACAAACCGAGATATGTTGAAAGAAATTGCCCAATAGTTGAAGGCAACGTAAACGAGTAATACTTCAGTGTCTGTGAAGTAAGCACCCACATTTTCGAAAATGAAGAAATTTTTTTTTGCATTCGTTAGTAACGCGTTAGACACGATTTGTAACCTGAAAATTTTCGTTTGTTCCTCAAGGATACTGAGAGAAAAACACCGCATTCTGCTGGGCGCTAACTCCACGGGAATCCCCATTTTCGAAAATATAGAAATTTTTTCTTTCCTTCGTAAGTAACTCGTTAGTAACTATTTGTAACATAAAAATTTTTGTTTGTACCTCAAGAACACTGACAGAAAAACACCATATATCGATGGGCATCCACGTGCATCCACTTTTCGATTTTTCGCGGAAAACAAAATACAATTGAAGAGATCACGGTTAGTGGATATTTTTATCATCAAAGTTTTCGTTTGTAACCCAACCTTCAATGGGAAAATGCCACCTCCAAAATGCGAAGGTAGCACCCATATTTTCAAAAATATGAAAATTTTTCTTTGATTCGTTAGTAACTCGTTAGTTACTATTTGTAACATAAAAATTTTCACCATGCGCCTACGAATGGCCTCCAAATTATTCAGATATCTGAAAGTTTTGAAATATTGAATGTGTGATATAAACTTTGCATTCAATGATGATAACGAAAAGTTTTACTCAATTTTTTTTGGAATTTGTGAAAAAACGTTGAAAACTTGTCATTAAAATTATGAGTAGAATGATGATTCAAAGTATTCGTGAAACAAGAACCCACATTTTAGAACAAGAAGAAATTTTTTTTGCATTCGTTAGTAACTTCTTAGTAACTGTTTGTAACCTAAAAATTTCCGTTTCTACCTCAAGGATACAGATAGAAAAACACCGCATTCCGCTGGGCGCTAACTTCACGGGCATCCACTTTTCAATTTTTCGCGAAAAACAAAATACGATCGGAAAGTCCAACGTTAGTAACTATTTGTAATAAAAAGATTTTCGTTTGTAACCTAACCTTTAATGGCGAAATTACACAAGTAGAATGCGAAGTTGGCACCAACATTTTCGAAAATGTAGAAAATTTTTATTTCATTCGTTAGTTACTCGTTAGTAACTATTTGTAACATACAAACTTTTGTTTTCAACTCAACGTTTAATGAAAAAATGACACCCCTTACATGCGAAATTAGCAGTCGCATTTGCGAAAATGATGAAATTTTTTTGAAATCGTTAGTAACTATTTGAAACATCAAAATTTCTGTGTGTAACTCAAGCATACTGATAGAAAAATACCACATTTCGCTAGGCATCCACTTTTTGATGGGAAATAACACCCCTGAAATGCGAAGTTAGCACCCACATTCTCGAAAATGTGAAAAATTTTTCTTTCATTCGTTAGTAACTCGTAAGTCACTATTCGCAACCTAAAAATTTTGTTTGTACCTCAAGGATACTGATAGAAAAATACTGCATTCCGCTGGGTGCTTACTTCACGGGCATTTCCGAAAATGTAGAAATTTTTTGTTCCATTCGATAGTAACTCGTTAGTAACAATTTGTAACATAAAGATTCTCGTTTGTAACCTCACCTTCAATGAAAAAATGACACTCCTAACATGCAAAGTTAGCACACATTTTCGAAAATGTAAAAATTTTTTTCTTTCATTCGTTAGTAACTCGTAAGTAACTATTTGTAATCTAAAACTTTTCGTTTTATACCTCACCTTCAATAAAAAAATGTCACCATTAATATGCGAAGTTAGCACCCACATTTTCGATAATATGATAATTTTTTTTTCATTCGTTAGTAACTCGTAAGTAACTATTTGTAACATCAGAATTTTCGTTTGCAACTCAAGGATACTGAGAGAAAAATACTGCATTCTGCTGGGTGCTAACTTCACGGACATCCACATTTACGGAAATGTAGAAATTACTTGTTTCATTCGATAGTAACTCGTTAGTAACTATTTGTTACAAAAAAATTTTCGTTAGTAACCTATTCTTCAATGAAAAAAGTGACACTTCTAACATAGGAAGTCAGCACCCACATTTTCGAAAATTAAAATCTGTTTTGCATTCGTTAGTAACGTGAAAATTTAAGGTGGTTACCATATGGCACCCCTGATACGTGAAGTTAGGACCCACATTTTCAAATATTCTAAATTTTTTTGCTCTCAGTAGTTCTTCGTTAAAAACTATTCGTAACACTCAATTCTTGTTTTTAACCCAATCGACAAAGGAAAAATTGCAACAATTTGCAAAATTTCTTTAGTATTCTAAATTGGATGCCCATCGATATATGGTGTTTTTCTGTCAGTATTTCATTGTCATTTTTTCATTGAAGGTGAAGTTACAAACGAAAATTTTGATGTTACAATTAGTTACTCACGAGTTGCTATCGAATGACAGAAAAAAACTTTCACATTTTCGAAAATTCGGGTGCTAATTTCGCATGTTAGGGGTGTCATTTTTTCATTGAAGGTGAGGGTACAAACGAAAATTTTTAGGTTGCAAATAGTTACTCACGAGTTACTAACGAAGCTTTGCCCCTAGATAAGCATGTTGACCTTGTGATAATGTCATTATGGTCTAATATTCTCATATAAGGATATTCAGGAAAATTGATGAGCTCGGCAACAGCGCTGGATGCCATAACATGCTGAGTATGAAAGAACGAATAAAACTTGGACGCAATATTGTTCTGAATGTGAAAGCAGTATATTCACAGGACGCAATAATGATAGCAAGATGAAAGGACGTCATATGGTACATGTATATTCTTTTCTTATTCTTGAAGATATTGGAGATCTGAAACGAGGGATCTACCCAATTTTTTGCGTAGATTAATATACTTTAATCAGATTCTTCCTAAGTAGCGTATTTCTAGGGGACGCAATAAGGTTGTTTTATGAAAGGACGCAACAAGGTATGCCAGATGTATATGTATATATATATATATATATATATATATATATATATATATATATATATATATATATATATATATATATATAGATTTATATATATATATATATATATCTTAAGAGGAGGTTGGCGTGTAATCAAAACATCAATTCTACTTTCTTTGGGCAATTAGTTAAAAGGGCAATTAATAAACGAAAGTAATTGTAAGTGAAGGATGACTTTCGTTTATTAATTTCCATTTTAACTAATTGCCGAGAACCCCAAGAAAGTACAATTGCTTTATATATATATATATATATATATATATATATATATATATATAAATATAAAAATATATATATATATAAATATATATATATATATATATATATATATATATATATATATATATATATATATATATATATATATATATATATATATATATATATATATATATATATATATATATATATATATATATATATAATCTGAATCCCAATAATACCCAATTTAAACTTAATAATTTTCTTTCATTCTTCCCTGTTTGCCGCTAACGCTCTAGCTTCAACGATGCTCTTTCCCCTTCTTAGAATTCCCTTTGCAACTATATCGTCCCAAGTCATTTTTGGTCTCCCTCCTTATTTTCGGTTGTCCACCCTTGCCTCCCATATCTGTCTCGCAGGTCTCTCTTCTTCCATTCTCATCAAGTGCCCCCACCACCCCATCTGCTTTTCTCCAACATAATCCTCCTCTATTGACTCTATCTCCAATTCTTTCCTAACATCTTCGTTTTTCCATCTATCCAATCTTGTTATACCCTTTACACTTCGAATATACTTCATTTCTATTGACTGTAATTTGCTTCTGCTTCTTTGTGTAGTAACCCATGCCTCACAACCGTACGTTAGTACCGATCCAAATATGCTCTCGTACACTGCCATCCTGATTTTTTCCTTTATTTCCCTTTTCCTCAAAAATTTTCTGTTTAGAGCAGAAAATAATTTATGTCCTTTTTTTATTCTATTTTCAATATCCCTTTCTTGACTACCACTGTTATCTATATCCACTCCTAAATATGTGAAGCTATTTACTTTTTCGATTTGTTCATTGTCTACTGTTATTTGCACATCCTCATCCTCCTCTATATCCGTTATCTCCATAACCTTAGTCTTTTTCTTGTTTATTTCCACTTGATACTTCTTCAATGTTTCGTTCAAAATATCCTCTGTAATGCAATTTTCGAACCTGCCATTAAAACATGTCATCTGCAAAAGCCAATGCTGAAGCCTCCACTTTTCTCATTTTCATGTGTCCAACTATCAGAGTTCTCATTTCATCCTTCGTTTCTTTTATGACCTCATCCAAAAATACTTTAGAAAGTGCTGGGACCAAAACTCCTCCTTGTCTTATTCCTTTTTTGGTCTGGAAACCCTCCGATCTCATATTCTTGTAGGCAACACAATTCAGACTTTCGCTGTATACACTTTCTATGGATTGCACTAGCTGTTCTGTGATTCCTCTCCTCCTCAATATTTCCCACATTTTATCCCTCCTCACTCTATCAAAAGCCTTCACAAGGTCTATAAAACGAAAAAACGCTTTCTTACCAGTTTTCTTCACTCTCTCTATAATTTTTTTAACTGAAAATACATGGTCTTGTACACTCCTTCCCTTCATGAATCCACTTTGAACTGGCTCTAATGTATGCTCAATACAATTTCTGAGTCTCTTCTGTAAAATACCTTCATATACTTTTAGTGCTGTACTCATTAGATTTATTCCCCTATAGTTGTTACACCCCTTCTTATCTTTATTCTTAAATATCGGTACAACCAATGCTATTTTCCAATCCTCTGGTATCCTTTTTGCAGACCATGCCCTCTGACAAATTTCCATTAAAATTTCAGTGCCTTTTTCTTCCATATTCTTCAACATCTCAGCTCTTATCTGATCTTTTCCGGGTGCTTTTCCATTTTTAATTCTCTTTATTGCCTGTTTGAGTTCATCAATGCCTATCTGTTCTTCCTTTTCGCTCCCACATTGATTCACTGTTTTCTTATCAGCAATTTTCACTCGATCCTCTCTCATTTCCTCTCCTTCCAGCAATTCCATGAAGTGCTTCTTCCATCTTCCCATTATTTCTTGATATTCTGTCAATAATGTTCCTTTTTTGGACCTGACAGATGCATTTCCAATCTGTTTACTCTCTCTCATATTCTTCAATACTCTATAAAATAATTTCTGATTGTCTCTTGCTTTTCTTTCCAGCTCCTTCCAGCTTCTCATTTTTTCCTCCCTCACAGCCTTTTTTACAAGTTCTCTTTTTTCTTTATATCTCTTGTAGTTACAGGATGTTCTGTTTTGTAAGTATGTATGCCAACTTTGTTTTTTCTCTTTAATGTGATTCTTCACACTTGTATTCCACCATGATGTACAATTTTTGTTCCTATTAATTTTTATACTACCGCATATTTCCTTAGCTGACTCTTGTAGGACTGTTTTGAAATTATTCCATAAATCCTCGACACTCATTTCTGTTCCTAATTCCATTCCCTTTAGTTTTTCCGTCACTGTATCCTTATATCCTTCCGCTACGTTTCCATCCCTCAGTTTGTAACTTCTTACTTTCTCATATATTTAATTTCGCCCTACATTTCCAGGTTTTTCTTTCCTTCATTTCCTCTTATTCAAGCGATCAACAAAAAGTGATCACTTTCGATATCCGCAACCTCTATATACTCTTACAACTTTGATTTCTTTTCTGTTTTCTTTTGCTACTAATATATAGTCCCTGCCTGGTGAAGTTATGCTTTTCTTTGTGCTCGAAGAAGGTGTTTGTTACAATTATATCATTCACTCTACAATAATCCAAAAGTCTTGTTCCATTGTTGTTTCTGTTTTCCTCTCTATATTTTCCAACATTTTTTGTTCCTCCTATTCCAATTCCTTCATTGAAGTCTCGACACACTATGAGTTTTCCTTTACACCTTTCAGTTACTGCAATTAGTTCATCCCAAAATTCATCCTTTTCTTTCTTATTTGCATCTTCATTAGGTCCGTATACCACAATTATTGACATAGTTGTTTTTCCTCTTTTTATACTTACAATCAATATTCTCTCTGTGACTGCCTCCCAGTTATCAACATCCTTACTCAAATTTTTGTTTATCAAACATGCAACACCTGCTGCTCCATGTTTTTTCAGCTCTACTCCTTTATATATCAGTAAATGTCCATTTTTCGTAAATTTTTGACCCTCACCTTTTCTCTTTGTCTCCGTCAATGCCATTACATCTATATTATATTTTTCAAATTCCATTACCAAATCCACATCCTTGCCATTTAAACCTCTAACATTCCAAGCAGTCAATTTCCAGTCTTCCTCTTTCTGTTATTTTCCCATGTTTTTTTGATTCAATCAGCAACTTCACCTCACTCCGCCCCGCTACATTTCCACAACCATTTTTCATGTCCTCAGTCTGCCATGCCTTCACCGTCTTATTCCTATTTTCTATTTTCATTCCTATAAGTATTTTGCCGACTGTTTCTTTGTTGTATCCACCCCAGTCACCCCCTACTCATTTTCATTCCAAAAATATACTTTCCCATCAATTTCAATCTTGAGATATCCCACTTTAACATTTTTTCCGTTTTCTCTTTCTTGTTTGCTGATTTCTATTATCCGTCTTTGAATCCTTCTCTCCTTCTCCGTTAAATCGTTTTCTATGATTGCTGCTTGACCCCTCAACTTACTTTTGTTCTTCATTATGCTCTGCTTTTGGTTTCAGTCCTGAACTTCTGCCAGCACAATTTCATTTTTCTTTCCTTTGTGCATCTTGAATGCCCTTGTAATCTCCACAATATATATATATATATATATATATATATATATATATATATATATATATATATATATATATATATATATATATATATATATATATATATATATATATATATATATATATATATATATATATATATATATATATATATATATATATATATATATATATATATATATATATAAATTTATATATATATATATATATATATATATATTAATATATATAAATATATATATATATATATATATATATATATATATATATATATATATATATATATATATATATATATATTATCAACTGGCCTGATTTCTGCTTCGAACACAATGTCTTCGAAGCGTCTCACACAGTCACTGGAAGATATTTTAAGGAAACTAAACTGGGAACACACGACATCAAGATCGATGGCCGATATCTGAATCACCTGCGTTTTCCAAATTATATTATGCTCCTCAGCAGTGACTTGGACGAGTTACAGGAAATGATTTTGGAGCTAAAGACAACTTCGGAGAGAGTGGGCCTGAAAATGAACTCGACGAAGACTAAAATCCATCATATCAGAAGAAAGACAAATCCAGATGAGTAACCAAAGGGTTGAGGATTATGTCTACCTAGATCCTCTAATAAAACTAGGAATAGAAAACCGCAAGCCGAAATTGAAAGGCATGACTTGGGCCGCCCCTGGCAAATTCAGCTGCACCCTTAGAAAACCTGAAATTCCTATAAATTTGAAATCAAAATTTTCAAAAGCATTCTCCCAGTCCTCACATATCGACTACAGACGACTACTCCCACTTCCAGAAGTGCAAACGAACTCAGATCAACACAAAGGGCGAATAAAAGACTTATGCTAGGCTTCAGAGAGATCAGACGGCGTACAAAGGTGGAGGATATGATGAAACGAGTTAATACCATGAAGTGGGCTAGAGCAGTACACATTGCTCGACAGGACGACGCCCATTGGAAAAGTCATATTTTGCAGTGGAGACCGAGGCTGCATGAAATGAGCGTCGGGTGACCCCCCATATTATGGATGGACGACATTAGAGAGGTAGTGGGTCATAACTGTTATAAGAGATAGAGAAGGGTTGAAAAAAAATAGGAGGTCTATATCCAGGAAAAGAATTTGAAAGGCTGATGAATGAAGAAACAAAGAAGATATATATATATATATATATATATATATATATATATATATATATATATATATATATATATATATATATATATATATATATATATATATATATATATATATAAAAATATATATATATATATATATATATATATATATATATATATATATATATATATATATATATATATATATATATATATATATATATATATATATATATATATATATATATATATATATATATATATATATATATATATATATATATATATATGAAAAACTTGGTTCTCGGAATGAACCGCGTAAAAGATTTGAAAAATCTCGACGTTTCGGCTCATTTTGCGAAGCCATCTTCAGGAGAATTAGAAGGGAAATAATTCAGATAATTCAGTTGACTCTGAAGAGTAGGCAAGTTGAGACTTCAGAGTTGACAGGAAGTACGGTTGATGGAGTAGGCAGGTTGAGACCACGAAATCGTATTGTTTTCGATTCCTCCTAATTCGATTCGTAGAGTAGGCAGATTGAGGCCACGTATCTGAATTATTTCCCTTCTAATTCTCCTGAAGATTGCTTCGCAAAAGGAGCAGAAACGTCGAGATTTTTTCAAATATTTTACGCGGTTCATTCCGAGAACCAAGTTTTTCAATTACTTCCGACCGCGGAAATCTTTCTGAACATTATATATATAAATATATATATATATATATATATATATATATATATATATATATATATATATATATATATATATATATATATATATATATATATGTATATATATATATATGTATATATATATATATATATATATATATATACATATATATATATATATATATATATATATATATACATACATATATATATATATATATATATATATATATATATATATATATATATATAATATATATATATATATATATATATATATATATATATAATATATATATATATATATATATATATATATATATATATATATATATATATATATATATATATATATATATATATATATATATATATAATATATATATATATATATATATATATATATATATATATATATATATATATATATATATATATATATATATATATATATATATATATATATATATATATATATATATATATACAGGGTGATTCCGGAGGAGACCGTCAGATTTTAGGTGAAGTTTACACTAGTCAAGGCAGTTTCGAAACAATGTTTGGTTTATGGTTGGGGGCCTTTATTGAGAATCTACAGGGTGATTTGTGCGATTCGACCGATTTTTCTTTTATTCATAACTTTGGTATAGCTTGATCAATCTTGATGAAATTTTCAGCGTAGAACAATGTGGTTGTCTTCTTTCAATAATTTCAAAATACAGGGTGAGAATTATGATAAATGCGTATTAAGTTTGCAGGTTGAAAAAACACCCTGTACATTCCGTTTTCAAAAATTCGCTACCTGCTTCAGATTCTACCGTAAGTTTAAATTACTGGAGCGTTTTTATTTTTTTTGGCACACGTCCAGTTTTCCTAAAAAATTTTTTTAATGATGAACAATATCGTTTTTTCTCTTCAAGGCAGTGAGGATATTTTGAACTAGATGGTAAAGCTGTATCGTCCAATGATGCAAAGCTCTTCCTGAGTCCTAAAATAGTTTTTCCAAATTCGAAATTCATTTTTGATCGCTCATATTCTGATGTATAAAATCATTTAATCCAGGAAATATCTTTATACGTACCTACTTAAACCAAAAAATCTACAACTAAGACAGAATAAACATTCGGAACATATTATGAAAGGCAAAACTAAGGATTAACACAAAATTTACATAGAATGTTCGAAATGATTTCTTTTTTTTTTTAATACATATTCGCGACCTTTTTAGTAAATTTTCAATTGACCTTCTAATGAGGGATTGATGTTTCTTTGAGATATTACATTCCTCGAAAATTCTTTCAACTAAGTGTTATCTACTTCTAATTTCAACCCTATAAACTTTTGTTCTCAGATGTCTCCACACAAAATAATCTGAAGGGTTCAAATCAGGCGATCTTTGTGGCCAAGCAATAGGGCCTCCACGACCAATCCATCTGTTCGGATAATTTACATCCACGTGATTTTTCACATTCAATGCAAAGTGAGGTGGTGCTCCGTCATGCTGAAATTACAAAGAGCGGATATGTACATTTTCCAATAGATTTGGTAAAATATTTTCCAAAAAGTTCAGGTAAATTTCACCATTTAATCTTTCCGCAAAAATGTGAGGGCCAACTTAATTTCCGTCTATTGTTCCAAGCCAAATATTGGCAGAAAATCTGTGTTGTGTATTATGACTTTCCTTCAAATGCAGGTTGTCTCTTGCCCATTCGTGGGAATTGTGGACATTAAAAATTCCATTCTTAATGAACGTAGCCTTGTCGCTGAATAGAATACAAAAAATAGTTCGTTGGTGACTAATAACCCAGCGACAAAATTGTAATCGTTGTGGCAGATCTTGTGCCAACAGTTCTTGAACCTTTTGGTAGTGGTATGGGTGGAATTTTTCTTTCTTCAAGTTTTGCACACTTTGCTCTGCGAAATACCTAATTCGGTACTAATTTGACGAGTACTAATAGACGGTTTCTCCTACACCCGTTCAACAATTTGATTGGAAATTTCATTTTGAGTAGGCCTATCAATGTGCTCTACCTTACTAGGATATTGCCAATGTACTTTAGAATAATGGAACACTCCAAAAGTACCTTTATTTGGTTGACGTCGGTTGGGAAATTGTCTTTGGTATTCCCTTTTGGCTTCATTTCCATTTCCGTTACAAAAACCATAATCAAAAATCATATCTGCATATTCCGCATGAGTAAATAATTGTGGCATGTTGAAATACACTTCTTGTGGCAGATTATTTATTTAAT
Source organism: Cynegetis impunctata (assembly GCA_030704885.1). Taxonomy (NCBI): domain Eukaryota; kingdom Metazoa; phylum Arthropoda; class Insecta; order Coleoptera; family Coccinellidae; genus Cynegetis; species Cynegetis impunctata. The sequence goes on along the minus strand of JARQZK010005087.1, from coordinate 460,796 downwards.
ATTCTCATTCTGTGGTTCACTGTGATGGTAATTATAGATCTTAACGAACTTGATTTCAATTGAGATTTAAGTTTCATGGAAAATTTTCAATTTGATAAAAACTATTTTTCGTACATTCGTGATTAAATATTTTACCTACATTTTTATGACCATAAGTGAGTACATTTTTGAACGAAATTACTTTATGTTTTAGGAATATTCATTTCATAGAAAACCGGAAGTGTGTGAAAAATTGAAATTTTTTCAGAAGTTTTGATAAAGCCACGAATGTCGTGGCGAAACGTCAACTTTTTAATAAAATCGAGTTTTTTAAGATTCAACAAGCCTGTTATTGCTAATAATTATCAAGAGATTATAAATATATATATATATATATCAGTGGCGCACCCAGGGGGGGAGCCATGGGGCTGCAGCCCCCCCCGAGATTTATTGTAGTAACAAAAGAATTGAGATTACTAAGATAATAATTGTGAAATGAGCTCATCTACTACTATAAAATGAGCCTACTGGTCACTATCGGTTAACCATAAGATCTATTATGATTTACCGGATACGGGATGTACGTTTTCTATTTAAATTTAAGGAGGCAAATTTTGATTCAGCCCCCCCCGAAACTCAATTCTGGGTGCGCCCTTGATATATATATATATATATATATATATATATATATATATATATATATATATATATATATTATATACTATATATATATATATATATTCATATATATATATATATATATTAATATATATATATATATATATATATTATATTATATATATATATATATTCATGTTACAAGATTGTTGTTGGAAGTTGAAAAACCAAATCCTATCCAAGATACTCAACTGTTGGATACTGTAAGTATAGTTGAGTCACTACGGTCAGAAAAAAAACTCGACCAATTTCATTGAAAAACGGTATTCTCTTGGAGAACTACACAATAAATCGGCAAAGATGATGGTCGAATATTTCGGAAGTAGTCATAAAGCATAAAATATCGACCGATAACAAAACTTCATTTGTGTAAATTCTATTATTTGAGAGTTCTTAGTTTCATTGTTTCTCAAGCCGGACTCCACTGACGTATCGCACTCAAGGTACCTATCAGTAAGTACTTAGAAGCATATGGCGTTTCTCTAGAGCCATACTACGGTGAAAGAAAAGCAAGGTTGTCGGTGAGGGTCAATACGTACCTTCGAAATAAAAATAGGACAGTAACATTTAGACCGTCGCGAAGAACATTAATTTAAATATTCGTTACTTCGGTTCAATTATACGGACTCGCTGAACATAATTGCATATTAATTGTTAAATGTTAGTTAATATGTTGCAACTTACTGAATAAAACGTTCTTAATAGTGAATCTATTGTTATTCAGAAAATATGATTCAAACAGTTCATTTCAACCAAACATAATACATAATAGCTATGAATTTTCATTTTCAAGGAAAATCATGTAATTGAAGCTTTTGTATCAATGACCGAATGCTAGTTACATCGATGTTGTCACCCTTGAGAAAATTATCACCCTTTCGATGCTTTCTACAGATGAGGTCTTATGGCACATTGAATTTAATTATGAATTATATCATACGTAATTTTTATTTGATAATGTATTGTCTTCATTTGTAAATTTATGTACTTCCAATATCTATATAATAGATAGGTAAAGTAGTATTTTAAACATATGGAAATAATATGAAAAAGAAAATGTAAGTATTATATGAAAAATTAGAGCTGAAAAAGTTAGAGTTCAAGTTACTTAGAATAATGAATGGAAGTGGAAACTGCACGTATCTGAAATATGAATTGAGATGAGTAAATAAGGGACCAATTCGAACGTTACAGATTGAATATATGCTTCACAGTTTGTGAATTGATGTCAGATTAGTTAGGACAATACAAGGGGGAGGTTATTTTCGACAAGCACTTTTTCCCATTTTATGGAATAGGTGATCTTTTATAAAGATAGAAATGTATTTTGCTCGTAGAATAGCTGGACTAACCGTAAAATAAAAGCGCTATTTTGGGAGAGAAACATGTGATGGAATTCCATCTGAACCCGTCGACTTTCTACAGTTGTTTCAATATTCGGCAGATGTTCTGTCTGCGAAATTTCAATTCAGGAATTGAAAGTTGGGATATACTGGGAGGTAGTTTTTGATCTGCTACTAAATTAGAGCTTTTGGGAAACATGGTTAAAAATTTCTATTTTTCTCTGGAGCTAGATGCAAATGACATATCGCTTTCAACAAGTAGCAGAAAAGAATAGTAACAAAAGTTGTTTGCTGATAAACTTCACCATGAACTAAATGGAATGTGAACCTTCAAGGTCATTTAGAAGCATATTAAATACCTATGTTGAATACTTATTTTTCCATTTGGATAGTGAGATTGTATTTATTCCCAAGATTTGTTTCGACTCCACTGACGAGTTTGAGCACTATTCACTGAAGGCTCCTTTTTTTTAAAGGCCGAAGTTCGTACTCGAACTCTTGTCGAATAAAGGCAGAGTGGTGGTTTTCTGAAGTTTTGTGAAATGAAGAGTTACATATTTCAGAAATACATTATGCACATTGAGTAGCATACTTTTAGTTTAGTTGTAAAACTTAAAATTTGTACATTTCAAATGTTTGTTTCTCAAGGCCTGCAATTTCATTTAGAAATTTTACGCGTTCTTGGAGGTATTCAAGCTTCGTGTTTCCCTTCAACCCCTCCAGGTTGAGTAAGACAGTTTAAAATTCTTATTTAAAAGTAAGACCTCAGTGATGGTGCTCTGCTGCTCACGGGTTTTTTATTGCTCTTCTAACAACATGCAAATTTACGTTTTACTTTACCCCAATATTTCAGTTAGAATTATCTATGCGAATTCTTCTCTAAGTTTTTCGTTACTAATATCACTCCATTAAGTTTGAATGTCTCTGTGAAAATTATATTTTATTGAATAGTACATAGAAATCAAAAGCATAAAAAAAATAGTTTCAAATGAATATGATTCGTTTTATGGTAACATTCAGAATGCTAAAATGTGTATCATAAATTACAACATTTTATAGATTCGAAAAATTCTCTGATTTATAGGACGTAAGCACGTGAGAATTTTATTTGTAATTTGTATTCCATACGATCGGTCATTGCTTCACCTATGGGGCGTTGCATGTGAACCCCATTCTCGTACATATATAGAGGCACCCAGAAACAGAGTGGCCCAAACCCAAATATCAAGTATTGAGCTTTAATGGTTTTTAAAAAAATGTGTATATTTGATGTCGCAGAACCGCAAAATTATTGTACTTTTGGTTACTTTTTGAGTGTCATATATATCTTGAAATTGAATGCAAGCCTACATAACAGTCATAATATTGAAAATTATAATTAAAAAAATATATGTGGCTTGGGCCACTTTGGCATCTAGAGTTTCAGAATAGGATATAAAATACATATAAAAAAATATATAAACAATTTTTTTTTTCATGTTCTTTCATTAACATCAAGTGGATTGAAATATTAATTTATGAAACTATAAATTTTTCTCATTATTCTGCTCTGATCCATTATCCAAAGTATCTCTTGCATCAGCAGACGTTTTTAGATTTTTATAAAAATCATGATGAAACGGAGGTATAAAGGGTAGCAAGTCCAGAAGATCTTCCTTTTCGCTTCTGTAATTGTAGTCCCAGTAGGATATAAAATTTGCAAAGTTGGTATTTGTTTTGTGCTTTTTTTAGAAATTTCTACTTTTTCGAAAGGACTATAATAGGTGTTAGAGTACTTATAGTAAATAACAAAAGGCTCTAATTTTGTGTATTGTAACCACTGTATTTTTAGCCATTCGAATTTGTTTGCACTTGTAGATGTTTTCCGATTAGTAATATTCTGCTGTAATTCCAGAGTTGATATAAAATAGTTGGACTTCATTTCAATCACCTCAAATAGATTCCTGTGCCGTGACATTTTAATAACTTTTGTCCAGTTGGCAGGTACAAATATTTCATTACAGAACTTTCGTCCTTTTTTATCTAATCCGAAATCTTCATCGTTAGGCAAGTATGAATGCCCGCTGACAAGGAATTTGTGATCAATTTCTTCAACTGGATTTGTTGGATCGAAAATAATGAAACTGCATACGAGAGCGATTTCTATATTCCGATTTTGCCTACCACATTGATCGGATTACATTATTAATTTCCTTGTTAAGTAAACAAGAGCCAATGTCTTCTGGCCCCCTTGATGCAAAGGATTCGTTCCAAACAAACACATGCACCTTTTCTGAACCCATATTATGAACTCCAAAATAGTAAGTCCAAAGTTGTCTTTTGTAATAGCATATACCAGTACTTAAAACAAGGGTAGGTAAAGTTTGCATTTTGTCAAAAGATATCGTTGTTATGTCTTCCTTATTTGCTTTGATTGAGCGAGTGTCTTCTTGTAAACCAATTCTTGCACATTCTATAAATATCTCAATGTTGTTACAGTTTAAAAAAAAACATTTGCTGAAATCATTAATAGTGTACTTACCATTTTCAGATAACATTTTAATTCGTAACTTAGAGATTAATAACTTCTATTAATTGAGAAGAATAACAGAGAGGTCTGGAGAGTGCACATACAAAAAACTATCTTTTATTTAAAAATTTCATGATGCCAGACCGGCCCAAGCCACATGTGAACGGGTTGGGCCAGTATGGCATCAAGGAAAATTGATAAATTGAATACAAGCGAAAACACACTAGTGGCTACATCTTTTGAAGGAAACTAAAATGTGGGTTGGGTTTATTTGGCATTTGTAGATATGTAGTTTATATTTGCAACAACACTCAAAACTCTATTTTCAAAAATTGTGGGTTAGGCCACTCTGGTTCTGGGCGCCTTAAGGCTAAGCACTATTCTATATTAAATTACCTAAAACCATAAAATTAAAACCTCCGAATGGAATAACAAATGCGATCAAAAATGCTCAGTAAGATTATTGATCACAGTCACGGTATATAGAATTATTTTCTATACTTGAGCCCTTTCTTGAATACAGTAGGAATTCAGATGAAACATTATTACCTACATCTTGATTATAATGATAAAAAATCTATTTTGACAATCAACATAAACAATATTTCAACAGAAAAGATTATAGATATAAATGGCAAGGAAATATGGAGTTCTTCAGATTCACTAGGGATTTCTTTGAACTTACTCAAATAAAATCAAAGAACGCATTTACATTGAATGATATGAGTTAATAACAAAATTTCTAAATTGAGTTCATTGATTATCAAAGAATACTTTTCAGGATATATGAATATATATATATATATATATATATATATATATATATATATATATATATATATATATATATATATATATATATATATATATATATATATATATATATATATATATATATATATATATATATATATATATATTTATAATTATTTATTTGAATTGTTGTTGTCTGTTAACTATTTATAATCTCTTGATAATTATTAGCAATAACAGGCTTGTTGAATCTTAAAAACCTCGATTTTATTAAAAAGTTGACTTTTTAATAAAATCGAGGTTTTTAAGATTCAACTAGCCTGTTATTGCTAATAATTATCAAGAGATTAGAAATAGTTCACAGGCAACAACAATTCGAATAAATAATTATATATATATATATATATATATATATATATATATATATATATATATATATATATATATATATATATCTATATATATATAGGTAGATATTATATATATATATAAATATATATATATATATATATATATATATATATATATATATATATATATATATATATATATATATATATATATAGGTATATATATATATATAAGGAAAAATTTTTTATCGATCCTTTTATTGAATTTATAAAAGAAAAGTTTATCGGGAGAGGGGTCAGATACAAAGATTTATATCCTTAGTCTTTATTTCTCGATATTTCGTCCGTTTTTTGTGGACTTTTTCAATAGATCCACAAAAGAAAATTAAAAAATTACAAAACTGGAACGAATAACAGTTACAAAATACTCACAGACATGGAATGTGGCCAAGGTTTAAAATTAAGTAACATTATAAATAATAACAACACGAACTACAAAGAGAAACATTCAGCTAGCATAATATGAGAGACAGTGTGAAATGAACAGAAACAAACAAACATGTGGTCCACATATTAACCATTAAGACGGTGCAATATATTACAGTAAATACTGCTTATAGTATCTGTGTCGGTCCTGAATTGATGGCATTTTTATTAGCGCGAATGTGATACATTTCTAAGAACAAACGACATCTATAGTTTTCTTCACGTTCTAAGATCTTCACCCTGTTCCACTCAAAACTGTGCCCAGTGTCTACGCAATGCTTGGTTGCTGCGCATGATAACTTTTTAATACGTACATCACTACGATGTTGAGTTATTCGATTTTTCAACCATTGTTTGGTCTGACCAAAGTATACCCCAGAGCAATCTATACAAGGTATTTTGTAGACAACACTGCAGTTGAGTTGAAATGGTGTTGCATCTTTTATTGAGGAGAATAGATCGGAAATCTTCACAGGGTTGTACTTAGCCAATTTAATATTGCAATATTTTCCAAAAATGGAAACTACTGAGTTAGTTAGTCCTTGTATATATGGAACTTTCTTGTAATTAAATTCAACAGTAGTATCCTCAGTGGGACCATCATAAAATTGTGGGTTGTAAATAAGTTTATGAAGAACATGTCTTGGGTATCCATTGTTACGAAAAATGAGAAGTAGCTTATTCATACTTTCTCGATGGAACGTTTCATCACAAATTTTCAAAATTCTATTTTTCATCGCCTTAACCATGTTGAATTTTTGGCTAGTAGGGTGGTTGGAATGAAAATTAAGAAATCTTCCTGAAGATGTCGGTTTCAGATACCAGTTTAAAGTGATCATGTCATTATCTGATCTTATTATTAATGCGTCAAGAAAGGGTATTCTTCTATTGCTCTCTACCTCAACCGTGAAACGCAAATGGTTATTGAACGAGTTGAATATTTCCAATATAGTGTTGGTTTACGATTTAGGCACAGCACAAATCAATGAAACAAAAACAAAACAAAAATGATTTGTGCTGTGCCTAAATCGCAAGCCACAACGATGAAAATATATTAAGTCCATGAAGCGGAACCATTTAAACAAGTAACGAAATTTTTATAATGAACGTTTAAGGTTCAATCGATCGAGGATTACCTTGTATATATATATATATATATATATATATATATATATATATATATATATATATATATATATATATATATATATATATATATATATATATATATATATATAGTATATATAATCATATATATATATATATATATAACATATATATATATATATATATATATATACATATATATATATATATATATATATATATATATATATATATATATATATATATATATATATATATGTATACATATATATATATATATATATATATATATATATATATATATATATATATATATATATAATATATATATATATATATATATATATATATATATATATATATATATATATATATATATATATATATATATATATATATATATATATATATATATATATATATATATATATATATATATATATATATATATATATATATATATATATGTGGATGGCACATGAGGCTTTTCTGGTGAACCACACAACGGATCACTCTGAACATTCTACGTAGAGCATAATCGATTATTCTCTACCCAACTGAAATATTTTAGGTAATGCGGTGTTGCCTCTTCTATTAGAAAGTAGTAGCAACTTTGATTTCTCGAATTGAACAGCCTGTATATAATATTATGTTAGAATACCCAATAATTTTCCAACGACTTTTCTTTATATTTCTCTATACCTATTTGTTACCGTTTTCGAAATGAAAATTATTTCTATTTCTTTTCGTCGAAAATCAATACCTCTAAAAACTCAGATATCTTTGATTAAGAAATACTATGATATCGAAATTTCGGTTGGAGTTTGGTGATACTACAATTTAGCCTAAACTCCGTTACTTCAATACAGTGACTGAAGGTTCATTAGTTCAAATGGAATACCCTGTATATTATCGAAAATTCAGAAAGCTGCTAGATTTTACTTTTCATCTATGTATGTCATACCTATACCTAACTAGTCAAGCTTCGGACTTATGAACACTTATTTGTGAAAATGTTCCTTGAACATGGTATACCCATTCTGTATTAGCTAAGCATGTCATGATTACTATTTGATAGTGAATTTGTGACAATCTACTAATAATATCGGGATTTTCTTCACTTCATAAAATGCAAATACCTTCAAAACCAATTAATCAAAACTATTCAAACGAAGTTCTTGTGAATTTGTTTATCATTTTTGGACATTGTGATAAAATTATCAGCAGGGCATGTAGAAAGTTCAATGAAATGTATCCAAATCTGACGCCAATGAACCTCAAGAAATTTATACGAATTCATAACAATTTCAACATGTTTTGATGAACTTCAAAAGCACCCAGTAACTTACCTCGAGCAGTGAATTCCGGAGACAACCAAATTAATGTCCTATCATATTTTTATGCATTTCCCGAGTCATTCGTAAGAAGTTCTGAAGAAGGTATAAAATATTCATCTGTTCATAGAATTTTGCAAAGACATAACATGCACTATAACAAATTTGCCGAAATTCAAGCAATGAAGCCTCAAGACCCTCAACAGAGAGTTGAATTTCGTGAAATGATGTTGGTACGCACTCAAGAAGATCCATTTTTTTCAAATAAAATGATTCGGACTCATGAATCGAAATTTTCAAGACTTTTTGACGATCGGTGGATAAAGTGCTTGGGACTGTGGGATTGGCTGATCTTAATTGATTGTAACAGATGATTACCCAAACATTTGAAGCTTTGGATCCGAATGAAATCTGATCTGCCACGACAAAATCAGTCAACACCAGCATTTTGAAGTGCTTGGAAATGAACGGCCAGCGATTCGAACATATTTTGAAATATTCCACATAATTGTTTTCCTTTTTTATAATTATTTTTATCAACATTTTCACTATCAAGTATACAGTAAAGAAAATCTCGATATCATTAGTAGATTGTCACAAATTTACTATCAAATAGTAATCATGACATGCTTAGCAAATACCAAATGGAGGATACCATGTTCACGGAACATTTACACAAATAAGTGCTCATAAGTCCAAAACTTGATTAGGTATAGGTATGTTACATAGATAAAAAGGAAATTCTAGCAGCTTTCCGAATTTTCGATAATATGCAGGGTATTCCATTTAAAATAATCAACTTTCAGTCACGTTTTCAAGCAAACGAAATATCTGTATTTTTTTATCACACTGTATTGAAGTAACGGAGATTAAGCTGAAGTGTAGGAAGTCTCCAAGTATCAACAAACTTCAACCGAAATTTTGATATCATGGTATTCCTTAAATCAAAGATATCAGAGTGTTTAGAGGTCTTGATTTTTCGACGAAAAAAAAAAGAAAATAATTTTTATTTCGAAAACGGTATCAGATAGGAATAGGGAAATATCATGAAAAGTTGTTGAAAAATTGTTGAAGATTCGAAAAATTATATTATATACAGGCTGTTCCATTTGAAGAATCATAGTTCCTACTACTTTCTAATATAACTGTCAATACCGCATTACCAAAAATGATGTGTAGATAATGTTTAATAGATATTGCAGCCAAGAACAGAGAAAGAATATTAGCTTGGAAACTTCTTTTTCTTGAATGCAATAGAATAGTTGAAAAATAAATATCCGATTGGCTAGCCAGTTGGCCCTCATGAATTTTAAAAAGATGCATAACTCAAATATTATAAGTAGAAATCAATCGCACAGACTAGGAAATAAAAACCGGAGTAACAAAAGCGCTAGGGGATGAAGGAAACTGGACAAATTGGCAATTCAAAAGGAACGATACAAAAAATTTAAAACATCCTGTGTTCAACTTTTTATGAAATGAATGAATGATGATGAAAATTGAATCAAAGCAATTTTCATCTTAAAAAATGAAAAGCCTTATAAACATGAGAAGCCATTGAGAGAGAGAGAGAGAGAGAGAAAAATCATTTTCATTGATTATTATAAATCAATTGGCTATCGACCTCAGTCTTCCAGCCCGACGTCACTGATTTTGCTATTAAAAATGAACTACTCGTCTTACTAACAATCAAGCACTTAACCGTTGACCTGATCTAACGCCTATGGACTTTTACCCGAGGAAAAGGTTTAAATATCGTATCTTTGATTTGCCGACTAACTCTAGACTCGAATTCGAAGCAGCAGTGATGCTTATCTTACTCCCATTGAACTTTCGGCAAACAAATAAAAAAAATTAGATTAAGGAATATTTTGTTCTTCATTATTATTATTATTATTGAAGTTTTATTTATCAGTAGTAAATACTCGAATAGTAAAAATTGTAATCAGTTTAACTGAACTTGTGAGATTTACAGCTGAAAGCAGTTTTCCTAACGATTGATAGCTACTAAGTGAACACTTGCTTTTTGTTTTATCGCCGCGTCTTCCAAAGCCCACTTGTTCAAAGCATGAGTTTCAAAGTCTACATGAGAAAAACCTAGAATCTCTGCATTTCAAAGGCGACCCTGGCAAAACGTCAAGTGTGCTGCATTTCTGAAATAGTAATTCTAATTCTACTGAAATATGCAGGAAAATACAGGATGTCTCATTCCAAAAGCTAAATTTTCCGTTAATAACAACTATTATTAAATATACAGATTGTTGTAGGAAAAAAAATTTGAATTCATATATTTGTTAATAATAATATAAGAGTTGAATTAAATTTCGGGATTTAATGAAATATGCTAATACACTATCATAAGCAGTTGGGAAGTATTCAAAATAAACGGAATGAGCCTGTACAATGTGCTGAGTGACTTAGAAGATCAAAAGAGCGTCAAGTAGTTCTAAGGACCATTAAACAAGGTCGCCGCATGTAATTGGTTCAATCATTTCATTACTAGATTCGAGACGATGAAGTATCGCTATAGTTTTATTTTGAGACTTCTGGGAGGTCTTACATGTTTCATATTCTTCTAGTCAATTATGGAATTGTTTAATCTAGACTCAAAGGTATCTATATAATTATTATACCTAGTCTCAGAAAGTGAAATAACTAAAATAATTGCAAAACTATCTGTTCACATGACAGCCTAACTACATTTGTTACTTTGTTCTCTCTGCCTCTTCGTTCGAGAAGATACCCATGGTTGATTTAAAATACATATAGAAAATAGTAGTTATCTTTTATAACATAAATGACCAATCGGATCTCTGTGAAGAGAGTTCTTAAATGTAATAGACGAATAAATACATTCATAGAAATATCGTGTTTCTATATTGGAAGGTTAACGAAGGTATATTTTCTATATAAATATGAAAATTTCAATACGAAATAACTTGAACAGAAATTTGTGTTTACACTTCCACTTAATTTTATTGTGAAGTTGAGAAAAAATATATTTCAAAAAAAGAATTATCTAAACGCCATTGAATGCTGTATTAGAGAAACACTTGAAAAAAATAAAAAACCCCATTGTAATGAATTGAAAAGATTGTATAAAAAAAGTGTAAAAAATCGAAACGATGACTGTATACAATCATTGTCGAAAAAACAAGATATAAGATAGATTAGGTTTTTGTTAATGGAAGGTATATGTGGTAAATCAAGTCCAGATTTCGAAATTTATATAATAATTAGGATGGATAAGTTATATTGGAATAATGGTAGCAATATCTGTGGCGTATTTTATACATTGTACTACACTAGAGCAAAAGCATGCAATCATAATCATACTGAAACTGGAATCTGGCAAAGCTTGTGGAGTTGAAAGTTTATTTATGTGAAGGCCGATCCTAGAAGACTTAGAAATATCACAGCAACTTGCCCTTCTTACAAACAAACATATTAAAAATTAATGTGTAACGTGCAAATTCCCCGCTTAACCACCGCCACTGAATTCTACCGTGATTCCACGCTATAAAATGCCTGAATGAATGACTTGGGTACGACGAGAATATCGAGATAGCGTCGAATGTGCATGTAAAACATCGCTCTCTTTTGGCAGGTATCCGTTGAAGATAGAACATCGTTAAGAGTCAAATAATATCCAATATCTATCAAACGAATATTCAGTTTATCAAAATTATTAAGTATCTGTGGCGTCTGATAGAAGTCACCTTGGCTGGAGCTAGGAAGCACTGTGATTAGAACTAAAAAACTACCTTGGCTGGAGCTAGGAAGCAGTTTGATTGGAACTAAAAACCACTTTGGCTGGAACCATAAAGGAAATGTTACTGAAGCTACGATATAACCGCTGCTAGAACTACCAAGTAACTAGGGACGAAGATTAGGCAATCAAAAGAGTACAATCCACCTAGAATAGAAGATAAAACGTTGAAATAAAATTAAATTAAAAAAAAACAGATAAGTCTCATTGTATATAATAAGAAAGTAGTAAATACCATCATATTATATTCTTGTTATTATTACTGTAAACTAACCAGTCTTATACATAATTGGCGCTCCAACGTGAGGGGCCTACATAATTTGTACTCCAACGTGAGGGACCTACATAATTGGCGTCCCAACGTGAAGGGTCTAATTTTTTTAAATTTAACTTTTCTGTTCTGGTTGGTTCTCAGTGGTAATAACTTGTGCATGAGTTTATGATTAGTGAATTGCCTTCGTTAACTAAAGTCTTTGATGAACCTTTTGAATTACCCCTATTTATATTTGTTTTTACTTAAATTTACTTAGACTCTCTCTTTGATATTTTGCTGATATTTTGAATAGCTAACGTTAAAATTTATCTTTGTCGTATAACTTTTCTTTTGACTTTAATACTCTGATTATTTCAATATGCCGTTAAACCCTAACTTCCTTAAGGCTTCATGAACTAACTTATGAAGTATCAATTTGGTTAGGAAATAAGGTTAGTGAAACTGTGGATAGAAATCGCAAAACGTTAAGGGGAGTTCTCTCACAAGAAGGGGCTAACCGAAGTTTTGTTGCTTTAGTTAATATCTTATACATTCATTCCTGAATTTAATTATTCTTTATGTTTTACCTCATATCGCTTTTTTTTTATTTTTCGTTTTCGTTTTTGGTGTACAAACTTTCAGGTTTATTTTTGTTGGCAATTACGTAGATATATAATTACCTCCTCTCGTAAATTATCTTGTATCTTTTTCTTGCTCGACTTATCTCCTTATCTTTGTATCTTTCAGTCGAGGCAAGAATGTTTGGCTTAACGAGAGATCTGTATATATCTGGTTGCCTATCACCTTTCTGAAGTTTATAGTGCTATGCAATTCTTAGTAAAATCAGGGTGTAGCTGTCAATTTACTTCAGAAATTTTTGAAATTAGTGGATCTCTTATAGATTCAGTTATTAATTTTGAAATCGTAGGATTTTGTTTTTCCAGTACGCTAAGGGGAATGGTGGTGAATGAGGAGGAGTGTGGGTGAATGTTGATGAATGGTGGTTAATGAGGAGGAAATGAGGTGGCTGCTTGGAATTACTTTATTCTTTTTTAGTTCTTTTTGTTTCTTTTCCCGATGCAATGATGTACACCAAAATTTTTTTTTATATCGTTGCCTTTAGTTTTTGTTTAGTGTACAACAATTTATCCCAAACTTTACAACAACTATCTAATATACATATATAGCTTATCTTATCTTTATCTTGTACTATTTAGTAAATATATATCTTATCTTTATCTTGTACTATTTCGTACCTATATGCGAAATAGGTTTCTGAGTTTACTAATAACTTTTAGTATATATGGCTCTCTACTATTTGATTGAAGTTTATGTACGCTATGCAATATATAATTATAAATCAGTGCGTAGCTGCTAATTTACTTTGGTGTTTATAGAGTTATGAATTATAAAGATTCAGTTTTTTTGGTACTGTACACTAAAATTTATTTTTCTTTTTTATCTTTGTAAGTTAACCACTTGCTGGCGCCCTATTATTTTTCTCCTATTATCTATATCGTTTTCTTCAGTTTTTTTTGTTTATTGACTCATCTGTAGAAGGAATGAACGTAGGATAATATCTGAACAAAGCATCTAACAATTCCATGATCAGAAGTTTAACATTTTCTCTAACTGAAATTGAACAGGTATTTTGTTGTATCATTGGGCCTGTGGAAGTTTCTTTTTGAAATTCCAAGGCGGTATTATCTTGTTGAATTGGATCTCCAGTTCAATTAGGTATTACTTGGTTGGGTGGGATACAGTATTTGGAGCCCATAACATCGAGACCCTAATTTTCATTATTTATTTTTTTGGATACTATCCTTTTTACGTGTCTTTGAGTCTTTTTTTTTAAAACAAAAATTTGTCTAATAACTGGTAGTAACTCATGAATGAACTGATTAACTGACTGTGAAGTTAACTTATTTGACTACTTTTGATTAACTTCATATGAATATGCCTTTTTTCTGTTATTTAGTTGTTGAGTGTATCTTCTGCTAAAATACACTGACATATTTATCTTACCTTAAATTTAACTGTACGTCAATACTTAGAGAATTGTTTTTATCGATTATATAATAGTTTCATATATTGAATTTTTACTATAAATTCATTTTTCAAATTAGATTTCAAAATTTGTTAAATAATTAAATTAAAATTTTCTTTTTGAGTTAGTCGACATAATATTTTTATTCATTAGATAAATACTAACATTTTTATTCATGAGATGCCAAGTTGGTAACCTATCAATATCTGTTTAATCATTATTCTTTATTGTCATTTATATTTTCAATGTTGAATTTTCTAATCTTGATAACCCATAGTCAGAAATTTGATAATTTTTTGTGTTTTTTTATTGTTATCGTGTTAAATATTTTCAATATTCATAGTCAAGCTATGTATTTTTCATTTTCGATTTTGTCTTGTCTTATTATAGACATATTTTTTTGCTCTTTCAATTATCTTTCAGTCGTGTATTGCGTTGAGGTTTATCTTTGCTGGTGTGTCGACATACATATCTTATCTTTATCTAGTGTGTAGGCACTCAGTGTATTTTGAGTTTATGAGAACTCGTACTTTCTCAACGAATACAGATATGCTGATATTTTTTTTTGATTTACCGATTTTAACTTTTCTTATTTTATTTATCTTTAAATTTTATAGATGACTGACAAGTCAAGTGTTTTAGTGTTTCTTATATATTATGTGTTATGCTTATATATTTTTTTGTTATTGTAAATTATTTTACCTTGTACCTTTCATTAATAATTCATTTTATAAATTCGTTGTATGACTTATCTTGACGTTTTGATTTTTCTGTTACAGGTTCTCAAACATGATTTTCTTGACGATAATGCATTATAAAAAAACTTCTCATAACTTCATCGAATTAATTTTTCTCTCATTTTTAATTGACTATACGCTTCATTTTCATTTTAATTTCAAAATTTTTTTTGTAACTTTGAAGTTGAAAATATATATATATTTTTTTTGGAAAATTATTTTTTTTAACCTTGGCGAAGGGGGTGTGTAACGTGTAAATTCCCCGCTTAATCGCCGCCACTGAATTCTACCGTGATTCCACGCTATAAAATGCCTGAATGAATGACTTGCGTACGACGAGAATATCGAGATAGCGTCGAATGTGCAGGTAAAACATCGCTCTCTTTTGGCAGATATCCGTTGAAGATACAACATCGCTCTCTTTTGGCAGATATCCGTTGAAGATACAACATCGTTAAGAGTCAAATAATATCCAATATCTATTGAACGAATATTCAGTTTATTAAAATTATTAAGTATCTGTGGCGTCTGATAGACGTCACCTTGGCTGGAGCTAGGAAGCATTTTGATTGGAACTAAAAAACTTCCTTGGCTGGAGCTAGGAAGCAGTTTGATTGGAACTAAAAACCACTTTGGCTGGAACCATAAAGGAAATGTTACTGAAGCTACGATATAACCGCTGCTAGAACTACCAAGCAACTAGGGACGAAGATTAGGCAATCGAAAGAGTACAATCCACCTAGAATAGAATATAAACTGTCGATAGAAAATTAAATTTAAAAAAAAAACAGATGAGTCTCATTGAATATAATAAGAAAGTAGTAAATACCATCATTTTATATCTCGTTATTATTTCTGAAAACTAACTAGAATATATTATAAAAAGAGTGAGGGGCCTACTAATGTTTCTGAAGCAATTTTTGGAATACTATCTATACAGGAGGAGATTGAACACGGATCACAAATTATTGGCCAATAAATATAATTTCAAATATTACTGATCATGAAAAAAAAAATTTCATATCATATGAAATCTTTTCTAGAAAATAAATCGTCACTTGAGTTTAGATTCAAAACGATGATTTCTACTTAAAGATGTAATTAAGAATTTGAATCGAAAGTAATAAAAAGTATGGATGTTGGAATTACTGTTTATGTATCTTCTTTGACTTGGCCAAGACCTTTGACACAGTTTATCATAGTAAGCTGTTATAGAAACTGTATAATTAAGGTTTCCGAAGTACTGTCAGGAATAGGTTGTATATATCAATGGAGAATTAAGTGAACCCAGAACATCGACATATCGAAATATGCAAGGCACCGACTCAGAACCAATTCCTTTACTAACTGAGATTAAATTCCCGCACATCACTTTTTGAAACATCATGAAGAATAAAGTTTAGACTTTAAATTTTAAACGTAATTCGTTTACTGTTTACACAAAGAGAGTGAAACACTGAAATATACTCATAGCGCAGCAATATTATTTATTGCACCTAAGAGAAATAGTTTGAAACTTGAATCAGAAATTAATTTGGCACTGTGAAATGAATAGAATAAATTGAATAGTAGGATGATGGATACCTAATACCTAATTCGAATATCTAATTCGAATCATCTGTGAAAATTATAAGATTATATATATATATATATATATATATATATATATATATATATATATATATATATATATATATATATATATATATATATATATATATATATATATATATATAGTAGGTAATAAAACAAAATTTTTGAATTTCACTGCAATTATTGAGACATTAGAAAAATATTAGTCTTAAGCTTCATGATGTGTTTCAAAATATCTTCTTCTTTCATTCTTAATTAAAAGTAGAAAGTTCAAAATCGAAAAAAAGAAGAATAAATATACTTCGGTGAAACCTGTCTAACATATAACTGCCATTATTCCAAATGTAGAATCACCTATAAGAATTTTTCGAATATAAACCTCTGGTTTTTGTATCTAAATATAAATATATATATATATATATATATATATATATATATATATATATATATATATATATATATATACAGTGGTGGATTTACCAGCAGGCTGAGTAGGCTGGAGCCTAGGGCGGCAAATTTGAAGGGGCGGCAAATTTAGTTCAGAAATTTTTTATTTCGATTTACAAATTGAAGAAACAAATTATTATACTCACACAGAATACGAATTTCAAAAATTGGAGAGAAATTAAAATATTTAACGAAAATTGAAATATAGTCCTATATACAGTGCTCAATAATAAATATTTTTACATAAACAATTGCTAAAAGCTTTATTAATTATATATTAATCATCATGAATTTTTAGAATATCGCAATAGCGATTTGATATTAGAGTCGAAATTTAGTTATTTTTAGATATTTTCTTCACTGATAACTGCTATAATTTTTCTCCCTGTACCTTATAATTATGACATCTTACGGAACTCAATCTTGATATAATATCGATGATCTAATCATGACTGCTGTAGCAAGTTTGTAAATTGCCGAATTTTATTTCAGAAAGTTATTTCTTTAAGTATAATTTTTAAGAAATAAAAAACTAGTTCAATATCTTATAAAGATATAGTCTTTTGGTTTAAATTCATCGAATAACTGATATTTGGACGACTGCGACTTGACAATAAAAAATTCCCTCTACAAAATATGAAGGTAGACAATTTGCTGATTAGCAAATTGATAAATTTCATCAGTTAATTATTTTATTTGTAGTAAGAAAAAGTTTGGAAAATCCAAATGAGCATGCCTTAAGCGCATATGTACGAGTACACGAATTATTTAAAATTAATGTTTACATTAGTACATTTGTTATCTTTTTCACAAACCACATTTTTTCAGAAAATGCCAATCGGCATGAATTAATTATAATGAGATAAAACAATACTGCAATTTATTATTCAACGGCTTTTCACCAGTCGAATGAGTACTTGAAAAAAAATTGAAGTGAAAAGCAGACACGTTGAGTCCGCAGCAGTCTTCTCCGCCGACCCCGGATTACGTCATCTCGCCTTGCCGTTATTGGGGGATATGTGGACTGGTGGCTCAAACGCCTGTGCTCATCGAAGAAATGTAACGTTGGTTGCAGTTGGATTGAAATACTGCTATAGTATCGTAAATTACGGTGGAGCGTATGGATTTGTTTGAAGTTTTGGAATATTGCTTAACTTTTATAGTAACTAGTTCAAAATTATATATGATTATATATTTATGTGTTAAAATTACAAAAATAATTTTTATGACCTCAGCGATAATTTTTTTTGATGAGTTGCTTTTTAAATAATATACATGTACATCGTGTTCATTAGGTACGGCTTAATGTGAGAAAACATCGGATTTAGATTTTTATGCAAGAGTAGAATTGCGAATTCAAAGTCTCTCAAAAAAGTATTGTAATGCTTTTATAATTTAACTTAAATTATAATTCTAACAAATAATTAAGAAAAGATATTTTTATTGTATTGTTTTTAAACTGTGAGTGTAATTATAAATATTTATTTCGCCAAATATATATTTTGTATGTAAGCTTTATTCATATTATGTAAGTATTGTATAGTTTGAAGACATGCCTTACCTTACTTCAAGAGTGGTACATGATTGAGATATGTTTTGCTTGAAACAATGTTTTTTGATAATTTTGGATCTAACACAGTACACCATAGTCCTCAATGATACTAACCATACGGGAAAAGTTGATGTTACGAGGATGATGGAGCACAAATCATGAAGTTGGAATTTTATTGATAGAAATTTGATATGAAAGTGGACTAAGATATCAAAATTTAGAGGCGGCAAAAATTGAATAGCCTACGGACGGCAAATCTGTAAATCCGCCACTGTATACATATAACTATATATATATATATATATATATATATATATATATATATATATATATATATATATATATATATATATATATATATATATATATATATATATATATATTAGCAATAACAGGCATGTTGAATCTTAAAAAACTCGATTTTATTAAAAAGTTGACGTTTCGCCACGACATTCGTGGCTTTATCAAAACTTACATTGAAAAAAATTGAAGTGAAAAGCAGACACGTTGAGTCCGCAGCAGTCTTCTCCGCTGAAAAGTTTTGATAAAGCCACGAATGTCGTGGCGGAACGTCAACTTTTTAATAAAATAGAGTTTTTTAAGATTTAACAAGCCTGTTATTGCTAATAATTATCAGAAGATTAGAAATTGTTCACAGGCAACAACAATTCGAATAAATATATATATATATATATATATATATATATTTATATATATATATATATATATATATATATATATATATATATATATATATATATATATATATATATATATATATATATATATATATATATATATATATATATATATATATATATATATATATATATATATATATATATATATATATATATATATATATATATATATATATATATATATATATATATATAAATATATGAATATATATATATATATATATATATATATTTGAATTCTTGATTTTTACCTGTTTATCGTATTCATTCCAAAAGATATCAATTATTGGTATAACAGGTTTATTTCAAACATTACATTTTAAAATTAAAATTCATTGGACGTTTCAATGGAGTTTCCATCTTCATCAGCAGAATGTTCGTCGGTAGTTGTAGTCGGTAGTATTGTGACAACTACCGACGAACATTCTGCTGATGAAGATGGAAACTCCATTGAAACGTCCAATGAATTTTAATTTTAAAATGTAATGTTTGAAATAAACCTGTTATACCAATAATTGATATCTCTTGGAATATATATATATATATATATATATATATATATATATATATATATATATATATATATATATATATATATATATATAAATATATTTATATATATATATATATATATATATATATATATATATATATATAGGTTTAAACATCTGCTTCCGTATGCTGATTTATGACCTTGAAAATGCGTAATATCTTGATATTTCCCCGCTTAAGCCTTATTGTATCAGATGATTCAGTTGGTCCGAAGTCCGATAGAAGACATGAATTGCCTCCGTGGCTCCTAAATTGAGAGTGTTCGAGCATTTAGCTGCAAATCTGCAATGGTCTTTATCAATGAAGAATTTCGATTATTTTGTTTTGTTTTTCCATCTCCAAGCTTCTCAATCCATAACTTGGCTAATCTGTTCTGAGGAGGATCAAAAAGTCTGAGACACGTGTGAACAGCTGTCTTCGTTTGCGGGTTTATGCTCTTAACAAGGCGTATATATATATATATATATATATATATATATATATATATATATATATATATATATATATATATATATATATATATATATATATATATATATATATATATATATATATATAATATATATATATATATATATATATATATATATATATATATATATTTATATATATATATATATATATATATATATATATATATATATATATATATATATATATATATATATATATATATTTATATATATATATATTTATATATATATATATATATATATATATAAATATATATATATATATATATATATATATATATATATATATATATATATATATATATATATATATATATATATATATATATATATATATATATATATATATATATATATATATATATATATATATATATGTATATATATTTCTTTAAGTATAAATGTACGTGAAGCAATACTGTAGAGGTTGGAATACTGTAGCACCAAACTCAATATACTCTCACTAATATGTCAAGAACTCATTCTTCAGGGTTACTGTTAAAAATTTATTTCTAATGATAGTTTTTTAATGAAAACGGAAATGCTCAATATGCAAATTCATAATAGCTATTAATTCAAAGTGAGAATAAAACAAATACTTTTTACAATAAACATGAAACCAACTTATACTTATTATATAAATATTTGAAAGTTATTCCCCTTCAAAATATTTTCCAAAAATAATATTGTCTAATATTTATTTGTATAGTAAAGGGAAGCATCCTGAATTAATCATAAGAAACAAGAAAAAATTCAGGCAATGTAAAATTTTTGCAAATGAGGATCGCCGTTATAACATGCTTAAATTGGTATGGGATAAAGCGGGTAAGAACAATGGTTGGAGTAGAGTGGTAAAATCTATTATAGGATTGGTAATATCAAGAGGGAGGTGCGAGACTGCGTTGATCTGGATGACTGGTTTAGAGCGGGGGAGAGTGCTTCTTAAATCTTGATTTTGATTCACTTAACTTAATTTGTTTGTAAGTTTTATGAAGTATTATTATTTTTTTCTAATTTTGTTTGAAAATAGTATAAAATATTGATCTTTGTTTGAATTTCACAATATTATAGCTATATTTGGAAACAGGTTGATGGAGCTTGATCTTTATATTATAATTTCTGTTTTCATTAAAAGATGGTGATATCTCTCATAAATGCCAGATCCTTGGTTCCGCATTTCAGTGGCCTAAGGGAACTCATTAATTCTAAATCGTATGATCAAGTGGCAGTCACAGAAACTTGGTTAAGCTGGTCGATTTGCGTGATGTAAGTGTACCTAGATATAACCTGGTTAGAGTAGATCGATGGTGCCGAGGCGGCGGAGTATGCATGTATGTGCATTCTAGGTTTGAATTTGATTGTATGAATGTTAAAAGAGTTGACTCTGTGGAACAGGTGTGTATAAAACTAGCGTTGAATAGCGAAAAGTGGCAGTCGGAGTTCTATACAGGGCACCGCGTGGAAACTTTTTAGAATTTATTGAGCATTTTCAGGATGTTGTAAGGGTGGGGCTGAGGACTGTGATGAAATTAAATGCGCTGGTGACATCAACGTGGATATGCTGGATGCTAATAGTAATAGGCAGGTTAATTTCAGCAACTTTATTGAGTCACTTGGTCTCGGATAGGTTATCGGTGAGCCAACTAGGGTCACGGAGGCATGTGCATCGTTGCTGGATATTATTTTGTTATCTGACATCAGTGATGATGTGAATGATTTTGATCATTTCGTAGTATCTTGCATATGTGAGGTAGATGATGTCGAGGAAACTGCAGAGAGTGTAACGTGTAGCAATTTCAAGTTTATCGATCATGATCTGTTTGATAATCACTTGAGGCTTACACCTCGTATTTTTTGTCACTCATATTGACGATAAGGTTAGACTGTTTAACGAGCTCATTTTGATTCTGTTTGATACTTATACACCAATGAAAATAGTCGTTATGAGGATCAAGCATAGGCCTTGTTTAACGGATGCTATAAAAGAGATGATAAGACGTCCTGAACAGACCCTAAAGAAATTTAAAACATCGAATATTCAAGCTGACTGTGATTTTTTATGAATATATGAGAAATTTAACAGATTCAGCAGTGAAGGTTGAGAAGAACATATATTGGATTAAAAAAAACTCTAAACTAACATGGAACAGTCTGAATACATTGCAAATACGTAGGAATTATCGGAGGATATTAATAAACCGGATGAAATAAATCATTATTTGGTAGCAGCTCAAGCAGGACCGTGGTGAATTTGATCCGGCTCTTTTTCAGTTTTATCAAACTAATTTGATGAATCACTTTGAAATGTTGTTCGAGTTTGAATTTGTTAGTGAAGATGTTATTCATTACAAATTGTTATCCATAAAATCGAACGCTTAGGGAGTTGATGGTATTTCGATGACGATGTTGTTGTTTCTTCATATTGTCGCATGTTGCTCATATCATAAATACATGTCTCACAAGTTGAGTTCACTCGAAAGTATGGAAAACCAGCTGAGTTTTCCCTCTCCCTAAGGTGGTTGGTATTACGCAATTCAGCGAATTGCGTGGAATAATTATCTTACTCACACTAACTAAGGTTATGGAGAAGGTAATGCACGATCAGATACATATTCACTTGCCTGTCAATCAGT
>JARQZK010005087.1:390000-432500 GCA_030704885.1 Cynegetis impunctata | reverse complement strand
CGAGTCATTAACATCCAGAAGCTACCTGAATATTTCGAAAAATATTGTAGAGACTTTTGTCGATAATCTGCCACTCGAAGAATATCGAAACTGTTGGTACCATCTAGATGGGGCTCCTGCACATTGTTCAAGAGAAGCTATTGCAGAACTGTAGACTTTTTGACGATCGGTGGAATTAGCCAGCGACATCAGCCGATTTTAATTCATTAGATTTTCATTTTTGAGAAATGTGTGAAGAAATAGTTCGCAAAACACCCGTGTGCTCGAAACACGAACTGTTACGAAGGATTACCCAAATATTTGAAGCTTTGGATCCAAATGAAATCAGATCTGCTACGACGAAATCAGATATAAACGTTCTGAAATTGTTATGAATTCGTATTAATTTCTTGAGGTTCATTGGCGGTAAATTAGGATACATTTCATTGAACTTATTATTAAAATTATAAACAAATTCATAAGAACTTCGTTTGAACAGTTTTGTTGTATCCTTCTTGAAGGTATTTGCAACTTCTGAAGTGAAGATAATCTTGATATTAAAAGTAGACTATCAACGTTACTATCAAAGAGTAATCATGAAATACTTAGCAAATACCGAATGGGGATACCATGTTCAAGGAACATTTTCACAAATAAGTGCTCATAAGTCCGAAACTTGACTAGTTAGGTATAGGTATGATATACATAGATGAAAAGGAAATTCTAGCAGCTTTCCGAATTTTCAATAATATACAGGGTATTCCATTTGAAATAATCAACTTACAGTCACTTTTTCAAGCAAACGAAATAACTGTATTTTTTTAACACCCTGTATAAAAGTAACTAAAATTAGGCTGAAGTGTGGCAAGCTTCCAAGTATCAACAAACTTCAACCGAAATTTCGATATCATAGTATTGCTTAGCTCAAAGATATCAGAGTTTTTATAGGTCTTGATTTACGACGAAAAAAAATGAAAATAATTTTTATTTCGGAAACGATGAAAGATGGGCATAGGGAATTATTATGAGAAGTTGTTGAAAAATTGTATGAGATTCTAAAAATAATATTATATATAGGCTTTTTAATTTGAAGAATCAAAGTTGCTACTACTTTCTAATAGAAGTGGCAACATTGCATTACCAAAAATATTTTTGTTGAGTAGAGAATGTTTGATTATGCTCTACAATGAATTTTCAAAGTGATCCGGTTCACCAGAAACGTCTAATGTGCCATCCACCGTGAATCACCCTGATATGTTCGTTTGCAAGTGTTGCCTGAAAATGTTTATTTTTTCTAGGAGATTGGTTATGTACCGATTATCTGGGGATTTGAAATGGATTATATTTCTGAAATCAGGTTTCGACTTAATGTCGGAACAGTTTTCTTCTTCATAACGTTTTTTTGCAGACGTATCATTGTCGACAGTTGATAGAATTCAGTTTTAATAGCTGCGTCTCTAGTTCGAAGAAATAGACGGTAGAGACATTTTTTTATCATTGAGATCTACTAGGAATGGAAGCATGAGAGGGCGATTGATTTTGATAGTTTTTTCTGAAGCAGAGGTATTGAAAGCTTGTGTTATTATTATTTCGTGAAATGAGCAATAGTATCATCTAGTTGATGAGTGTTTTAAATTTCTGGCTGGGAGATTCTCTGTTATGCGATTAAGGAACACTTTCCGTGTTTTTCAAATCCTCTAAATGTTACAAATGACGGTGATTGATTTGGGGTACTACACAACGTAGAATATACCAGAAGAGAAAGATGGTCAGATTTAATCGTTTGACCGAGAAAACATGGTTCTTTTTCACGATCACGTGCCTTGGTAGGGGGATTGGGCATGAACGGTGAGTAAATAAATGTGAGTATATGATATTCGAATATAAATAATAAATGGATCAGGCTCACCGGATATCTCCCAGCAAATACACTGATCACAATAATTAAATCAGTTGCAAACAATTCGGACTTCTATGCGCGTAGATCTTTCTTCTTTACTCACTGTCTACTTCAGCCTGCTTTATATGTGAGTATACATACTTTTGTGTTGAGTATATAATATTTTATCGAGTCTGTTAAGAGCAGCGGAAATTTCAGCGTAAACAATATTAAATCCACGTCAGATTTTTCAGGAAAAAAACAGTTCAATTACTCTGACATGATAAAGCAGGCTAAAGTAGATAGTAAATATAGAAGAGACATCAACTATCATAGATAATAATCTGTCTTGCGCTTGAACGAGCGAATCATGTCCTTGCGCTCAACGTTGAAATATTAGTTTTTGCTGCAAGTAGTATTACCTATTATGAGGAGATATTTCGTAGCCAACAGTGAATATTATTATAAATAACTTAAAATAAAAAGTTTGTTGCAATTCAATTGGAAATTATTTTATGGCACTCGAATGAAACTATGTACGAATAATTGATAGTATGACAAGAAATACGGTTTTCATTTCAAAAAAGTATGATTTTCATACTACCAATATCAACATGCATATGAACTATCAATATATGCTGACGAGTGGATTTCCGGTTATGAGTATGGATAGTAATTTTTGATCTGAGGAATATTTGAATCTGGAGAAGGATGAGTTGCTTTTTTTCAGTCAGAATTTGATTTTTTCTCATAACTCAAAGTAGACTCGTTATAGGTAATGAAAAAGATGTGCATGAAGCTATAGCACAAGTTACACACTCATTGACATAGTTGCACAGCTCTTGGTATAGTTACATGTCTCTTGACCTTGACATGTGACCTTATCTCTGACTCAGAAATCTCTACTGTCAAAATGACCTATATTCAACGGTCTGCTTGACAAAGATTGCACCAGTTTAGATAGGACTTAATTAGTATGAGAGAGGAGGGCACAAATGAGAAACTTTTGTGACTAAGCTTGAAGTACGTTGATGTGTCCAGACAAAATGCTCAGCACTTTGCGAAAAAATTGTTCAACGATGAAAAGGAAGTCATATTTCACAAGGCAAGCTCACTATTAATGCTTTTCAGAGAAAAAATTATATTTCAGTAGTTTTTCCTATCTTTGTCTTAAATATTTATAGGCTCTAGTTCGTTGAAGTAAACCGCTTTTTTCATTACGTTTCGTTCATAGCTTTCTTTACTGAATAACTCTCGAAAAAGCGAAAGTGCCCCAAAAAAAATTCAAACAATGGTCATTTTGCTGGATTTAAATCGTTGCAAGACAGCAAAGTTTGATTGAGAAACGCCCTCCCATAGCACCGATGGTTGCACCCTGAATCGAGCATCTAGTAGAATAATGGAAACTGGTTAGCTTAGTTATTCGGTTTTTCAAAATAATTCAGGATTGATGAAGAAACTTTTTCTTGAAAACCTGATGAGAGCAAATAAATTATAAGATCTCCAGTTAGAAATGATCTTGAGGTCGATATTTATGAACTCAGTTTTTAGAGCTCTTTGTCGGTTATATGTGAGAAAACTTGTTGCTGGTGGAATCTATTCTACAGCACTTTAGTGCAGCCTGCTGTCGTCAGCGAAGATCACAATTTTGATTTTTACGAATTTAGGAGATCATCAATATGTATCAGAAGAAGCATTGATAACAAGTTAGCCCCTTGAAGAACACCGTCGTTTAGAGTATGCGGGTATCCGCGCTCGCTCCATGGACTATAACACGCCTTGAAGGGAGGTAGTTTGCGATTAAGCTACAAGTTGTTCAGGATTAACTGCAATTAATTGGAGGGTAGTTTTAAGGCAATCATTTTTTTTTCAATTGAAAATATCCTTTGCTCCTGGAATAGCTGCAATAGCAGGTTTAATATATTTGCAAGCTTGGCGTAAACGAAGAATGAGAAAAGTTGTTGCTCATTACCTACCTCTACCAGAGCAAAAGCAACGTGAATCACCAGGATAATCAGAAAGCTTATAGGATCAGTTGTTGTTGAATGTTTGTTTTGTATCTTAGACCATGAAATTGCATTTATTCTCAAGTTTTGTATAAGTTTTATTATACTCATCTGACGGGTTTGGTCACCTATTTCTGCGTACCGAAGCACGTTTCCAATATACTTGAGTTTTATGATAACTAGTAGGTACCTATTCAGAATTTTCTCTTTGTAGAAGTAATACTTTCAATGTAATCAATAGTATGGACCTCAAATTCATTCTTTAGAATTACTAGATTATGCATTGAAGTGACTTATTGAACATTTACACATCAAATATGTAGAATTCAATACACGGTTTTCAGTTTTTCATATATAACTGAAGAGAGGAATTAAAATAAGTTACGACAGTGGGAACTTTAGGCTTTATTCAGAAGCTCGAGGATTGTAATTTTTTTGTTATATCATAAAAAAAAGTAATATATTAAATTATTCGAATAACTTCTGATATTATGATTTATTCTTTATTCATTTTGCACAAGTTTTTGCTTTTAGATATATCAGGATGAAATAATTTCAAATCACCACATTATAAGTCATATGAGCTTTTATCATATTGTATTAGACAGGACCAGTGTTTGGTACTGTGGAGATTTTAACGTTAGATATTTTTTTTATATTGGAGAGAAAACATCTCTTATACAAATGTTCAGTAGTTTCAATTTGAAGATAACGCCTGAAAAACCATCGCGGGTGTATTTCGACTGTAGGGACGTCAAGAGAGAATAAAAATTGGGTTACATGGTGACCGATTCTGATGTAGAAACACGCATGGTGCAGCCGAGCTTGCTCGAAAATGTTCATTTAGTGTTCAGAAATCTTATAATATCGAGAAGGTAAAATTTAACGACACAAGAGCGGTTCCAAATCAGGATATGCTGATTCATCTATAAAACTTGACTTCGATGATATGTGGTTATATGTATTCCGTGACGCGAATTCTACATTCACAATCCAACGGTGAATTATAGAAAATGACAAGTTTGCATACAGCTGTTTCGGTCTTATTAGATGTCATCAGTGCAGCTTATTTGACTTGAAGTGAATTAACGAATTTCTAATTGTTCCCCAATAAAAGCAGGGTCGGGATTACTACTTGGATAACAACCCAGAGAGCCATCCATCAAATATATTGGAAACCATCAATTCACTGCTTAGATAGAAAAATGCAGAATCCCATCGCGAGAATAAATACTTCGTGACATGAAATGTCTACTCTGTAACTGTGGCGATCGTGATTCGAAAGCACGCTAACGTGGCTCTTTTTCGATGTGTCTAGAGCTTTTCACAGTTTGGACTGGGAGTATTTGATTAAAAAACTGCAGTGTTGTGGTTTTAGGGGGAAGATATCTAAGTAGTTAAGATCTTTCTGAATAACAGAAAAATATGAGTAAAAATAGGTGAATATGAGAAGCTCTCGATATAGATATGTGTTCCGCAGATTTCTGTTTTGAGACCACTACTGTTTTTATTATTTGTCAACGAAGTGCCACAATATCTAATTGTTGGTCGCATTATTATGTTTGCCGATGATACATCGGTAGTGGTCTCTCGGACAACTTTTCCAGGATTCCGCATTGACGGCATGGTGAACTGGAGAAATTATATTGATTAGGTATGTAGCAGGCTGAGTGTTCCTTACCATGTTTTAGATAAGCTGAGACGGGTGTATGATATGCAGACTCTCCTGACAGTATACTACCTACGCACTAATTTTCAATCACTCGAATTATAATGTTGTTCTTTAGGGAAAAGTGTACATTAGATAAAAGTTTTTATAGAACAAAAAAGAATTATCAGATTGTTGTTCAATTTGAAAAAACAAGAGTCGTGTAGACAATATTTCAAAAAAATATGGAATACTAACTTTTCCATGTATTCACATGTATAAAGTATTAACATATAGCTCACAGAACTCCAGTATCAGAAAAATTCTCATAACCATCATTATTCAACTAGATGATTAGAAAAATACTTACTATATATTCATAAATCAACAAAATTTGAACATTCGCCAATACTGAAAAAAACTCAGAAACAAATTGCCAAATAGTATTAAGAATTTACTAATAAAGGCTTTTAAAGAGAAATAATAGATATTTTTCAGATGAATGCTACTATTCGACGTCAGAGTACTTGATGTGAATCGGGGTCATATTCCTTGTACTTATTTATATTTCTTTTAAATTGGTCAGTATTGGTCTTGTCACATATACAAATGTTATTTGTTAGTGTAATTTATATTCTTCGATGATGTGTATATATATATATATATATATATATATATATTTTGTACAATAACAGCTATATGAATATATTATTATTATTATTACTTTCTATATTTAATCTGAAATACTTGACCACAACATTTTTTTGTTTCTCTTTCTGAATTATGTCGTTGGTTATACTTCAGTATATATAAGTAATAGAAAGTCTACCAACTTTATTTTGAATATCTTCTTCTGGTTCTTCGATCAAATTTTGGACTATGCCTCGATTCACGAATGAAATAAAATCATAATCCATACTGGAAAAATATATTAACCTCTCGGTCTCAGATCGTGAATGCGACGCTGTAGGAAGACCTATCGAGCGAGAACTTTCCTCGTGTTATTCTACCGGAATATCATAGCTTCGAAAAGAAACTTCATATATTGAATGAAAGATAGAAATACTTCGAAATCGTTGGAAGACCCCTATTTTGACAAAAAGAAAAAATCTTTCGATAATTATTAGCAATAACAGGCTTGTTGAATCTCAAAAAACTCGATTTTATTAAAAAGTTGACGTTTCGCCACGACATTCGTGGCTTTATCAAAACTTTTGATAAACCCCCGTATGTCTTGGCGAAACGTCAACTTTTTAATAAAATCGAGTTTTTTGAGATTCAACAAGCCTGTTATTGCTAATAATTATCGAAAGATTAGAAATAGTTCACAGGCAACAACAATTCGAATGAATATATATATATATATATATATATATATATATATATATATATATATATATATATATATTAGCAGTAGGTAACGAAAAGTCGACATGTTTCGAGTTATGAACTCATTATCAAGACTGACTACAGGACAGTATTACATCCTCTTTTATAAAACAGACAAAAGCAAAGGTGATACCTGACAATCAATTTGTTCGTTTACAAGGGGTAATTGATTTTTATGGGTGGAACTTATTTCGAGAATTTCAAGAAGGTCAAGGCGCTTTCCTTTGTTACCTGAATGTAACAATTTGTTTTTGTTGAAATCCAAGAAGTGATTGAATTTTATACAATGTTCAGAGAAGCCCGTGGTATTTTATTTTGTAAAATTGACTTTTTATGTTCTTCAACACGAATATTTATATTCCTTCCTGTCTGTCCAATATAGAAAGCAGGACATTCGTCGCAAAATATTTTCTAAACACCACTGTTTTCTCCGATGTTAGATTTTTCTTTATTATTGACCAAGAATGACTTCAAGTTTCTTTTATTTGTACAAATTGTTTTAACGTTATTTTTCGATAGTCTGTTACAAATTTTGCTACTCAAATTAGGCACATAATTTATTGGGAAGTATTTTTGTTCTTCATTAATAGTTTGCGTGGGGTATATTGAATGCAACAGATACTTTATTTGTTTATTCCCAATAAGCTTGTCGATAAGACTTTCATTTTAACCGTTATTGGTGGCTAATAATTTAATTGTATTAACTTCAATTTGAAAATTTGTTTCCGATAATGGAATCGTGAACAATCTATGTATGAGCGAATGAAAAGCACTGAGTTTTATTTCAATGTGTTGGTTACTGTCGCTGTGAATTAAAGTATCTGTGAAGGTTGGTTTTCTATAAATGTTGAAAGTAAGAGAATTCAAATACCTAGCAATCTGAACGTCTAAGAAATTCAAGGTAGGTACGGTTTTCGTTTTCTACTTCTTTTGTAAATTGAATCGAGTTGTAGCAAGTATTTATATATTTAAGGAAATTATCTAACTGCCTATCTGTACCGGTCCAAATACAAAAAATATCATCTACATAACGCCTCCATAATGAAACGTTAGTAATTAAATAATTATCAGCATTGAAAATTTTTTCTTCTAAGTTATTCATGAAAATTTCACTCAACAAAGGCGATAACGGTGATCCCATGAGCAATCCGTCTTATTGTTTGTATATTATATTATTAAATTTGAAATAACTCTGTTCCAAACATAAGTTTAAGGCAGACATTGTTTCGTTGACTGCTTGAGTTGTTAAATTTGGGTTAATCTCAAGATATCGCTTAACAATATTTTTAACTTCTTTAGTTGGCGTGGAAGGAAATGAGTTGATAACGTCAAATGAAATTAATTTAGCATTTAAAGGAATTTTGATATTCTTAAGATGATTAGCTAACTGAATAGAATTTTTAATGCTATACTCCGGATTGAATTGAATTAAGGTGGATAATTTCTTATTCAAATACTGACATAATTTATACGCAGGAGCGTTAATATTCCATTATCGGAGACAAATTTTCAAATTGAAGTTAATACAATTAAATTATTAGCCACCAATAACGGTTACAATGAGAGTCTTATTGACAAGCTTATTGGGAAAAAACGAATAAAGTATCTGTTGCATTCAATATACCCCACGCTAGCTATTAATGAAGAACAAAAATACTTACCCAATAAATTATGTGCCTAATTTGAGTGGCAAAATTTGTAACAGACTATCTAAAAATAACGTTAAAACAATTTGTACAAATAAAAGGAAGTTGAAGTCATTCTTGGTCAATAATAAAGAAAAATCTAACATCGGAGAAAACAGTGGTGTTCAGAAAATATTTTGCGACATTGCTTTCTATATTGGACAGACAGGAAGGAATATAAATATTCGTGTTGAAGAACATAAAAGGTCAATTTTACAAAATAAAAATACCACTGGCTTCTCTGAACATGAGATTTCAACAAAACCAAATTGTTACATTCAGGTAACAAAGGAAAGCGCCTTGACCTTCTTGAAATTCTCGAAATAAGTTCCACCCATAATAGTCAATTACCCCTTGTAAACGAACGAATTGATTTTCAGGTATCACCTTTGCTTTTGTCTGTTTCATAAAATAGGATGTAATACTCTCCTGTAGTCAGTCTTGATAATGAGTTCATAACTCGAAACATGTCGGCTTTTCGTTACTGCTAAATACAGTATATATATATATATATATATATATATATATATATATATATATATATATATATATTATATATAATTATATATATATATATATATATATATATATATATATATATATATATATATCTATAGATATATATATATATATATATATATATATATATATATATATATATATATATATATATATATATATATATATATATATATATATATATATATATATATATATATAATGAATAGCATTGGCCCAAGGATAGTACCCTGAAGCACATTTCATGCATCTAGCAAAAAAAATACTAAATGAATTCTTGATTTTAAATCCATAATCCTCCATTGTTTGCAAAAGTTCGTGATGATTAACTATATCAAAAGCCTTAATCAAATCTATGAGTATTTCTAGACAAGATTAAGACATGTAAAAGGAAGAATAGTCCTTTGACGTAAGATATGAAATTGCGCCCTGAGTAGACTATCCGGTACGAAACCCAAGTGGCCCATCATTCTCCAACATACATTTTCCAAGGAATTTAGAGGAAATATACGTATCTACTCATATAAAAGTGTCCGTGATAATTTATTTTGGTGACTTCAATTATTTTCTCTGATTTGTTTTTGTATATCCTCTACCATTGGTGAAATAATTTATGATCTCCATACTGTGCGTTCATCTGCTTGAAGGGTGAATCTTTGATATTTACTGATATAATTATACCTTGATGATCCTTTTCTTATGATCAATAAGTATGCTTCTTTTTGTGTTTTATTACCTTATTATTTGCTCAGATACAATTTTTCAATATATCTGCAAATCGGTCAGCAGCAGTATCCACATATTGTGCCTGATATACTTCAGCACACTGCAAAATAGCTAGATCATATTTAAGTTCATAGTCAATATACTTTATTACTCTGACAAAATTTCAATTCGGGTATTTTTATTATCAAAATTGTTGAGAAATTATCTGTGAGATCGAAGTTCAATACAGTAGGTAGAATACTTTCATCCGCAATAATTGACTTCAGAAATATGTAATCCAAACAAGACTCGCTCTTGTAGAGCTATTTATTGCGAAAGTTTGACATATTCATCATCAATTAAAGATCCTGATAGCAAGTTTCAATAAGTGTCACTCATGAAAATGTTAATGTTATTGTATACGGCCCGATTGAAGAAAATGGAAAAGACTTTCAAGTAATATTTCTTTTGTAATAGCATGTAGAATATATATAGCCAAAATACAGACAGACGTCTCATAGCTATTAGATGTTTCAAATTGAATCGTTTTGAATCTTCCATGCATCTTCATTATGTTATCATTTTATGCGATCTCAGACTTCACATACGTCACTCTTATTAACCTTTTTTAAAAATTATATTATAGCCAGTTATATAGAAAGAATTGAATTTAATATTGTCCATGTTGAAATTAGGAAATTATATTGATTTTGTAGCCCACTAATAGTTATTTTCAATCAACTAAAACTACAACGATCCTATCATTCAAATTAAATGTTTTGAAACTGAAAACTTAAGTCGTGTTGTGAAGACTGTTCAATAATATCACAGTGGACTCTTATGCAGATCACCATGATCTGTATTATATTCTCACCCATCCTTTTCATTGATTTCGACACAGCTGACAAAGCAACTGAAATTTGCTCTTCAGTCCTTATATTCATGGTAATCAAGGCAATTTGAGCACCTTATTTGCCCCTTGAATACATACAGTATTCACTCTTGTGAAAAATTTTTTGTAGAGTTTCTTAACACTCAAGTTTCCTCTTTTGAGACCAAAAAGCTCATGAGTCCTGATCCATTACATTTCATTATAGCTAACTGACTTGACTTTTTGCAGTCCAATGCAAGCAGGGATACCCCTAGTTGATCATCGTAGGTACTAAAAGCATTCGATTTTCTTCTAGGTTTTTATTAATAAAAGGAATTAAAACTCCTGGTGCTCGTAGTTTAGTTTATATCGTGATTTTTTTCATTATTGGGTAACGAGATTATTCTTTAGTTCAGTACTAAATTTAGCAGAGTTACCCTTAATAACAGCACATTCATAATTTATGTCCTTGATATAGTAAACACTAATTTTTTATTAATTTTACTTTATGTTTCGATATTTTCGTTTTTTAATCAAATCATGAGAAACATACTTGTCGACCATGGTCAATTTCATACATTACATAAAGTGAACAAGGAAAATTCTTTAATAATTTAAAGAATTATCAAACAACTTTCCAAGGAAGCTGGTTATACGTATTCAGCAACGAAAAATCTGCATTCACAATCGAACGGTGAATTATAGAAATTGTCAAGTCACCCCGACTCAAATTCTGCATACAGCTGTTTCGATCTTATTAGATCTCATCAGTGCACCTTATTTGACTCGGAGTGAATTAACAAATTTCTAATTGTTCCCCAATACAAATCGTTGTCAGTAACACTGTCTGGATAACAATCCAGAGCGCCATCCCACCAACGATTTTCTATAATTCACCGTTCGATTGTGAATGCAGATTTTGCGTTGCTGAATACGTATAACCAGCTTCGTTGGAAAGTTGTTTGATAATTTTTTAAATTATTAAAGAATTTTCCTTGTTCACTTTATTTAATTTTCTTTTTTTTTTTCGAATTTTCTTGAGAAATCTCAGGCTTACAAATAATCACTGGAACATTTCGAGAAACATCTTTTCATAAGCATGACGGACAGGTTAATATATTTGCATACATTTCAATAGCTGGTGCATGTTATAACGATTTATCATGTTACTTAATGTAGCCATTTAATAGTGATACGATTTATCATTTTTCTTTTAAATACAGTTGTAACTTCATTTCTCTCCATATTGAAACAGTTGTATAGTGTACCAATGAATATAACACGGCATTTTTTACTGAAGGTTTCAGTACCATTAATCTCTTAATGGTTATGAACTTTCCACACAAAAGCACGATTAAATTATCCAAACAATTTAAGTTCCTTCAATGAGTTATAAT
Source organism: Cynegetis impunctata (assembly GCA_030704885.1). Taxonomy (NCBI): domain Eukaryota; kingdom Metazoa; phylum Arthropoda; class Insecta; order Coleoptera; family Coccinellidae; genus Cynegetis; species Cynegetis impunctata. The sequence continues at coordinate 420,422 of JARQZK010005087.1, read as the reverse complement.
GGAATGATGAATAAAGTCCTGCTATCGCACCGTAATATTTCAAATATTTAAGGATCCGTGGGAACCTTACACAAACTGAAAATCGGGTGTTTCTCTCTGGAATAATTGATCACAAATTTACCTAAAAAGGCAATAAATTCATTTTCGACCTCAATTCCGCCTTCATCACCGTCTAATTCAAGAACTTTTTCTGCTGAGCATCAGGTTCGCAATTGTTTCTCTGTAGCCAACTTTCCGCGATGCGGTCTTTCTCCAGTTGTAATTCGACCGCCACAGAGTTGTGATGTCTCTGTATGTAGCTCAGGTGTGAAAACTGTGCGCAAGTGTCGAGTGTGTTTTTGGTACCTATTCTCTTTTCTCTGAATATTTACTTGAGATAAAGTTATTGGAATTGTTTTTGCAAGGACTAGTTATATCAGGTGAGTTACATATTTTACTTTGTACCACTAATCGAAATATAATATATATATATATATATATATATATATATATATATATATATATATATATATATATATATATATATATATATATATATATATATATATACTTATATATATTTCTATATATATATATATAGATATATATATATATATATATATATATATATATATATATATATATATATATATATATATATATATATATATATATATATATATATCAGCATAATCACTTGAATTTGTCGCTAAGTGGTGTGGATAGCTCACTCGATATATAGGAAAATGTGAGATCACCTAATCATTCGACAAAAGGTTTAAGGAGTAAAACGTATTCAGAATTTTAAATGTGGAGAGAAAAATAGTTTGTTTTGAGAAATAATAACATGGTCACCATGTATTGTTAACGTAGGTATATTGAATTCATTTTGAATTTTATGGAAAAATTCGTCTTAAAAGCCTTTATATTATTAAATGGTTTGAAGATGTGTATAGATTTCTCATTTCGAAGTGTCGTTGATTCTCTTTTAACCTCAAATTACTGGTGGAATTCGTGTTTGGATGTACCTACAGTTTTATCCATTTTGATAATTATAGAGCCTTAATGAAGGCGAGTATTGCACCGAAACCTAAACAAAATGAGTCCCCAAGAGTTTGTAGTAATTAAGTTGGTGAAACCATTACTTATACAGTAGATTTGTAATGGTTTGGAATTTCAGTGAATTGGCCGAAACCGTTTTCACACCATCTACTCTACTTATTACTTTAATCGTACTCTATGCAAAAAATTTTGAATTTTCGTAGCGAAGCGTAAATAACTGTAACTCGTCATACAATAAGTTAGTCAAATTATCGAAAATAAAAAAAAATTGAATATATTACCATGTTTATTAATTTTCATTGAATATAGATCTCCTCAATTCAAATGTTATAACTGTTATTCAACGAACCAATTTCAAATGCATATGTTATGCAACCGTATCTTCACTTTCTAAAATTCCAACTTGAAACTCTGACGTTCTACCAGTGTATTTCATAATAACTAAATATTTTGTTTACTTCCAGTAACAACATATTTTTCAGAAAGAGACATGTAGGTAATGTTTGAGAATTATGAACTCTTGGAGGAATGATTAATTAGTTCTCAATAATGTAAATATGTAGTATTCGTATATAAGATTAATCATACTTACACAATCGATACTATTAAGTTTGAAACAGATACGAAGAAAATAATTTACTATAAAATAAACAGTTGATTACCTATATTATGGTTAGCTGCAAAACATTTTTTATAACAGCAACGTCACACTACTTACATAATTTCGGTCCGTTTTTTTAAAACCATCGGGTATATACATGACCCGATCGGCCAGAAATTTTTAAAGAAAATTTATCTCGCATCAGCGTGTATTTCAAACTCATAAATGTGAATTATTAATTCTACAGGAATTTTCAATGATTCTTGATGGACCCTCAATGTTTTTCCATCAAATATTCAGAGATCACAATCCTATTTATTAATTGGTTACTATACTAGTTATTCAGCTATATATGAGAGTCTCAGATAGACTATAATTGAGGGACTTCCTACTGATTTATGTACTCTATTTGAGTCGATAACCTTGAAGCTGTCGTCGCTAGGTGAAGCGAGGAAGGAATAAGCTATTGTCGATCGGCCGATGTTAGGTAGTCAAAAGAAGACAAACAGAATCGAATTTAGTATATTAGGTCTTATTGTCTTCATGGTCGTTCTTACGCTGTATTTGTGCTTTAAGCAATTACTAATTTCAAAGTTGAGTTCTATAAGATAGCTCAAACACTGATTTTTCGATGTGTCATAAATAACGAAAACCATAATTATAATCCGTTAGTTGGACACCCATGCATACTGAAAGTTTTATGAAAGGTGAAAATATTGGGTTGGATTAAGTCATTCATGAAATTATTAGTCATTCCTTGAATGTTGTGTTATCTGTAGATAATTTCATAATCAACCTTAGTGTTCTCAACGAAAGAAATATTGGATAATTATTCTATAGACAGTACATTTTGCTTCAAAATTATGTACTCTTTGAGTATCATATGCACAGAAAATGAGTATTTATCACTTCATCTCATGACCACAATCATAATGAATTTTCTCAAATAATCTATCCCACATGAATAGATTCTTACTACGTACTTGATTGTCAATACTACATTTAGTTAACTAAAATCCAATTTGATTCAATATTTTCTCGAGCATAATTTATCAAAGTACTATGCAAAAAAATTTGAGCAATAGAAAATATGATTTCATTATTTATCATTCAATTAGATATTTAATGAGAAAACGGTTGAAATATAAAAAGACAAATTGAACAGCTAAGAAATTCTTCTCTCAATCTCTATGGAAATAATTGTTTATTTTTCAGGCCTTAATATATAATTTTGGTATAACTTTGGTTATACTTTGCTTATATAATTAATATATTTCAATGATGGGTGATGATAATTTATTGCATTCAAAATTCCAGGGTCAAACGAATTTTTTTTAAAGAGTTTGCGTTTTGAATTTCTTTTCCAATATCGCCTTTAAAGTTAATACCGTACTGACATGCTCAGTATTGTCGATTCCATTCGATGATTGAAACATCATTATAACATAACATATTATATATATATATATATGGAGTTCATTGACTTTATCTATTGCACTTTGTACATATTGAACGGCATTTTCATTATTTTCATACAATATATAAATATATATATATATATATATATATATATATATATATATAGATATATATATATATATATATATATATATATATATATATATATATATATATATATATATATATATATATATATATATATATATATATATATATATATATATATATACAGGGTGATTCATTAATATGTGTAAATATTTTAACACAAAAATTTTGAGCAGATCTTACCGAATTTGCTCATACAAAATATTTCTCCTTACTGAATTACAGGGTGTTTTATTTAGATTATTAAAAATTAATTTTGTTCATTTCTTCAATGCTGCTTGACATTTCTTTATGATATTTGGCAGTAAGTTAAAGTAGGTTGGGACACAGCAAATAATAGTAAAGAAGACTTTCTCGCTATCATCAGTGGCGTACGGCAAGGGCACGGGAAGAGTTCTCGTTTCCTAAATTCTACGCCACTGGCAGAATTTTCATTTAAGTATAATTTTTCGATTCTCCAATAATTTCTCTGTGAATAAGGCATTCTTCTTTCGTAACGCTAGAGCCCTCATTTTTCGAGATATTCAACGTTGAACATATGCCTGCACAATTTTTTTGATTTTTATGTACTTCTATATCTTCTTTACAATTATTTGATGTGTCCCAAACTACTTTAACTTACTACCAAATATTATAAAGGAATATCAAGCAGCATTAGAGTAATGATTAAAATAAATTTCAATAATCTAAATGAAACACCCTGTATATCAGTAAGGTGAAATATTTTGTATGAGCAAATTGGGTTAGATCTTCATATTTTGAGCTCAAAATTTTCCGTTTAAAATATACACACATATTAATGAATCACCCTGTATATATATATATATATATATATATATATATATATATATATATATATATATATATATATATATATATATATATATATATATTTATATATATATATATATATATATAATATATATATATATATATATATATATATATATATATATATATATATATATATATATATATATATATATATATATATATATAGATAAGGAAATTTTTGATGCGGACTCAAAATCTCCCGAGGAGTCCGAATATCAAATAAAAAGGGGGCTATTTAAAAATTTCAAGTGGGGTCTCGCAGGGCCCCAGGGGGACCTCGTGACCCCAATCTGATAGCGCCAATCGATTCTCAGGAAATTTCCTTCCGAGTTCCATATTTAAATTTCCCGAAAAAATTTTCTCTTAACGAAAAACCCGCCGCATCGGGACTTTTTCAACACCCGGTATATATATATATATATATATATATATATATATATGTATATAGGTATATATAGGTATATATATACACACATATATATATATATATATATGTATATGTATATATATATATATATATATATATATATATATATATATATATATATATTATATATATATATATATATATATATATATATATATATATATATATATATATATTATATATATATATATATATATATATATATATATATATATATATATATATATATATATATTTTTTTTTAAATATATATATATATATATATATATATATATATATATATATATATATATATATATATATATATATATATGGGGTAAGTGGAGGAGAGATGCACCACATTTCAATAACCCATTTTAATAATCATTTTATTACATAAACAAAACTAATTATCTTTCGAATTTGATTCAAAAAAATTAAAAACTACAACTCTGCGAAAGTCCATCTCTCCTCTACAGTGTAGGAGAGACGGACGATGCCTACGAGGAGAGATGGACAACCATTCATTCATCTCTATTTTTCCTTGGCGCTGTGTTCGCCACACAAGATACAAGTTCAAGAAGGATGTACACCCCTCTTGCAGCCATCAACCACATATTTCGCACTTAATGCAATCATCTTTTGTTTTGTGAATCTGTAATCTTCCTTACAGCCAGCACACTAATTTTCATAGTCTTCTAGTTCATCTTCAGTTTCTTCTTCGTCATTTAAAACAACTTGTTCATCTTCTTCTCCTGAATCGGTGTCGAAAGAGGTCAATAGTTTGCGAGCCTTTCTTTCTCTGCAACGAAATGCTAATACTGTGTTCCCTACGGTCGCTGCCGTATTCCAAGATTTACCTAGTAATTTTCCAAATTATAGCTCAGTTTACGAGAAGCGTTCGATTTCAAAAAACAGTTGCACGCATTATACCTAATAATGCTTCTTTAGGGATTTAAAAAACCTTAACTTCTCCCTAAATATGTTGTGTCTGTGGTTGCCTGTAATCTTGACTGAATGGTTGTAACAAATGATACCTTGATATTTCCTGTTATCTTGTTCATTACTCAATCTGGAAAAAGGCATTCGCAGTTCATTTGAAATACGTTTATTATGTTGATGTAGCGTATTATTCCTTCTGTAGCTTAATTCATCTTCTTTGACATTCAGGGTTATCAAATATACTTATAGACATGGCTAAGTCAGAACGAACAAACTTTTAAATATATTTTTACAATATGCTTGATAGGGGACACCTGCAATACATCTAACTATTTTCTTCTGCATTATAAGCACCTTTTCCGTATGGAAGGAATTACCCCAGAATGATATACCATAAGTCAATGTAGACTGTACCAAGCCGTAGTAGGCCAATTTAAGTATTGGTAGGCTGGCAGTGTTTAGTAGCTGTCTGATCACAAAACACATTGAACTCAACTTTGATGCAATATAATCTGCGTGTGCTTCCCATGTTAATTTATGATCTAACATCACTCCCAGGTATTTGAACTGGTTCACTTGTTCAATTGATTTGTTGTCAAGTCTTATCAACAGAGAGTAGTCCAGCCTTACGTTCTTAGGTGGGAATGTCATACACAGAGTCTTACTTACGTTAACCAGAAGCCCATTAACTCTACACCAGTTGACAAACTCCATTGTTGTGCTGACTGCAGCTTCTCGTGCCATAAGCATACTTTGTTTTGATACTATTTGACTTGTGTCATCTGCATATATAATTATTTTCTCAGGTGTCTTACATGTATAAGCTATATCACTCATGAATATTATGAATTATAGGGGTGCTAGCGTCGATACTTGTGGAACTCCTATCTGTACCCTAATAGGCTGAGACTCTACACCATCTATACTTGGTATCTATTTTGCAAATAAGACTTTACCCAGTTACCTGCCACTCCTCTAATCCTAATCCTATACAGTTTTCCACCACTATTTCATGGTCCACTGTATCAAACGCTCGCGTTAAATCGAAAAAAATGGCATTGGTTGTTTAGCTCTTCTATTAATTGATGAAAAGTTCCTCTATTGCCGTATTTTTTGATTTCTGAGGCCTAAATCCATGCTGGCATTTAGGTAGTAGATCATATTTTTGGATGAATTCACAGAAAAGCAGTAATCAATTATTTTTGCTACTTGCGACTGGAGACACACGTTTCTGTAGTTGCTTACGTCTTGTTTTGAACTTTCATTTTTGTATATCGCTACAGATTTTGATACTTTTAATTATTCTGGATATTGTCCTGCCCAGAACGATTGATTAATTAAGAAGGTTATTGGTTGGGCATTCACATCACTCACCCCTTTCAGAGCTGCACCATGGATCTCGTCAATGCCAGGAGCATATTTTTTTGTTACCTTATCAATGATATTTTGGGTTTCACACTGGCTATAGGTCTCAAAAATAATGTTTGGTATGCTAATTTATAGTTTTTCTTCAACACTTATGGTTTCTCTATGTTTATAATAAAACTGTTAAACTGTTTTGCTAGTTCTTTTTTATCTTTAATAACTGTCCCATTTGAATTTAATTCTAATGTCGATTTTGATATTGATTTTCTACTTTTATTTATTATTTTTCAAGATTCCCTAATTATATTATCCGCATTTAACAGTCTTTCATTATTGAATTCAATTTTGACTTTCCTGACAGATTCGTTATACATATATTTGAGCCGTTCATATCGATTTTTTATAACTTGATTTCCTGTTTGTTGTGATATTTTATGCATCTCACAAGTCATGTTGAGCATTTCTTCGATTTTATTAGTAAACCATGGATTTTCTGCCTTATTTTTCACATGAACTTTTCTTGAAGGCAAACAATTGTTGTAATGATATTCTAAGGTTGACATAAAAGTATTCATAGAGTCATTAACATTTTCACCATTATATACTTCTTCCCATTTTTCATTTACAATAATTGTATTTCTGATAGTTGTCTTTTGTAAAAGATTTTTTATACATTATCGAGGTCTTGTCATATTCCATATCAAAATTGAATTTGCATACTTGATTATCTGTGATCTGATAAATGAGTTTCATCTATTGAACACTGTAAAGCTGATAAATTTGAATATACAACATCTAAACCTTTATTGACTCTTGTTGGCTTCTGCACCTGATTCATACCAAACTCTCCAAATAAATTCTTTAATTTTCGAGATTCTGCGCTAATTGACATTGCATCAACATTAACATCCCCACATAATATGTGAAAATTCTTTCTGGAGTAAATATTATTCATCATATTACTTACCCCATCAAGGAATACATCTAGCTTTCTATCAGGGGTCCTACATTCTGTGAGAATATACAGTTTGGCCTCTTTGTCACAAATATCTACCTCTATTATGGTTGCCTCAAACTGCTTCTCAATACATTCCATGAATGTAACTGGTTTACTCACAAATCCACCTTTTGCTAATATACAAACACCTCCGTGCATGGTGACATGCCTAGAATAACTATTGATTAATTCAAATTTATCTAACCTTAAATTTTTTATATCTGTTGAGTTAAGCCAGTGCTCAGAAATACACAAGAAGTCAGGTGACTGTTCTTCCAGTAATATTGCTTGTGGCATCCTCCTTTTCACTAAAAACTTTGAGATTACTGCTCTTTTCGGCCATACTTCTCTTTTCCATTTTTCTTTCACATCCTCTTTTAGTATAGTCACCTTCATTGGGATATAATATTCCGGGTATTTAGATGTATGCTGCTCACACTGGACTCCTGGGAAATTAGGTTCCAACAAAGCCTTCATTTGTTCCGGCTTCGTTCTGGGTGTAAGCCTAGTAACATGAAGCGATGTAAACTTTGGAACTGCCTGTACTACAGTATTATTTTCATTACGGCCTACCACAAATCGCCGCGCTTAGGTATCTGCCCTCCGTTATTTTTCTCTAAGGTATATGTATGACCTAACTGTTGAATTTCACGCATTTGTAAAATGGCATTATTTACTTGTTGTGGAGTTATCATCGAGGTTACTACATTGTTGTCATTCCCTGGACCATTCTTGTTATTAGGTATTTACATTTGAAGTTTGAAGGTTATGTTTATGTTTATTTTTGAAAGAGGCATTATCAATGTTTCTATGATTACCACTGACAGCCGCGAACGTAAGTTGTTTATGTATAGTTATCTTTTTTTTCTCACTTTTTTGTTGATTCTCTTTATCCTCCCTGTTTACTTCTTCGTATTTTTTGTTAAAATATTCTATTTTCTCTTGTAACAATTTTTAGTTGGTATATAATAAGTTTATTTAGCATAAAGCTATTACATAATAAAACATATTTCAATATTAACATTAATATTCATAAACTTAAATCATATTTTTGAAATATGAATAGTTTCAAGGATCTTCTAAAGCTCCTTAGTGATATGCAATTTCTTATATCAGCAGGTAAGTTATTGAACAATCTTATTCCTTCATCTATTGTGGATCTATGCATTAAATTTAAATTATGTTTCTCTACAAAAAAGTCATCTCTATGTCGAGTTTCGTATCCATGTATTTCATTGACGTATCTCAAATTTTCAACCAAATACGTTGGCAACAACTTGTTCTTCATTTTATAAATATATTCGAATGTCCTGAAGGTTATCCTCTGTTTTACGCTCATTAAATTCAATATTTCTAACATTAACTTAACGGGTGTTCTCTTTTCACATTTCAAAATTATTCTCATTCCCCTATTCATAATTTTCTGGAGGTCACTGATAGATGCTTTCTGAAGATTGAATAAAAGAGATGTACAATAGTCAATATGTGGCAAAACAATCGTTTTGAACAATAATAATCTTGTATTCATATTCAATCTATTACTTAGTCTAGCTATAAAATGCACTTTTTTGGACATCTTGTTGGCAATGAAATCAGTATGCAACCTGAAATTAAGATTTTCATCTAAAATAACACCTAGATATTTCATACTATGAACTCTTTCTATATTCTCATTATTTATCTTTATTTTGATGTCTTCTGAGTGTGAATTTCTAACTCTATATGATGTTCCCACCATCATAAACTTCGACTTATTTATGTTTATTCTGAGGTTATTATCACATAGCCATATATACAGTCTACATAAATCATCATTAATTTTTTGAATCATTTCATCAATATTATGACCCGATATATAAAGCATTGTGTCATCAGCAAATAATGATATTTCACACTCCCTTACATACTTTACAATATCATTTACATACAATATAAAAAGTAATGGTCCCAAAACCGTTCCCTGGGGAATACCATAATTGTTAATTTTTTCCGAAGATATGCTACAGCCAAATTTTACCCTCTGCCGTCGATCATGCAAATATGAATCGAACCAACTAAATACTTTGTCACCAAAACCAATTTTTTTCATTTTCTCCAATAAAAATAATCTATCGATAGTTTCGAATGCCCGCTGAAAATCAAGGAAGACAACTAAGACTATCTTACCTTCATCAATTTCTTTCAGCCACCTATTGTATATATTCAAAATACTGCTCTCGCATGAATGCTTCATTCGAAATCCGGATTGATTACTTACAAGTATATTATGTTTCTCAATGAAGCCATTTAGTTGCTGCTTGACTGCAATTTCCAATACTTTTTCATATACCGGTAGTACATTTATTCCTCGAAATTCTTCACACTTGTTTGTATTTGGGACTTTTTGCACTGGGGTTATCAGAGAACTTTTCCATGACTGCGGAAATACGCCATAAGACAAAGAATCATTCACAACATCCAAAAACCTGTTTCCAATTACTTCAAAGATATCTTTAAAAATTTTTGTATTCAAACCATCCTCATCGCCTGATGTATTTTTCATTGTGTATATGATATTCTTCATGCCGTTCATAGTTATTCTATCGAACTTTGAGAATTTTCCACTTGTCTGAATCTTAGATAAATATGATTCATAATCGTTATATTTCGGTATCTTTAGTACAATGTCTTCTATACTATTTATAAAGAAATTATTAAAATGTTCAGCAATCGATGTCTCGTCTTCAATTATTTTGCTGTTGAACTCTACTCCTCCTTTATTGGTTCTTGACTTCATAGGTAACAAATGCTTGATGTTTTTCCACACATTTTGAGTAGAACTTCCCTGTATCAACTGATGGTAGAATTTCCTCTCTTCATCTCTCAATCTATAGGTCACACTATTTCTCTTTTTCTTATATAAATTCCAATCATTATTTGATCTGGTGAATACTGCTCGTTCGTACATTATATTTCTTTCCTTAATTAAGTTCTTTAATTCCTGATTTAACCATTTATTTGTTTTTCCGACCCTCACTGTAATTTTCTTTATGGGGCACATTTCATCGAGCAGACTTACTATTTGTTTAATTAAGCTTGAAGAGAGTACGTCGACATCTGTAATATCATTATTCCAATTTATATTCAATAATTTATTTTGAAACCATTCCACATCATATTGCCCGTAAGAGCGAGACTGAACAGTACTTTTAGAAGTTATAGTTTCAGCAACCTCCAAATTAAGTGATATTATAGAGTGATCAGATATTTTCGATGCCAAATGTACAGTATGATCCAGATGTTTGTTATTCGTCACAACATAGTCTATTAGCGTAGAACTGTCCTTTGTTACACGTGTGAGATCAGCAATAATTCCACTAAAGCCATATTTCTGAATTAAATGTTTGCATCTTGTCGCATAAAACGAATCCTTCATCATATCTATATTGAAATCACCCAGACATATTATATCACCATCGAAAACTGTAAACTCGTCAAATAGTTCTTCAAGGTCATCGAGGAAGGACGCTATATTCATTCCTGGTGGATGATATAGCCCATTTATCAAATACTTTTTCATTCCCATTTTTACTTCGACAGTAATATACCATAAATAATTTTCTTTGTTTGCAATTGAGACCACTGTGTATGGCAAATTACATTTCAAAAATATTAGAACTCCACCTGTTCGTTTATTAGATGATACACAATTTATATAATTATATCCATTTAGATACAATTCATTATTCTGAATATCACCTATTATATGCGTTTCTACTAAGCAAACTACATCAGGTTTCCAACTTGTGATTAACATCTCTATTTCTATTTTATTATTGAGATAACCTTGACAATTGAAATATACAATCTGTTTATTAGTTAGTTGCTATTTTTCATAATATGTTGTTTTCTTACATATATTTTCAACAATTCTTTTGTAGCATGGGCAATCAGGATCCGAAGCCTTATGGTGAATATCAAGAGGTATTTTAAGTTGGGCCACTTTTCTAATACAGTTTATACATTTCATATTATTTGAGCTACATTCTTTAGTATCATGATTTTCAGAACACATGAAACATGTTTTCTCATTTCGACAATCTTTAGAAAAATGATTATATCCCGCACATTTGAAGCAACGCAGTATATTATAGTGATCCCTTATGAAACATCTCCTCCATCCCAAATTGAGTTTTTCCTTTGACTTCAAACAGTCATATAATGAACCATGTATGTCCAGCAAAATATTGCATGTATTTTTTCTTGATTTCACAGTATATTTTCTAATTATTTTAATTTTATTTTTTGCATTTTCATCATTTTCTATCAGATTATTTTGTTCAACAATATTTTCAATAATCTCATCATTCTCGCAGTTCATATATTTTTCTTCGGCTCCCATAATTGCAATTTTCGGATTTTTTGGTATAGCTTCTTCTACACTATATTTGTTTCCAAACTCTTCTGTAACCTTAGCTTGTATAACATTTTTTGCATTATTTCCCTCACAATTTATTATAATTCCTCCATTGCGTATATTTTTGACACTATCAATACCTAATTTCAATTTACTTGGATCTATCTTATTCAAGAGGTCTGTTTTTGTTATAATACTCATTTGATCTTTTACCGGTTTTATTAACAAAGTATTTGCATAAGATGTTTTCTGTTTGCACTGCATTTGTTTACCAATAACATCAGAATTTTCCTTATATAATGAAGCTTCTTTTGCTCAGCTTCTTTAGCAGAGATATATAAATTAAAATTATTTAATATTAAATAACATAGGCAAAACTGAATACTATATCAATACATATATGAGATACATGTATATTTATATAAATATATATATATATATATATATATATATATATATATATATATATATATATAGATATATATACATATACATATATATATATATATATATATATATATATATATATATATATATATATATATATATATATATATATATATATATATATTTATATATAGATATATATCAGGGGCGGCTAGTCAAAGGAGGCTAAGGAGGCTAAGCCTCCTCCTCAATAATATTCCGTGTATCACTAATATATGATATTGAATAGTCAGCATTCAGCATATTCATATTAATCAAAATCATATTATTTTATGCACCTTCCTTCTTTTCAACCTACATTATATAATATAGTTAATTAATTAAGATAGAAGGTATTTACATTTACTGCATTTCATTAATTTCAAGATTTGTGGCAACGCTGCGGAGGCTTAGAAAGGTATATTCTCAACGTTCATTATGCCTGCCACAGAAAAGCAATCAACGGTGCAAATACTCCGAATGAATACTTCATTGCAATAGAAAAGCAAAAGACATGTAAATGGCAACACCGATAGAGACCCAGTCTCATATAATGTCGACCAATCACAACTATAGAATTTCGCGTGACATCGAGTGAATTCGTTGGAAAGCATTAATTGAATCGTAGTGTGATCGAAGTTACCAATGGCCGAAAACAGCAGCGTGTTTACTTATATTGCTCGCGTATTGTTTTAAAATGAGTTTGGTTACTGAAGTTAATTTCAAAAATTTCAATGGTGACTTAGTAGAATATTTGTTATCCCATATCTTTAGTGCACTAAGCTATGAGGATAAAGTTTTGATAAAAACATTGCGACCTACCCCTGAATTAAACAATTTGGTGCAGCGCAACAGACAACAAAACCGCGGTTTTAATACAAGGAGTTATGAGAGACATCCTTTCCTAACCGGATCACAGGTAAAAAATAAATTATTTTGTTGGCAGTGTTTACTTTTTACTAGGGTAAATGTCTCTGTTTGGGGCCGCTTAGAATTTGAGGATTTAATTCTATAGTTGAAAGTGAGGAATTTTTCACCGATAAACTAACTTTAAATACCGCACGCGGATTAATATCTTACTTACAAGATAAGGAATTAATATATTTTTTAAACATCTTTAAATTAATTTTAGAACAAACAGAAATAGTGTTTCAAATCTTACAGCACAAGTTTTCAGATGTAATTTACTCACAAAATCGGCTCAAGTTTCTTTTGGAAAAAATTTCAGAATTTCGTGCAGAAGTTTATTCAAAAAAACCATTTTCTGTATTTCAAGCTACTGATGATACGACTCAATTTAGCCCAAAACGAAAGAAATTCAGTTTCGCAGATATGGAGCTTCACTATAAGCAAATATTTTATGAAATTTTGGATTCTCTTAGGGGTCAAATAGAAATAAGGTTCTCTGATTTGAAAGAACTGCATTTCTTCGAATTACTCAATAAATATTTGTTCACCGGATTTTCGGCTAATTTTCCAGATAACCTTTTGGAAAATTTATGTCAAAAATACACTTTTTTTGATAAGTTGATAAGGTGGCCCTAAAAAGTGAACCGTGTGTTGTTTATAGTGACAATGAAATTTTGGGGCAAAATGAAAATCATGTGATGACTATTAAATACTTTTCTGATAATGATTTGAATCAAGATTTACCCGAAGTTTATAAACTCTTCTGTCTAATTGTTTCTATCCCGGTGACATCGGCTTCCGTAGAGCGCTCGTTTTCCACTCATAAGAGAATTAAAACTCATTTACGAAATTCAATGAGCCAGGATCGTCTAAAAAATATTAGTTTTTTGTCTATTGAAAAGGAATTGGTAAAACTTTTGGCGAAAGGCAAAAAATTTTATGAGGATATTATAGATCATTTTGCTAACGTTAAAGATCGCAGAATCCCGCTAATCTTCAAAAATATATAATAACTTTTTATTTGCTCTCACCGGCTGTATATATATATACAAATATATATATATATATATATATATATATATATATATATATATATATATATATATATATATATATATATATATATATATATATATATATATATATATATATATATATATATATATATATATATATATATATATATATATATATATATATATATATATATATATATATATATATATATTTATATATATAAATATATATATATATATATATATATATATATATATATATATATATATATATATATATATATATATATATATATATATATATATATATATATATATATATATATTAATGTGAGATAGAAATGTATCATCTGAATAAAAGCTAGTTGTGAAATAAAAAATTATTGCCTACCTGAAATCTCAATTATTCAAGGTATTTTTCTTGGTGTTATCTAGTGGGCGACTGAAGTACAGGTTCCGTTTGTTTTTTACAAGTCCAAGGTAATTCTAATTGGAAAATTGGTGGGTGGCTCGTTCTAGCTAAATGAGAAATCGCACTGTGACTCAGACCGAGGAGTAAATTGCTTCTTTTATCACGGTGTGTATCCTGCATAAAGCAATAAATAGTAACAAGTCATCGAAGCACAATATGAAATAAATATCAAACAATATAATTCCATCAAGAAATAGAATACTTTCTGTATAGATTTCCTGCAGCTACTTCTTTCGATATTTCACTATTTAAATTTTTCCGTATGGTGATCACAGAAGTCGGTAAAATTTTTAAACCTATAACGATAGTGTTATCGCATTTTTTGTATTCGCACTATTCATTCTATCTTGTAATGAAATATATAGAGGTGTATCATCTTGATGAGGTGCATATAAGCCCTTCAGCTCTATTTGAAAGAGGAATGTATTAGTTTTGAATAACTGAATTGAAATAGTTTTAAAAACTCTATTTCGATTTGTTGGCGCCATAAAATGTTGGAAGGTATTTATTCCTCAAAATTTTCAATACTTCAACAAATTTCAGATAAAAATTGAAATAAAATATAATAAACATTGTGGCACGGCTCATACATATCTTGATATATAAATTTTTTTTTGAGAAAGTCATGATTTTCATGACGAAACATAAACTGTTCAATAAAGTCGTGTGTTTTATTCAAATAGTTTGAGAGACAAGTTAATGCTATAATAGCCTATAATTTATGTTGATAAACGTATGTATATATATATATATATATATATATATATATATATATATATATATATATATATATATATATATATATATATATATATATATATATATATATATATATATATATATATATTAAGTATGCAAGATTAATTCCTAAGAATTAATTGCAGAGTTGAGAAAATACTGAGTATTTCATTGACTATTTCGCTTGTCTTAATTTCCACTAATCACAAACGCGCAATTTTGAATTAATAGTTATTTTCCTAACAAGTGCGGAAGGAGATATTTTCCCGCACGAAACTGCCGTTAAGCAGTTGAGTGCGGGAAAGACTCTTTCCGCACGAGTTAGGAACAATATTTTTTCTACAAGCGCTTATTTCAACGGAGATTTTAATACACCGATGAAATTCGATTTGATATATTCAAATAATTTCATACTAATGACATATTATGTTAATTCACATGTCGTTTCCATAGTAACGTCGTCGGTGGCGTTCGGTGCATAGAGACATATCATTATTCAGTTTATTCTCTAATAAAAGCGTGCGGGAAAAATCCCCGCTATTCCATTACCGCACGCAAGCGCGTGCGGAAATGGAATAGCAGGGGTTTTTCCCGCACTGTTTGGCAATGTGACTCTTTACGAATTGAAATGCGTGCGGGAAAAGGGTTGAAAGCGCATGCTTGTAGAAAAAGATGGTTTCTAGATGAAAAAACTGTATGACAGCACCTGTCAGCAGTTTTTTCGAGTTTACCCGCGGCAAAACTTGACAGCTGTTACTCTGGAAATAATCTTGTCAAATACCATTCGGGCATCTAATTTTTCCTGTGAAAAAAATCGAAAAAACACAATGCAAAGTAATATTTTTCAACAAAAAGCATTCGTGCTGGTGCAAAATCCTCGAAAGAATAAATGCCCTTATGATATTACTTACGACAATAGATACCTATGTAGAAAAATTATTTACATTTCACATAGAGCTTTATTCGCTATAATTTTGTTTTCTGAACGTTGCTATCATTTGCAGAACAATATTCGAAATATTCTTCCCATGAAAATCGAATTGAGTATTCGAAAGTTTCATTTATTATGAAAAAAGAAATATTGAGGAGTTGAAAGATATGACACCCTTTTGTATAATTCAAAAACGTCAGTATATTCAACTTCGAGATGACTTTATATAATTTTAATTTTTCGATAGGTAACGTGATTTACGACTACTTTTGTTTATATTTCAAATTACTCAATGATTTGCAATTAATGAACGAAATTATTACGTTCGGCTGTTAAAGTATGGTTTGCTACCTTGTTGAGCTCGTGTGTTCGTTTTCTGAGACGTGATACGGTGCGTGTTTGTCGAGTACCCGCTTCTTTTTTCGCATACCGAGTCGCGCGGTCAGGTACTTTCACATTCTATCCTATATTTCACTTCAACAGCATTCATTCAATGCCGTATAACTTGCGAAAGTTGTTCGCAAGAAAAAGTACTGTGATTTCACTGCCACTTTTTAGGGTTTCGCATTTAAGTGTACAAGCAAGGAAAGTTTTTGATATGACTTCATTATCATATATGATCAATTTTCTGGTTGACTCGAATTTTCCTTGTAAGTGAAATTTATATGATTGATAGTCATTGCGGGATATGTCACTTTTTCAATAAAATTTAGTCTTTCCGGCAGAATATTGCCGACCAATTACCTACCAAAAAAAGAGGAACTATTGAAGCGGAAAGAACAAAAACACTCTATGATGCAGTCTGAATCGATTCTTCGAACGACGCATATGTATAGGTATATATATATATATATATATATATATATATATATATATATATATATATATATATATATATATATATATAAATATATATATATATATATAGATAGATAGATATATATATATATATATTATATATATATATATATATATATATATATATATATATATATATATATATATATATATATATATATATATATATATATATAATATATACATATATATATATATATATATATAATATATATATATATATATATATATATATATATATATATATATATAATTATAACTCTAGGTACCGCGGTAATTTATTATTCTATTCTAATAATTTGTAGTTCAAGAAGTGATTCTACAAAGGAGAAAACAAAGTTTGTTCAAATTTTTCAAAAGGCACAAAGTCTATTCTGTATTTTTGGGAGTGCAGTCGAGACAACAGCACATGGCTCCATTGGGCACTTAGTGCATCCTCCCCGGGAACATCACCAGCCTAGGCTCCAACCATCCTAGTCGTTTGAAAAAGAGGGTGATTGGACCTTGGGGGATTTCCCTCAAGGTGGCTAAGATTGGCCACCTTTCACCAGAATGGATTCTCGGAGTGACAAGACAGCGGGGCATTCACAGAGAACATGTTGTACCGTCTCGTCTTCCTGTTCACAGCCTCTGCAGAGAGGTGTGTCGCTTAATCCCATATTAAATAAGGGCTTTCGAAGTAGGAAGTGTCCCGTTAAAATTTCCACGACATTGCCAAGTAGATCATTGCTGCATCTTCATTGGGATAATTTAAAAGTTCCCTGGCAAATCTGCAGGTGGTTGTTTCATCCCATAGGATTTTGAATTTTTGATGTGTGTTCTATTTCATCATTTGAGACTTTGCTGTCAGCAGTAGTAGGCTGGGAGGGCCAGGACCGAATATGTTCAGGCCGGCTGCTTTCCTAGCCGATTCGACAGCTTTTTTGTTGCCACTGCATCTCGAATGGCCTTGACCCAGCACACCATAATTTGGTTTGTATCGGCTGCATCCGGAAGTGCTTGATGGCATTCCCATAGTGACTGTGGAGTTATTTTATGATTCTTCAGGACCAGTAACGATTGTCTACTATCTGTGTAGATTTTAATGGTTTTCTTCGTTATGTTCCTACGAGCAATCTCGTTCGCGGCTATGGTTACGCCCGTTAGCTCTATCTGAACTATCTTGGCACATTTGTCCATGGTCCACTTAAGTTGAAATCGCAGGTGTCTTGAATATATTCCACAGTCTGCTCCTTTTTCTTGCTTTGATCCATCCGTTAAAATATTGATCGTTTCTTCATCGTAGGTCTCATTTCCCCTGTTTGTGTGTATTGAGTAGGGTTCATCAAAAACCAATCGCAGAGAAATGCTGTCTGCATTAACTTGTAGCAGAGGCATCGTGTTAGTAGCTTCGAGCCACAGGCGACGTCTAGTCTCCCCACATCCTACTTCTGGCTTTATACCAATTGTCTCAATGCGTACCATAGTTGCCAAGGCCACTTCGTGTAGATAAATATTCAAAGGTGGCAGGCATAGCATCACCTCTATTGCCCTAGTTGGTGTTGTTCACATTGTTCACACTTAGACACGCGGTCCTTTGTATCTGCCCAATCTTGAGCTTTAATGTTGCCTGTTGGCTTTTAGCCACCAGACGACGGCTCCATAGGCTATCATCGGTCTCACGATGGCGGTGTATATTCACATGACCACCCTGAGTTTCAGTCCCCAGGTTTTCCCCATGATCCTGCGGCACTGTCCGTAGGAGATATGTGCCTTTTTTAGTCTTCTCTCCAGGTGAAGATTCCAAGTGAGTTTGGCGTCAAAGGTCACTCCCAGATATTTGACCTCTGACATGAAACTTAATTCTGTGTTTAGGAGAACAGGTGCTTTTAATGGCCCCAGTTTCCTTTTCTTTGTGAAGAGAACCATCTCCGTCTTTTTGGAGTTGATTGATAGAAAGTTCTCCTCGCAACATCTTTCGATTGTTCTTAGGGCTCCCTGCATTCTGTCACACAGAACTCCTTCAAATTTTCCACTTATCAGTATCGTTAAGTCATCTGCGTATGCAATTGAGTAGAATTCTTCATCGTAGAGGCGGCGCAAGAGGATGTCGAGAACTAGGTTCCACAGCAGCGGAGATAGGATACCTCCCTGCGGGCAGCCTCTCGCGACCATTCCCTTGACGACGATGTTATCTACACTGATTCTAACAGCTCTTTTTGAGAGCATGTTCGAGATCCAGCCACTGACCGTCTGGGGAACACCTCTGACTGCCAGTGCGGATTCAATTTTGGGAAAGGTTGTTTTGTCAAAGGCACCCTCGATGTCTATGAACACCCCCAGGGTTGACTCTTTGTTGTTCAAAGATTTCTCAATCCGACCAGCAACCAGATGGAGGGCTGTGTCGGTGGATCTGCTTAGGGTATATGCGTGCTGGATGGGATGCAGTGGCTGTGTTTTAAAAATAGCGTCCCTTAGGTATCGTTCGCATAGTCTCTCCATTGTTTTAAGCAGAAACGACGTCAGACTAATTGGTCGATATGCTTTGAGTGTGGTGTAATCCATTCTACCTGTCTTAGGAATAAATACCACCCTCACTTCCATCCACGACCGGCGCGCCAAGCACGTCTTGATCATCCTCATCAGGTGCGGCATTAATTCGCCCAGGCCCCACTGTAGCAAGGCAGGGTAAATGCCGTCAATGCCTGGTGATTTGAAGGGTGATAAGGTCTGTATTGCCCAGCCTATTTTGTCTTCAGTAACTATTTGGTTGGCTTGCTGCCACTCCAGGTCTGAAGGTTCTATTTCAGTTTCAGTTGGCCATTCCTTCCCTTTTGTGACCACGGAATTAGGGAAGTGAGTTTGCATAAGCAACTATAGGCTTTCGCGAAGATCAGCATTTGTAATGCCGTCTTCTTTCTTCAGTAGACCTAGATTTGTGTCTCGATTTTTAGCAAGGATTTTACAAAGCCTGGCGACCTCTGAGTAGTCTTCGACTTCCTCACAGTAGGCTCTTCATACTTCTCTTTGTTTTTGTCTAACTAGTTGTTTGAACTGCCTTAGATACTTCTTATATTGGTTCCAGTCTGAGGCAAGTTTTCTCATTTTAGCTCGATTGAATGATTTCCTAACCATCTTCTTTAGGTCACCTAGCTCCTGGCTCCACCACTTGTTAGCTTCGCCGGGCTGTTGTGCGGCTCTTAAGGGGCAGAATTCTTCAAAGGCTTTTTTCACGGCTTTTTGAATAGAATTCACTTGTTGTTCAATTTGGCCATTATTTTTTGGCGTTCTTCCATCAACTGCATCTAGAATCTCCTGCAGTCGGTGTCGATATTTATCTTTGTCCGTCTTCCAGAGGTCCCTGAGTAGTTTTTTTGGCGCTTTAGTAAGGTTTATTTCAAAATTTATCCATCATTGGTCAGACATGGTGACAGAATCTGATACATGCCATCCTAGGATTGAATTGGATATACGAGATGAAGCTACCATTATATC
The DNA here is from genome assembly GCA_030704885.1 of Cynegetis impunctata. Lineage (NCBI taxonomy): Eukaryota > Metazoa > Arthropoda > Insecta > Coleoptera > Coccinellidae > Cynegetis > Cynegetis impunctata. The sequence continues at coordinate 399,450 of JARQZK010005087.1, read as the reverse complement.
TATTACAGTTTGACTTCTAGAGTTAATAAATGTCGGTGTACAGCCTTTGTTGATAATGTAAAGATTGTTACCTATAATATAATCAGAAAGCGACTTGCCTCTTGCGCTGTTGTTCTTGCTGCCCCATGTCACATGATATGCGTTGGCATCGCAGTCCAAAATGACTTCCCAGTTTTGAGTGCGGCACTGCATTATCAGGTTCTCCATTTCCCTCGTTGGTGGTGGGGTCGTTGCACAAAGTCTATATATGATTGTCTATCGAATAACTGAATACATTCCTATCGATAACTCTTCACGTTTTCAAATAAAATGAGCATTTTCATATTGCAAACTGATTTTAAGAAATTTTTTATTTACCAAGTCGCCCATTGAAACAGCGTATCAGAGGAGCTTTTTTTAATGTTATCCCGCGTATGTTATTAGATCTTGCTAAAGGTTTTATAAAAAGTAAAGTTTGTGTTTAGAGTATGATGGTCGCCATTCTGGACGCTCTATATAAAATATCGCTTGTTTCATATCCATAATTTTTTTTCCTTCATAATTAGAACTAGTACACAACATTTGAGATATTGAAAGATAAACACATATATTATGATCTTGTTGTTTATTTCCATCAATTCCGATTCCTCAAACCGCCATAGGTGACTTGATGAATCATAAATTTCTTAAAATCGGTTTGCAAGATGAAAATGTTCATTTTATTTGGAAACGCGAAGAGATATCGATTGAAATGTGTTCAGGTATTCGATAGACTATTAAATTTGACATCTGTTGGTGACATAAAATACGAAGTGCCCCATTTAAGTTAAACAAGTTAGTGCGGTTTAAAGATTGCAATTATTTTACCTTTATTTTTACACACCAAGTCTAAGTTAGTCAATATTTCACAAGTGCGACATGAAAATTGTTCCAGTTAGTAGGTCTTATCATTAATTTGGTTGAAAACAAGAAAATACCAGTAGAGAGTTTAAGCGTTGATACTACATTTTCACAAAATACGAGATATTTCAAAAACCATAAGGTTTAGGTGAATTAAGCTTCAATGATACTGGTATTTGTTTTCATCGTAAAATACAAAGATGAAATAATGTCCAGGGTATTCCATTTGAAAAATACCAACTTCGATACTTTTCGTGTTTTTGGCACACTCTGTCCATCATGAAAATACTTTTAAAATGTAGTCCTGCTAGGTCCCTATCCATCCTTAAAAAAAACTTTTATAAAATCAAATACTTTAGCCATAACTCTTCGTGTCAAATAATGTGAATAGCTCTGTTTATTTATTCATATATATATATATATATATATATATATATATATATATATATATATATATATATATATATATATATATATATATATATATATATACAGGGTGTCCCTCCGCGTATGAACGCGATCTGTATGTGGAAAAGTACACATAGGAAAATTTTGAAAATTTGACAGTATACGAATGTCGATAGGGGCAACTCGACTAAAATATTTTCAAGATGGTGGCACTTCCGGTTATACCGGAAGTAGATACCAACTTGCTTATTTTAAATTGGATACCCTATATATTAATACATTTTTGGATTCTACAAAAGATTCTAGGCAGATTTTATGTATTTGTCCTATACCTAAGTCTAAGCGTTTTTGACATATTTAGGTTTTTATGACAAAAATGACGATTGCAAGCCCTAATATAATTATCAATTGTTCCTATAAGGATTCCCGTATTATTTACTTTGGGATGGATTCCTTGTTGAAAAAAACTTGCTTTAATAGATTTTGTATAGTATTTGGATAACTAATCATACAGGGTGTTCGAAAATTAAGATCTAAAATGAGATTGAGAAAACTGACAAAAATAAATTTTTTCAAATGGAAACACCCCATTTTTCTTATTTTGTAGTATTTAGCATTCAAAAGGAAGGTAACTTTGTATAAAGTTATCTATACTTACCTAAAATTTGAAGTTTTCGAAATATTGCCAATTTAATATTTTAATATGGTGATTTTGCATTTAATCGTTGAACAATTAGATCTAGGATAGCCACGATCGTATTTGACATTTCAAATCATCGTAATGGCACCCCGGTTAAATGATACAAACGAAGATTATTTTGAAGGCTTATCTAAATCATTTTCATTTAAATGCTGCACTAATGAAAATATGGATAGATTAGGGAGGATATTTGTGTTTCCATAAAATTCTTAGAACTGACGATTTAGATAAGCCTGATTCTAATGCTATCTGCCTTGAAGATTTTGTTGGATATGCTTCAAAATATACCAAAATTGCTATTTCAATATTTTCATTGTTAACAACTGGTTTCTTTTTGTACGCCTTTACGGATCCAAAATTCTTGAAGTTTTCTATATTTCGTTTAACAGTATTTGGTGATGGTTTTTGTTTATGAGGATATCGGGTCACACATGTTCTTGAAATAATTTATCACATTGTCCATAAATAATAAATAAGTTTAAATAATCTTCGTTTGTATAATTTAACCGGGGTGCCAGTACGATGACTTGAAATGTCAAATACGATCGTGGCTATCCTAGATCTAATTGTTTAACGATTAAATGCAAAATCGCCATATAAAAATATTAAATTGGCAATATTTCGAAAACTTCAAATTTTAGGTATAGATAACTTTTTACAAAAGTACTTCTTTTTAAATGCTAAATACTACAAATTAAGAAAAATGGGATGTTTCCATTTGAAAAAATTGATTTTTGTCAGTTTTCTGAATCTCATTTTAGATCCTAATTTTCGAACACCCTGTATGATTAGTTATCCAAATACTATACAAAATCTATTAAAGCAAGTCTTTTTCAACAAGGAATCTATCCCAAAGTAAGTAATACGGGAATCCTTATAGAAACAATTAATAATTATATTAGGGCTTGCAATCGTCATTTTTGACATAAAAACCTAAATATGTCAAAAACGCTTAGACTTAGCTATAGGACAAATACATAAAATCTGCCTAGAATTTTTTGTAGAAACTAAAAATGTATTAATATATAGGGTATCCAATTTAAAATAAGCAAGTTGGTATCTACTTCCGGTATAACCGGAAGTGCCACCATCTTGAGAATATAAATGTATATATATATATATATATATATATATTTATATTGTGATGTGCTATTGGCGAATGTCTAAAATTACCGAAATAGCCTATCATCTCTTCTATCCTTTGCAGTGACTATCTAGATGTTTCTAACATTTTCCTCTTAAGGTTGAAGGAGAATAATCGAGATATCGATCGATACTTCATAAACCAGCCTTATCATGAGATTTATGAGATGAATTTCTGCCTTGCAGATAATTGTCCTGTATAAATTTTGAACTATATTTCCATACTTCGGATTCTAGCTTGCTGCCGCCCTAATATCCGTTTGATGCGCCGCCCATTTGAATTGAATGAATTGCATTAGTTAGTTTGATCCAATGTTTTCATTTGAAAATAACTTTATTTTATCGGAAATCAATTTTCAAATATAACTCATAAACATCACAGATAAGAATTAATAAATTTCAGATAAATAATTAAAAAAATTTTCTGATATTAAACAATTTAAAAATTTATTTTTCCTGGCTCTGTTCCGCGCAAAAACATCGATTATATTGTCAAAATCCATTTCTTGGACGAGCGGAGCTTCAGTAGACAATAATGCAAGAGCATTAGGTTTATCTTGGCTCATACTTCCTTGTGAATAGGTTTTTACCCTTATTATAGTGAAAAAAATTTTTTTCCTGAAACATTTGTAGCCAGAATACTAAAAAAAATACGTAGAGCAATGTCCAAATTTGGGAAAATACCTCGAAGTGTTCCCTTTTTGCTAGGGAGTCTTTCAGTTTATAATGTAAATGAATACATCCAGTCCCTAATGTCTCTTCCAAATCATCAGGATACTTATTGACTCGTTTATTTGCAAGATTTTTCAATTCGTTCGTATCTATTTAAGATAAATTATCGAAAAAATTAAAATTTTGAGAATGCTTTTCATATGCACTCTAACGCCTGGCCAATTCATCAGAGTGTCTGAAATAGGGTATCAAACATTCATGCGGTAAGCTTCTTATCCAGAAAAAAGTGTTCTTTCATTCACCTCATCTCATGAATTTTTCTGCGATGAGTATCATAGCGATATTAATATTGAACAACAGATAATGCTTTGGCTTTTTCTTCATATTCAGAAAAATTTCAGTCTCTCATGTTTCCAGAAAATACAGCAAATTGTGAACTTTAGATCTGCACAACTTATAATAAATCATCTTGAGATTCTTGAAGCTTCTTACTAGCAGCATTAAAAAGATTTGAAATTACATTCTAAACAATGACTATAATTGCTGTTTCTAAATTCTGTAATTTTCGCTGCAATCCCGTAGCTTCGAGTAGTCCGTTTCTCGTCCTGCTTTCGGCAATGAATTTCAGTGCATCAATTATTGCAGGCCACTCTTTTTCTAACGCGTAACATCATATCGTGTAGACCAACGAGTTTGAGAAACTCTGAAATTTGTACGCTGCACCAATATCTCCCAACGATGTGTAGATATTGTGAAAAAATGATAGTTCTTGCAAAATAGAAAAAAAGTCCACAGCTCAATTAAAGATTAATTGTTTTGATGTCTGAGGGCCTGAATATATACCTGACATATTGCTTCTTTTATTATGAGATTGACCAAGACAATTCATTATGTCTAAGCTATTATTTTCTGGAGAACCTAAAAAAGCATTTTCTATATCTTCTAGTTTATAGCTGATATTAGGTAAAGATTCTAGAAACGTTTCAAAAATTTCAGCGTTATCACGTAAATATCTGATAATTAGGTATAGTTAGCTGATAACCATCTGCAATATCAGGCGAAGAATCTACAATTATACCAAAATAATTGACGAAAATACTTGAAATACTTTATTTCGAATCAATAACATACTTTGCTCATAGATGGTTTTACATAAATGGCACGTTTTTCCACTACCAGAATGCGCATACAATTTCGAATTTTTAAATTAAAATGGATCGAATTCAACAAAAACCTTCACTATTCCTACAAAAATTTCCATTATGGGAATCCTGTTCGTTCTGAATATCCTCGAAATGGCAACCCTCTTATTCCTAGTGATATAATAACATTACATTCAAGAAAACCAAGAGTTAATATCCCAACAGAAAATTCACAGACAGTCAATCCTCCCTCCTTCCATTGAAAAAAATGCCTTCGGATAGCTCCTTCTCATTTATATAAATATATTCAAAAATAAAATATAATAAATGAATTAAAATTTTTTAACATCCTTAAACTTCCTCATTGAAAATCACAGTCATGTTAGATTAATGTGGGCAAAAGCACATGTAGGAATTTCTGCTAACGAGAAAATCGCCTGAGCTGCAAAAACGCTTGAAATGATGAAGCACAACGTACGAAATGATATTACTCCGACTTCTACTACCTATTTTTCGAAAAAGAATTCCTGAAACTTTTCCGATACGAATACCAAGGTAATACGAAAAAAATAAATATTATAAACTTAACCATAATTTCCAGCATCCATGGTTTATGTACACTCGATCATTTATTGTTAGTCTATAGCAATTATCAAAACCATAGAAAAAGTGCTATATTCAAATCTCAATAAAATCTTGAAATTTCATCAACCTTACAAACTTAGTTTCCTCATGTCACTTGAAAACAAGACGTGCCCTGTTTGAATTTGTCACTGGAGATGCCAATATGTACCCTGTGAATATAATAATAATAATAATAATAATAATAATAATAATAATAATAATAATAATAATAATAATATATATTATATATATATACACATATATATATATATATATATATATATATATATATATATATAAACATATATATATATATATATATATATATATATATATATATATATATACATATACATATACATACATATATATATATATATATATATATATATATATATATATATATATATATATATATATATATATATACATATATGTATATGTATATATTATATATATATATATATATATATATATATATATATATATATATATATATAATATATATATATATATATATATATATATATATATAATATATATATATATATATATATATATATATATATATAATATATATATATATATATATATATATATATATATATATATATATATATATATATATATATATATATATATATATATATATATATATATTTAAATAATATTTTACTGGTATGAGGTCATATTTAAACTGAGGTTCATTAAAAATATAACACTTTTTACATGTATAACGCGTTTCGGCCGTCCAGCCATTCTCAAATACAACACATATACTAAATTATAATACTCAAAGTGAATTATGCCAGGTTGTACAAAAAATCGGTTCTGTTATCGGTTCGTCGATTGAATCTTCTCGGAGTGTGTATATCTTTTTTCCTTTTCCCCTGCTTCTTTCTTCCTAAATATTATGTCTCACGTAAAATATATGATATATTTTACCAAATTCTTCGATGTCAGTTCATGAATTTATTGTTCTCGTTTCTTCCTTTTGATATTTATCATTTCTAAAATACATCTTTTATAATGGTTTTTTTCTTCTGTCAGAATTCGGGGTTATTTAGGTCAAATTGGTGTATTTTTTCAATTGCATGTTTGGCCAATGCAGTACATTTTTTGTTTGTTCTGGATGGAATATTTATGTTCATACATTCGTTTATGCAGATATTGTTTTTGTGTTTCCTATATAACAAGCATCACATTCTTTGCAATTTACCTTATGATACGGTGTGCGTTTTATCTTTGTTATTTTATTTTAGGTTCAAATTTAGTGAATACTTTGGTTGTGGAATTATTTGGACGATTGCATACTTTAATGTCATACTTTTTTAACATATTATTTATTTTCTCAGATAGTTGAGGTATATATTCCATACTAACATAATTGTCATGATTGTCTTGTGTTGTCTCTATTTCTTTCGCTATTATAAATTTGATGAATTCTTTTCTTGATTATTCGGCTTCATAAAATTCACTTGGATAGTCATTATTAGTCAATACGTTTTTTATTTTATTCAAGTTTTCAGGTCTAAATTGTCCATGTGATAATTTAATGGCTCTATCAGTAAGAGCAATGATGACACTTTTTTTGTATTTTCTTGGTACTAAGGAATTATAATTTAAATATCTCTCTGTCCATGTGTTTTTGTTGAACCAATTAGTTATTATAGTACCATCATTATTTTTTATTAGCGAGACGTCTAGAAAATTTATTTTATTTTGTGTTTCCACTTCTATTGTAAATTTTAGTTTGTCATGGAAAGAATTGAAAGCATTTAATAGTTCTTGTGTATGTTCTTTTCTTATTGCACCAATACAATCATCGACATATCTTTTAAAAAAATAAGGTTTGTTTTTTAAGTTACTTAGAACATTTTGTTCGAGTTCTTCCATAACTAAATTAGCTACAGTTGATGAAATGGGTGACCCCATTGCTGTTCCAAAAACCTGTGAGAAGAATGAGTCGTTATATGTGAAATATGTAGATTTAAGGCAGAATTCAACTGCTTCTTTAAATTCTTCTTTTTGAAGATCTGTGTGTAATTTTATGTCGTTCCATTTTTTTTCTATTATTTGTAAAGCAAGATCTATTGGTACATTTGTGAAAAGGGAGACAACGTCTAGTGATATTAATATATAGTTTTCAGGAATTTTCATATTTTTTATGAAATCATGGAAATGCCATGAATCTTTGATATGATGTTCCGTTTTTCCCACAATTTCAGCAATTGAACACGATAAGTATTTTGATAAGTTATATGTTGGTGAACTACATGTGTTAACAATTGGTCGGCAAGGAATATTTTTTTTATGTAATTTTGGTAACCCATATATATATGGTGCATGTCCATTGTGGCAAATTAATTTATCTTTAAGTTCTTTGTTTATTATTATATATATATATATATATATATATATATAAATATATATATATATATATATATATATATGAACACATGAAAATGAAAAAAACTAAAAAATGTCAAGATATAAAGGGATTTAGAAACCACTTCTCACTGTGTAATATGTAGTCAATTATTTTCGGAAAAACGAATTTCGTGAAATATATAGTATCTTTAAATTCATGCTATGGCTTCGAATGAGTCGCTAAGGATATTCTCTGAACTGGTACTGAATATCTCAGTTTTTTCTATAAAACGGATGAGAATAAGTATGATCTATCGTTAACGAACGAAGCAAAATACCTTCATTCAGAATGTAGCAGAAATCTGTGCAGAATATTTTCATCTTTTCTATCATTTCTAGCTACCTGAATCGCTTGCATAAATGAAAATACGAATCACTATCAAAAATTCTTATTGATTCAGCATGCCTCTAAAAGCTACTAACATGTAACATGACCAATAGCTCAAAAACCAGTTCCCAATTCTGATTGAATACAGCATAACTGAATCATCAAAGTTTTGTTTTTTTATTTCTACATTTTGAGTTTCAATGCATTTCTTCAGCATTGCACTATTAGAGATTAACTTATATATTGTCTATTCCTACGCTATACCCTATATTATGTCTATCATGAGCTCTTGAGCAACAAGATTATTGTCAAACTGACAAAGCTTACAATCTTCATGAGACTGAGGATAAATGTTCAGTGTAATAAATTGCCGAATTATAAATAATAACACTACCAGATTCAGTTTCTCTTATTTGAAGAAAATTTTGTTATATGGGCATAAATACAAAATTTGTTTGCATCAATTTTTTTTTATCATCTAAAATATCATTTTGGATGTGTATTCAAATACATAAGGCTGAGTTCGTTGACAAAAATAAGATCATTTATGGGGCTAAGATTATTTAAGTACAGAAAACTTTCTCAATGGTTTAGTTGCGCAGTTAAACCAGTACGTAATTTTCCTATATCTAATACGCTGTAGATGCTCAATTCTTAGTTATATGCTTTTATCTGTCGAGTTCATCTCCGTTTATTTCTTCGTCTGCAGTTGTAAAAATAACGATTAATGCATTTATTGTCAATATGTTACGCGAAACTAAGTGCGCAGATACGATCACAACGCGAGCTAGAAGCATGCTGGTCCTTTGATTAATAGATCCATTATATTTTCTTAATGGGATCGGAATATCAGACAAAAAGAACAGGGTGGTACTGGGTTGTAAAGTCATTACGGATTATTATAGTGCATGTATTAATGTTTGAAGAGAGATTAAAATTGAAAATTCAGTTCAATAAGATCCCTTTTCGATGTGAACTATTCCAATCTTTGGAAAAAGAACAATCTATCAATGAATTTGATGAAACATACGTAATGAACGTTGATTTATATAATGAATACCTGATTCTTCGTTCCATAAATATGTATAGAATGATGAAAATCATGAACATGTTTTGAATAATGA